>JALMGF010000243.1:605000-1151526 GCA_023333645.1 Sceloporus occidentalis
ATAGTGGTTTTGTGTGAAAGCCAGGGCTGGAGTGGAGATCACTAGGCAGCTCTGGCACTTTAAGGCCAACAGCCGGCAAATGACGTGCATGCAGCCGCACGTTATGTTTTTATGCTCACTGATCGTGCGGCCGGGTGTATCCAGCCTGGCCAAAACTAGAACTTATGAAACATATCTTTGTATAACAGGGATCCAGTATTTTTGAGAAAGGATATAGATGCGAATAAGCGATACATTCTCTATGTTTATAGAATTCCGTTCATTGTAGTTGAGCTGGCGTTCTTCTATAGTCTGTATACGCCATCTAGTGTCTAAACCATTCATGTCTTATTGCTGCTCCAGAATCTTGATTGATTCATTAATTGATTGATTGGTTTATCATTAAGACATTGACATGCCTAGCAGTATAGTAAAATAGAATGGATTGTCTCCACTTATTTTTTCACAAAGCTCACTAATTGCATTTTTTTTGTTATCCCTAAATCATCACATCACCTTCTCCCATCATTCAAACATAATAAACCCAAATATATTTGAATGTATATTTTTGTCCAGCTGCTTCATAGTTAGAAATACTTAGTGTGGGAGTATATAGAGAGTAATATTAGTATTAATATTATTATTAGTAATATGCACCTAATCGCAAATTGGGTTCTTCCTAACTCCATAGAAATCTTTACATTTATTGATATTGTCTAAACACAGAAAATTATCACTATTTAGAAGAATACAATAAAAACCCAACATGATGAACACTTTATCTAACCAACGGAGGATGCCGATGGAATCCACCCCAAAACTGGTTGGTGTTCGACTGCGACTTGTAGGCTATTATAGGGCACCCTTTTCCCCAAAAACATATGGGATGTCTTTTTTTCCATTGTCTTATTCCCACCATTTTTTTTTTAAATAAAGGCAATAAGGCTTGCTAACCTCTTCAGGGTAGCCTACTTTTTAATCCCGAGTCAAATCAAGATGTTGGTTAAGTGAGGACACTAATGATGATGACTACTCACTGGTGACTTTGGGGCTCTTGGTCGGCCACAAATCTAAATGTTGCCTTACACTGGTCATTGGTGCACAAGACATCACCTTAACCAGAATCTGCCTTATAATGTGTTATGACTTCATACATACTCCTCTTTCATTGGTTGATGACTGAATCAAAGACAAAAAGGCATGTTTGCCTGTGAGGGTCAAACGTCATCAGACAGCTTACACATGCTTTCTATAGGAAACGTTTCAGCAAGGTCTTGCTATATAAAAGCACTTGAAGAACTTGACCTACTCAAACGTATCCTACCATAGAGAAAAATGACAATTGCAGTAAACAACTACTAATTAGAATAAATGTTGTAATTATGCAGATACAGAACAGTATGTATTTATCCCGGTTTAACGTTTGCTTTTTTCCGTAGGAGGAAGATTCTTTGCAGATCGAAGAAAAAATCAAATGGGGCGATGGCTTTGCAGTTGTTTATTCGGTGACAGATCGCTGTAGTTTCGATGAGGTCATGAGGTTATGTTTTCTCATTAATCATATCCACTCCAGTACAAGGAAAGGAGCCGGCGACCAACCTCCCGTTGTGATTGTGGCAAACAAGAAAGATCTACAGTTCGATCGCATGGTGTCCACCGATGACGGCGAAAAGCTGTCTAGAGCCTTGAAGCATCACTTTTTTGAAATTTCCACAAGAGACAGTTATGAGGAGGCCGCAGTTGTATTTAATAGTATCTACTACGAGCTACTGAAACAAGGAAGCCTTTCTCCGGGATCCTTCAAGAAAAGGACTGTGTCTAAACTCATGGAAAAAATTCCCAAACTTTACGCCAACTCTACGCTAAATACAACGGGCAGGAGTTTAAGTTTCAATTCTTTTCGAGATTATATCCCTGAATGAACTGCCGCCATGGGCTGCCATCGTAAAAGTACTAACGACTGTGATACGAGTCCTAACATCTTTTCCATTAGAAGTATCAATAAGTTGGATTCTCATAAAAAAAATCATCTGCTCTTATATCGATCAGTAAACAATGAGGCTTCATAAAGACACACACAGACATAAAACTATTAACAAGTAGAAAAATAAATGGAAAAAAATCCAAGAAATAAAATACCCCTCCCCCCCACCCAAAAAATAAATGATCACATAAGTGCGTCCGACGGCTTGATATGCGTTTTTGGAGTGGCAGACCAAGTAAGTGTGTGGCTTTGTTGGCCAGTGGCCCACCGGGCATTTGCTTGGTGTGCCAGGTGACCAGTCCGGTATTGATCATTGGCCATTCATTTTACTGGAATTCTACATCTGCCTATAGCTGTAGAAGTTGAGAGTGACATGAAAAATACATTATAGATGTTACTTCCATCCACAAATGTATTCATTTTAAACGAACAATAGGAATATGTGCCTTTAAATGGGTACTTAGAGCTCAATTTGTCTATATTTTATGAGCATTGGTCATTCATTCGACCCGAAAAATGAATTCATGTTGGTACCCAGTTTGGGAACTAAGTCCAGCACGCACAGCTATAACGTGTGATGGGTAGATGTCCCTTATAAAGAGAGAGAGAAGCTCGGAGTTTTTCTGAATAGTTTAATCGGGCAATTGCAGTGAAATAAATCACAATGAAATAATTATATATAATATATTATATATATTCTAGTAAATCTTTGTTCTAGCAAAGAATTGATCCTTTGGTCGATGACTAGTATAAAGACTTCAAATAATTCCTCCTTATCTGGTCACTTCTTTTGTTGCATTTGGTTTTGAAAGATCTTCAATGTGTCAATTTACTTAAATTTAAAAAGTGTTAAAAGGGTTAATGTTTTCGCTTTAACACACGTGCTTGTTATAAGAATATTCAAAGGTTTTGTGTCAGTTGTATAAATCTTACATTTCTCGTATAAATGCTGTTCTTAATGTGAACCCTCATCTTGTCCATCAAAGTAATGGTTTCTTGGGATTTGCTTTGTAAAAAAAAACTTGATATTTTCTGCATTGTGAATTGTTTTTTTTGTGAGATTTGATTTTGTAGGAATACAGCTTTTTTTGATTTCTTTGGCTAAATAATGTTCCAATGCTAATATAAAAAATGGCCCCACTGACGTTCCTTTATGATGTCAGATGCTAATGCTAGCTCGTTTTCCTTCGACCAGAACCAAGAATGTTGGCGGAACATTATTTGGTGGGGTTAGAATGGCAAGTCTTGTTAACTATTTGTATAAGGCACACACACACACATATATATATATATATATATATATATATATATTTTACCAGTACAATACAAATGCCCTTTGAGTTCAATAAGTTGTTACCCACGTTTTGGGATAAAGTTGCTCTCACACTAGATGCTAAAACAGCAAAAGTATTGATGGCTGCTTCACGCTAAGTGAAGGTAGCCAGATGAGAGGGAATGAATGCAGACAAGTAGCTAACTAAATGTTATATAATGAGCCTTATTAAACCTTGGCTTGGAACTCAGAGCCACAAAAAGACACCATAACTGGGAATTCTGTCCTCTCTACGCTGGAGCCCCTGTTACCTTGTGATATAATCCTTCGTTGGTGAAGAATGTTTCAGAAACCGAGTGCCGGTTCTTTACGATAGAACGACAAACAACAGTATCAACCTTTCAATCCACGGACTCAAACTTCAAATGTGAGAAAAGCTCAGATATCATGACATCAGAACACGAAGGAGTCATCTCCAGCCTGTACCACCCTAAGAATCTGGCGGCAAACTGAGATTATTATAATCACAAATCTCCAGTCTGAGAATGAACTTTATTACCATGGGAATAATCCTCCATAACTCGTTAGCAAAACCTCCCAGGGAATATTGCAGATGTTGTAAGGGAATGAATTTTTTATAATATAAACCTTGTTATACACATGACGGACAGGACCGGCCGGGTGGAAGCCGTGACGCGGTGGCGTTTTCTGCCAATATTAAAATATAGTTGGAAGGTATTTTTTGCCGACTTCTATTTCCGGGTAGGTATAACACGAGATGACATCATATGTATTTACCATGAGAGGGAACGGAGGCATTATATAGTCTCTCCTTTAGATGGCAGCATCGAATTGCTGTCGGTAGACCTTCGGCTTTAACCCCGTATTCAGCACTGCTGCACCCAATGGCGTAACCCCCCCTATATCTGGTATCCAAACCAGGTCACTAGTGTTAGGGAGCGTGGCAAGAGGGGGAGAGGGGATGGCCAGAGCTGGAAGTGGGCAGAGTCAGAGGCATGGCCACCAGCCCACCGTAGTGAGGAGCCTACTTGCGGTGCTCAGCTGCAGAGAGACCCGACAACTGGCCATAATTCTTTCTGGAAACATCTAATTCTTACATGTTGCTGATCACCACTAATTACTTAATTAATTAATAAGTGGAAGTAACAATTTTACTCGAGTTTAGTGACCTTGTGCCAGAGTCACGTTTATATGGAGTGAAGTCCAGGTAGATCTCAGTGGAGACTCATCTAAAACCTTGGTGATTTGGGATATTGTATATATAAATACATCTCTTTCCAAAATAACTGCCATCAGGGGGGCACAACCAGTAAGGGGACGCGGCCTCACTGATCTGTCATGGGCTTCCTCTTTGGCCCTGGTGGTCTGCTACCCGGGACTAGGGACCTCACCCGCTTTGGGGCTCTAATGGCCCGTTTCAGAGAATTGAGGCCCCATTGTATCACCTGTGGTAACCTTTTGTATTGGGGCCCAAGATTTCTGATGGCAGCCCTGTATAGTAATATGCGCCCAAAATGTGCCATTCATGCAGATATTTGCTGTAGGGAAATCTGTTTTTTAATACAATTGTGATTAAGGATGTTTTTGGCAAATTGGTAATGGCATATTTGACGTTTAACCATTACTTATGTGCATTAACAGAGCTACTGGGGTTTTTTTCTGCTTTTTGGGGTAGTTTGCTGGCGTAGTGCAGAATCCCAATGAAAATGGATGACATTTCTTCCAGTGTCTGATATCTGACGTTAAGATACCCTGCGGCAGGTGTTATCTAAAGTCACCAAACAAAGGTGTCAGCTGCGGTGACTCATGATTGGCATTTCTAAAGGTGAATTCCCCCAAAAGGGCATTCAGTCCATCCACTTTATACACATTTGTAACAGAGTATTTTAAGGATTTTGAGGAAACAAGATGAGGGATTTTACAATTTGCTCCGGAAAGTCCCCTGGCTAATTGTGGCCCCTGCTGTTATATGAACCCCTAACCAACACACATGGCGGGGCATATATTTATTTCCATAAAATAAATATTATTATTATTTTCATTGACTGTACCTGCGCGTTTCATTGCCTTGAGGAGGACAGGTGACATTTACAAAATAAAACTTGAGTTTTTAACAACTTCTCCAGAAAGTTGGCATTTAACGAATGCGTACGTTACTGGGTTCCCCCCCCCCCAATTCATCACAACTTGACTGCAGTCAAGATGCAGAATATGCGAGTTCGATTCTTAACTCATCAGCTGCCAACATGTAATGTATGTATATTTAAGAAAAATAAAGTTGATATGGTGCAATAATTGACCCAGTAGAATACACTATTGTACTTATTTTCAATAATAACAATACAGGGTGTAATTACATACTTTCCCGAGACAGGAATCCTCTTTAAAAATAGAATTTAATATCGGTTTGGAAATTAATGTTGCTAACTTCAGCAAAAGTGTTTGCTGGCATTTCAGATCATGCAGCTCGTGTTATAACTATATTCTATAAAAACAAAGAAAAAAAACAACTCATTAAATCAAAGCTCAACGATAATGAAAACATTGATACCAGGGTAAGACAATTCTTGCAATGTTCAAACAGGAATGATGCAGATCCACAAGGCGTAGATCATGATAAAGAAAACAAAATTGATTGTTATGAACTCAACTCCCAAGACATAAAGAGAAACAAAACTTCACTATAACAAAAGTATTACACTTACAAAGAATAAAATACATAATACCTTTGATAATGATGCCTCTACAAAACAAATAATGTCATTTATATTTAAATACCGTGAGTGTCGGCGGAGTGTCAAGTATCGGGTGCTGTAGGATAGTTTTCCTAGCCACAGCTAAAATGATGTGGAGTTTCCCTTTTGAGGACGCAGATGATGTAATTTAAGCCCCCAAAGCTACTAACCCAGGACTAAAGCTATGTATTCTATTATTTCCAAAAGGTCGTAATCACCGGGCAAGCCCATACACAATGGCCTAAATCTAGATTGTAAGTGCATTCTAAACTATGTTTAGTGGATGAATAAAACAATGGCACTGACCCACATCTCCTACCGTAAAGGAATCAAATGTAGGGCACAATGGGGGGGGGGTATATAGCTTTTTTTGGAATGCCAACCAAGGTATTTGTCACCCTGGGCAGCTGTCCGACAGCTCTGGTGGGTGAGATGAACTCTGTTCCAGACGTCTAAGAAATGGTCATGTCTGGTAGCCCCCTCTCCATTCCACTGAGTTAAGGCCCATTTAACCCTTGTGTAAGGGTGGGTTGGCCACCATTGGGATGTAGCTTGTGTAGCTTGTGTAAATTGAAAAAACAAAAATATATAGAATTTAATTGTCATATAGAATTTAATTGGACTAACATTCCATTTTAAGAACACGCTTTTAAGAATATCAACCTCCCGTTATCAAGTGAAAAGCAATGCCAACCACAAAACATCCAAGTAAGAAATGGGCAGCAGTATAGGGTTAAGGAGAATGATAAGGTCTACGTGACAGCAGTTTTGTTGTAAATGAATTTAGCCAACGTGAGAAGAATATGGATTGTGCGAGTGCGAGTGAGGATGGTATTATGTATGGTAATGCTATTGCTTTTGGTTTGATAAAGGGAGGTTGATACTCTTGAAAGCTCCACCATATGGAGGATGATAGCGTCCCTCCGGTTAAGCTTTCTAGGAGTTGATAGTAGAGAAGAGGATAGAGGATTAACTGTGTAATTCATGCCTATCCATTCCGTTTCAGGTTATATACCCTGTAGATTTGTATTAGTAGAGTTAAAGGGCCACGGTTAAAAGCGGAGTTCCTTTAAATTCACACCATGCCTTCTGGTCCACCAAGGTTTAAAGGCCTACAAACTTGGGCTAAGGGATATCAAAAAATGCTGAGCTGGTCCATGTGATTTGTAATTCACAGATACAGGTCTGTAATATTTTCTATAAATAACAAAGATTTAGTCCAAAATGTTGTAATGCCGCTGGAGACCCTTAGTCTTCAACTTTGTGCGAAGGTTGGACCTGGTGGACCTGGACCACTTACTGGACGAATGCCAAGGATGTTTTAAAATAATTGTTGACATATATATAATATATATTATAAGGTCACGTTATCCACTTCTGGTTCTACAAAAAAACACATTATTAATATTATTTTAAATTAAAGGGATGCAGAATTTCAGAAGAGCCCAATGAGCTCAATGTACCACAGGTTGAAAACGATTTTTCCCGGCCCCACAGCTGGAGGACATCTGTTCTATGTAATCATTTACTTGAAGAATTGTGAGGAATAAGCTATGATGGGTAAGGTAAATCAGACAATTCTATCATCTGCTAGTACCTCGTGCCATCCGAGAGGACTCCGAGATGAAAACGGCGCTCTCATTTATCTGGTTTGGTGGAGAAAAGGACACGTCTGCACACATGCTACACACGCTTACTTATCTTTGATCAACAGAAAAGACGGGGTGTATATTCAACATCGGTCATCCGATGACATATGCGTTTCAGTGTGGCCATTAAAATGGCACCCGCTAGATTATGTAATGTGTGTGACCAGTCTTAGTCTATTACTTTTACTATTAGTAACAAGCTCTGACTTCGATTAGCATTTGCATAACTCTACATGGTTAAATTAGTGAGATTACTTTAAAGAACCTGGGGGACACATGAATAATGCATTATACAGGGTCAGCTCGGCCCTTCTTGCAGCAGAAGCTCACTGGGGGTGGCCCAAAATGTGTGAAAATGGAAGAGAGAGGCTTTGAACCCTCCAAGACACCCATGGGAACTGTACTAACATTCAGAAACATAATAGTTAATATACGTGAATATTTCCAACATATTGAGAATTGTCTGTTTCAGCTCACAGTTTGTTTGTCCATAAAAACAATATTCACGAAAAAAAAACATTAAAAAAATCAAATTCCGCTAAATGAGGATTAATCCGGCAAAATAGACTAAAACAATAAAAAAGACACCAGATTGTATTTTTTATTTTTTTTTAAATACATTGTGATCAATAGATTTATAGATAAAGAATTTGTACAAATATAACCTTTATGACATCTACAAAATTCTAAATTAGAATTGCAAAAATAAAACTATTGTACAATAAAATCTAGTAGTGAGGAAGAAGAAGTCAGGTATATACTGGGATTTTTTTAGTTCTACCCAAACACGACAATTAACGTGAAATCTGTTAAAATATCCTGAAAAATGCCAAACCAACATAAAAACATAAAGGGGCCCCCCTGGACGGTTAGGAAGGGGGAACATGACTGCTGGCCCTTTGACCGGGGGTCAGTAGTTCATGGGCCGGTCACAGGTGTGGGTAGCAACATTGTTGCTATAATTTTCTTTGGTGTATAAGGGTGGGCTTACCGGAGCAGGGTTTCAGTCATTCCTGACACTCTGTACGAGCTTCCCTCCCGCCCTCCCCTTCTATCTATGTGTTCTGTATTTTTTCCTGTGCCGGTGTTGGTTTCTTTTATTCTCTTTTAGTCACAGCGGGAAGTCTCGGCCAGCACCTTTTATGTGGAATATCCAGTGGATGGAGAAGGCTTGGGGAGACGAGTTCTGTGGAGGCTGACGGTACCCAGAACGAGAGCTCTTGGTAAAGTGTTGGGTTATCTGCCTGTCGGTAACACGACAGCTGGCAGGATGGTTATGTTTATGTATGGTTATGATGTGCTGGTTCATGACGTTAATAAAGCTGTGGCAACGCCCTTACCCACAATTGTTGTGTTGTGCAATTTTTGGGTGGGATGGGGGTTTTTTTTGTGTGCCATATTAGGCCCTGTGGTCTTGGTTTAAGCAGTCAAGTCATTTTTTTGGGTGATACTAAAACCCTGTAAATATTCCTATTCTGTCAATGTAAATAACAGATCACTTAAAATAATTAATAATAATAATAAAAATAAACCTCCCAGAATTTACCAGAAAAAAAATAAATCATCGATTTTGCTATTAAAGAAAAAAAATATATAATTTTTCCATAATTGTCCATATTTTTTTTAAACGCTCAATCCCCCGAATAAGAAAATATTTAATTTATTTCAGTAATTTCAGGAAAATGTATTCTCTAGGACCACCTGTGAACATGCAGCATTACAATCTGTTCCATACATATGTAAGGAAGTAGGAATGAAAACAAGCAGTTGCCCGCTTTACGATATAGCGAGAAAAGGCGAAAAAGGAAAGCCAAGCTCGTTGATGATTGATTAAGTTTGTATTTCTTGGGGGGGGGGGGGTCACAAGAAGTCTAATGGATTAGGTTGAGTCCACATGCTGGAGACGTCACGACTCAAGCACCTGGGATATATCTGGCGGTGGGACGTCCCTGGCACTAAAAGGAATCAGCACAGTCGGAGCTATTTCAAGTTGCTTTCCTTCTGTCGAGAGGGCAGCGTTAGATAGAATAACTCCTTGTTACTTATAGCAACATGTGGTAGGTCGGAGATGGCTTTTCAAAGTTCACATATGAACACGGCTTTTTCCGACATAGCGTTAGATCATTTTTTATGAAGGAAAAGGTGTTTTTTCTCCTTTTTTCTCCTTTTTTCTCCTTTTTTCTCATTATCCTTAGTTCATCAATTTTATTTACCGATACGTAGAGTTTTACGATGCCTCATACCCGGAACAGAAATCCAAATTTCATGCCGGAGGTAACCTGGGATTCGGGAGTTAAGGAGATGAACGAAACGTGGAAAGGTGCGGTTGGGTGTCTGGGAGTCGCGATTTTTTTCATTATGACCATTGGAATTATTTACTGGCAAGTCGTGGATCAACCGACCAAAAACTGGATCCTGAAAGGGAGATTTAGTGGATTTGTATGGGAAAAGAATACTCATACCCTGATACTACAGACCCTGAATGAAAATAAAACCTTCGTTGATATTAACATAGGAAATTTCCCCGCCGCGGAACAACCTTTTATTAAGAATTCATGTTGGATGAATAAAACAGAATTTTGCTACACGTGGGATTCCGTACAAACTCTCCAAATTGCACTAAACCAAAGCTTCTCAGCTGGATCTGAGTGCTACAGTTTAACGTGGACTCCGATTCATTGCGATGTGAGACTAAAGGTACGTTTTTAATAAATTAAAGTGTTTTTTTTTTATTTATTAATTCAAATACTTAGAGATTTTAAAAAAAAGTATAGGAGAGAAGTTTATTTGAAAGGAGAGGAAATGTTCGAAAAAAAAGCCATAGTCAAAAACCAGAGGGTCAAAGGGTTCAGATGTAATTTAAGGACGTTTTACTTTACTGAGAGGGGGTAGATAAATGGAACAGCTTCCCAGCAGAAGCGGTAGAGACTTATATAGTGAAGGAAGTTAAATATGTACGGGATAGGCATACGGCTCCTGAATCTAAGACGAGACCAACGTCTGATTAAGGTCTGAGTCTTTAGAGGAGACTAGACAGGGGCCGGATGGGGCCGAACGGGTTTTATGTTTCATACAGTACAATGACCCCATTAAATAATATAAGAATTAACCCAGCTCTATCACTAGCCCATTTTTTCTCCCCTTAGTAAATGTCCCCATCGCGTGTCTTTGTATTAAGTTGTGCTAGAGGTATTTCTAACTGATACCTGTTTGTCTGTCCAAAAATACTCTCAGAGGAACTCTGAAACCTGATCCGCACACTTAGGAGTATGTTACGGAAGGGTATCTAATTTGTAAAACATGCCAGCGTTAAATTGTACCCAGATCATTCATTTCAGCCGTAAGAGGAAATTCAGCTAATTATACAAATCTGATAACTGACACAAAGATGCCGTAAATGTTATTCCCTGTGAAAAAGGAAAAACCAAATAGTGCTTATTACAATGTATAACACGCTTCACTTCAATATTACAAACATATTTATCTGTGTATTATTATTATTATTATTATTATTATTATTTATATAGTGCCAACATATTCTGCAGAGCTGGTCCTAGTTTTGAGATTATAAATTATATATAATATATATATATATATATAATATTCAAAGGTTTGGGGTCGCTGAGCTGCTTTCATGAAAAACAAGGACGTTTCTGGCGGTAAAATAATTGCAAAAGGGTTTTCTAACCATCAATTAGCCTTTTAAACTTAAACTTTGATCAGTGAACACAACGTGCCATTGGAGCAAAGGAGTGATGGGAGTGATAAAGGGCCATTGGAACCCAGGAGTGATGGGAGTGATAAAGGGCCATTGGAACCCAGGAGTGATGGGAGTGATAAAGGGCTATTGGGACACAGGAGTGATGGGAGTGATAAAGGGCCATTGGAACACAGGAGTGATGGGAGTGATAAAGGGCCATTGGAACACAGGAGTGATGGGAGTGATAAAGAGCCATTGGAACACAGGAGTGATGGGAGTGATAAAGGGCCATTGGAACACAGGAGTGATGGGAGTGATAAAGGGCCATCCGAAAACACAGGAGTGATGAGATTGATAAAGGGCCAGTGGAACACAGGAGTGATGGGAGTGATAAAGGGCCATTGGAACACAGGAGTGATGGGAGTGATAAAGGGTCTCTGTACGCCTATGAAGAGATTCCATTATAAATAAGCCATTTCCAGCTACAATAGTCAGTTACAGCATTAACCCCGTCTGCTCTGGATTTCTTATCCATTCTATGTTATTTTAGTGGACAACATTTGCTTTTCTTTCAAAACCAAGGAAAAGTGACCCTAAACATTTGCATGGTAATGTATATATATATATATATATTAACTTGCCATAAAAATATCAACTTGTAAAGTTAATAAGAGTATATAAACTATGCTAAACCTCCTGTTATTTGTTTCTGCATTCTCCAAATAAAGATCTTACATATACTTACCATTTATAAAGAATGGAGTTTACGCCGCAAATACCACATTTTTAACCCCAGGCTTGGTTGAGGGTATCCATGAAACTGTCAAATTATTCCTCAGAAGTTCAAACGTTTGAGAAAGGTTATGTGAACCCGGCTTGATCCGGCAGATCAGGCTCTTGTGGGACAATCTGGTGAATAGAACTTGGGATATTTATCTAGAAGGTAATAAATTTAATTTAAAAAAAAAGAGAGAAATTTCCAAAATTATATTTTTGTAAATTTAATAATCTCACAATACGCACAAAGCATATTCTAAAAAATATGTATCCTATAGACTTTAATATAACAAAGTAACACAAAAAAATCAATAAAATGTGTTTTCTTGTCAATAAAATTTTAGTGTTTTTTGTTTTTTTACAATTTGAGCATAGCATTTGATTGCAGATAAGTTAAATTTGGCCCATCTGGTCCGCCAGTTGTGAATACTTAATATCTTAATCAGTCGTTGGTCTCATCTTAGGTTCAGGATAGCTGTATGCCTATCCCATGCATGTCTAAATTCCCTTACTCTATTAGCCTCTACCACCCCTGACGGGAGGTTGTTCCATTTATCTACTACCCTCTCAGTAAAGTAGATTTAAGTCAGCAGTATCTGCTAAGTTTTCATCTTTTTTTTTTTATTGGCTTGATTACAAATACATTTTTCACTGTCACATGAATAATTGAAGCTGTTAATTGAAATGCATAGTATTGATAAGGAAGAGGACTTGCTTTGCAATTCATTTTGGATCCCGGCTATTCGAGGGGGCTGATTTTTTTGATGGGGCTTTAGTGCAGTAGAAGCAATAATCTTACTGAACAATGTGTAAGTTTTTTCCAGGTACTCGCCATTTTTTATTTTCTGCAAAGGAAAACTATTTTTTTTTATAAATAATTTTAATACTAATATGCCAATCAGAGGTGATGTTACAAAATATTATTGCAGTGAAAAAATAATTAGGTCATATAATAACATATTTTGAAAAGTTACAAACCCATAAAAAATATGTAAATAGATATGTAAGAAAAAAATATGCATTTAGTTTTTTTTTCATTATTAGGAAAAAATCTTTATAATAAAAAAAATAAAATAAAAAGTGAAGTTTGACATATCATTAGCCAGGCAAGGAATTACTGGCGTATATCACAATACAAATATTATATTGTTATAAAATATTGTACAGAATGTCACATATTATTATTATTTTTTTATTATTATTATTTTTTTATTGCCACATCTATTTTTTTTATGATTTTTTTATAATGATTTATTTTAACAAAAAATAAAATCGCCCCTTTGCTTTTGTGTAAGATATTGGATATCAGACAATATACTATATACATTCAGAGAATCTCTTAAAATACGGCTGAATAATAGTTATGTATCATTAGGACCTGATTTACAATGATGACGTACCTAATTATTTATAAAAATAGCCATTTGTGTTTTAAATGGAACCCGCAGCAATAGATTATGAGGTCAGCTCTTAGGGCTTACAAAGAGATAAGGCTGGGATCTCCGCTCAGAGGCACAGGTGGTTACCTCATTAACATTTGGGAACTTTATAATGATAGACGCATGGATAGCCCAGCTTCTGTTCATGCGTAAGAGCTGCTTCTATGGGTTGTAAGGTCTTCTAGTCTTAACAATCTGCACTCCCGATTTACTTTACAGGCTTCTTTTAAGATTCCACGGACATATTCTCAGCCCCACCAACATATCTGGGAACGCAATGAGCAACCCTGAGATTCTTGAAAACCACGAATTGTCATTATTTAGAGATACACTTAACTGAGTCACCTGCATTCAAGTAGGGATATTGGCCATAACATACTGGGAGCCAAAGCACCAATCAGTAGTCTTATATTAGATCACAGCATGGGGAGAGTATGAAGGAGTCAGTTCCAGACTGTGCGCCTCTGAGAATCTGCGCCCTCACTCCGAGACCCTGAAATTGGGGCAAAAATTCTGAGGCTTAGGGTCAAACCCTAAGAGTTCCTAGGTATAACCTTTTTTAGGTATTGTAGGTGTATCTATAGTATGTTTACATTTAATAACCTAAGAGATGTTTTCTCCTATCACTAACGTGACCCAATAAAAAATGGAACCAGGTGAGAACAAGCCCTGCAAGTTTACATTGGAATAGTATAGATTAGAACATATACTTTTTGTCTAGCTTGCATAAAGAACATCTAATGTTCCTATAATAGTGCTCTTTAAAACGACTAGCCTAAATGTTGCACAAGCAGACTCAAGAAATTATAATTCTCTAAGATAAACAGCGATATATCAACTATAATCCACTAAACAGCATCACTAAATAGACGCCTTGCTTGATATGGAATAGTCAGTGATTTGGGCTTCATGAACTTTTAGAAGACCAGTTCGAGATGAATTCGTATGGTAACGGTCTTGTTAACGAGACTCTATTCATGGCAACTTTCTTCTGATAATGTTTTTTTATAATGTCTTAGAAGTCATGTGAAATGCTAAATCTCACTAATCCAAGCTTGTTATAAAGGATTAAGTGACTTATTGTCCTCAATATGTATGATGAGCTGTCAGGCATAATAGCCGCGGGTTTATAAACTGCGCGTGACTGTGGAACGTGCGTTTATGTTGAAATGTTTGTGCTTTTCTTGAGTAATAAGGTGTTTTTTATGTAACATTTTTTATATCTTTGTATAGAGTTCATGGTTAATTCTTAGTTTATTAGAGATGCCTAAATTCTTACCAGAACAATGTAACAATGTGTGTAACAATCCGATACCTCTGGAACCCACGCTGGGATAACTATTTCACTATTGAAAGGTGACTGACAAAGGCCTCACTCAGCACTGCCATAAAGCAATCTCCATGGCGTGCCTGAAAGAAGTGGGTGGAGCCAATATATCACATTTTAATATAAAATGGGGACCTCCAAGTAAGCAAATAGTGCATGTTTAATTTTAGAACATTTTTATAACATTTTATATTGCTATTACACCATACAACACTATACAGCAATTATTTTGGTGGCCTAATTAAAACCTCTTTTTTGAACTCTTCCATAAAGGAAACAAACACATTTTCAGGCCAAAGTGACTACAGGAAGCTCATTTTTGGGCTACTGCCAAAACCAAAAGAACATGGGATGATTCGTAAACTCAAACTGTTATTTCCAAGTTAGAAATATTTTTCAAATTGCTGCAATGCGGCTAATATCGGGATGAGGTACATTTTCCACACGCTGTACTGGGACTGCTCATCCGAATGACCGTAGATCATTTTATGTTGTAGTCAGGCCAGGACTGGCCATTGTGACCAATGTGAGGTGGGCCGTTGCCTGATGGTACCCCCAATGGATTACATGGCAGATCCCATCTGTTACTGTGGAGCCAATGGCTGGGTACACAAGTCACATGGTCCAAAATGGTACCCATAGCATGTACCCAGAAATAGGCTACATCTATGTCATTTTAGTGGCCAGTGTGGCCCCAAGAACCCTAAACCCCAAGTTTAATCAACATGGCCATCAACATCATTCATAATCCATATTTCACCACGTTATTAATCTCACCATAAACAACCCTTCACTCTCTGGCATTGCTAGATATAAAAGATGCATATTATTATTATTTTTTTCATTTCATATATCCTTCCTGACTGATTACTAAGGATTTAAATAATCCTTTCCTGGCGGTTATGCTGTTTTAAAGCCTTTCAGCTGCTTCTTAATGAAACTATTTAAACAGTGGGGTTTTTTTCCCCAAAAGAGGTAAAATCCTCTAGTATTAAAGTTTGAATAATCACTTTCTTTGTTATTCTTCAAAGGTAGTTATTTTTCCTACCGCTAATTATTTTTCTGCTAGGGAAAGAATCGTATAAACTATAATATGATTATGTAGTTCTTGGGTAATTCCCAGGAAGGAAAGTTATCAAAGAAACAAACTATGTTATTGTTATGCGTGGCTGCATGCTGCGAGAGTATAAAAAATGAATGTATGACCTACCGTATCCAGTCGGTGGCCACACACGGATCATTTAGTAGCCAATGGCCCCAAAGTGCTGCTTTTGAGTCCCATTCTGGCCCTGATCTAAAGGTTTAAAGGTCCCAACCTACCACTCAACTTCACTTCCATTTACATTGTTGATCAGTTTTCATTATCAAGAAAAAGCTGACATTCTCTGCCCGTTCAAAAAAAGCCTACAAAGCCTTACATTTTTAGAGTAGTTTTGTGTCCCTGGTAGTTATGGATCTAATTGCCCTAAGAAGGCGATCTATACAGTGCCCTCCACCTTGGATCATAACTTATTTTTTTTGCTCCAGCAAGTACCTACGGGTCTACTACTGTCCCCTACAGCTTGTCACTGTAGGCTCTTATATAGTTTAATTAATTGTGGAAAGCTATGTAAACACATCATGTGTGTATAGGTGGGTGATGCAGAACTTGCTAGCAGCTCTTTGTCGGAATTCCCAGGTGATATCTCCTGACTCCTGGAAGGAAAATGCTGCCACCCAATTTAGACTTCATTCTTTGGCCAGAAGGTCACTGCCCTTGCCAAGGGATTGATAGACGGGGTAAACAAATTATTTGGTGAGGCTGTTAGCACATGTAAATTAGAAGAATGATACTTGCAGACAAGGCTGGGATAAGTGTAAATTGATTTCATAATCTTGCTTCTATTTGAATAACCGTGCTTGAATGCAAAAAATGCAGGATTATGAAGTATTTAAGAGCATGAAGCTAGTTTGTTCACTAATTACTTTTTCCTTGTTTGGTCCTCTGGCATTATCTTTATCTTTAAGCTCAAGGAGGTTCTGAGCCTCCCGGGAGGTCCAGAGCCTCCCATAAGGTCCAACCTGGCCATGCTCCTCTAGCTAGATCTGGTGAGGGATGCACCAGGACATTTCATATGGAAGTGTTGATGAGCACACGGACTCTCTTTTGCACTCTTTGGCTGGCAAGTCAAGAGGAATTTTTATCTTTAAAAGGATAGTTGCTACCTGAGCTGAACCTGTTGAATAGGACTGATGATTGTGCCTTGGGACAGTTGTCAGCACACTTGACCCATTGTTGGGAGACCTCTTGAGAATGTTCTATGATTTACAAAGTAAACTCATCTTCGCTCCTCATCTGAAAACAGAGTGGCTCTTTAAGAACCCTAAATCATGGAAAGTCAACTTGGAAAAAAAATCAATTGTGCAAGTTCCTTGTGTATTCAGTTACACCCTAGAAGTCCCAGGATAGCGAAGACCAATAAAGACTAATCAACAGCGCAGTCATCTGCTGGGAATTTATCCAAACTCTGATATTTATTTAAAAAACAGCACATCTAATTTAATTTATACGCTAAACATCAGCCTTCCAACCTGATACAACAGTTTGTTATAATCTCCAGCTAAGGCATGTCATGTTTTTGGTACCACATCTTGGGTTTTAACAGCTTTCTAGTATTTGCACAATCCAGAATCGGAGTACAGTGACCGGATCTGCGTTAAATTTCAGATACTTCGAGCGGGATCACAGATATCCGGGCTTGGCATTGGTCCCTACAGCTCAAAAGGAATTACTCAATATGTGTGTTAAACGTGTACAAGGTCACAGAGAACCTTATCCATTCTAGACTCATTCCAACAGGGCCGTCCTGACTTTTTGTTCCGTGAGTCCAAATTTTTATGTCATGCACTACTTGTTATGTCCTAGTAACCCGTTGTACAGCACTGCGGATCATGAAGGTGCTATACACATCAATAACAACTTCAATTAAATGTGGAACTCACAATGTGATGACCCACATTGTGAGTAGATTTAATTTGTACAATTAAAATACAAATACAAAATGAATACAATTAATTTTTTGTATTAAAATACAATACAAAAAATTGTATACCCTTCATTTAGTTAGTATAAAAAGAATGAATATATTGTTCAGAAATAAAACTAAAGGTAAATAAAGGAACGCTTCATATGATATTAGACATTTGTTATTATACCGATTTAGTATTCGATATTGTGTATTGTTTGGTTCTGTAATAACAACAAAAGTATAGAGGGGCATTCAGCTAAAGCAAAAAAAACACACAATTATTATATTATATTATATTATAACTGTAACACTCTCAAGATGACTCCAATAAGACAGAAACATTAGCAAAAATTAATAAAAATGGAGGTGCACAAACCTATAAAAGTGTTCAAAAATTCTTTTAATCAGAAATCATATATTATATTAACACAAAAGAAACATACTTGCAGAAAAAAGTAAAAATAAAGCACAAGTCAAACGGTCCAAAGAAAGTCTGGAAAAAAAAGGAGAAAGCAAAAAACACACAAAAAGAGCCAAAAAAAGGAAGGGACAAGAGAGCTGTTCTGTGGAGACCCACCCAATGTTTTGGCTGGACTCCTTTCTCAAGTCTTCCTCCCTTTATTATTTTATTAATTATTGTTTAGTTCCGTGCCTTTTACGTGGCCATACATATCCAGTCATGTCCACTGGCTCTTGTTTTTCAGGATTGCTTTTCAATGTCAAATGTTTCATGGTATGGAGGAGCAACGCTCAGTGCGCAGCGCTGGCCGATCAACAATGTGAATATGGCTCTTCAGCCTTTCATAATCAGCAACCTCAAATCCAGTCCTTCTGGCTATGGATCAGTTCTGGAGAGATATTTTTTGGGATCAACTGGTAAGAACAACGTATGTTGTTTTTTTCTCTTTGTTGACCACACATGTATTGATCATGCCTCTATCTAGAAAGGTAACATAATTCCTCATTGTACAAAAAAATAAATAATTTAATTTTAGGCATTTTAGGTAAATATATGTATTGACTATTAATGAATGCTTGGAGGGGTTCAAAGGGTTGACACACGAGATGAAAAAAAATGTAAATGATTTGCCATTAAAACCTTCACTAGGATTCGCAGCGGAACCACCTGGAGAAATTCTGGAAGGATAAGCAATGTGTGTTGTCAGGCAGGACAAGGTCAGCGGTAGGCAGCGAAGAAGAACATTCTAATTTTGAACACTCTGGTGCCAGAAACCAAGAGGCCAGACAAATAAACATGGAGCATACTCATGGTGTCAACAAAAGGGATTGGCAGAAAGGGGAGCCAAGGTGCCAGACTGTTAATAAGACAGGAGATTCATTGTGACAAACACCTCGATCGAGAAGGAAACCCAACAGAAGATCATTCCCACCATACATGGGATTCCAGAAGATACTAGAAATATGATTCCCATCCACTGGAGGTTCACAGAAAAGTTCTTCTTTCAGAGAGTAGGTTTGAGTTTATCATCCCCACATAGCTGTCCTCGTCAACTGAAAGGAGAACAGTTTCTTGGAAAATTCAACTCAGATTATTTATTTATTTATATCAATTCATATTGATTAATATGACCATTATGACCATTGGCTTTCTGATATTATCTATACATGGTATGCCCAACAAGTGTCATGTCCTCTATATAGATATCCTAAATGTAGTTAGGCACATTGCAGTTTGGCTTACCTGCCATGACACGGTAGCAAATGCCTGCAGTCTGTATGTCTTCCGGATGCCTCTATCCAAAGGACTATTTCAGTTTGCCCTCCAAAATTGTCTAGATTATCTACTGCATCTGCCCAGGGTCCTTTCCTACACTGCTTTTCAAAGTGATTCTAAACGATAATTTAAAGTTAGTAGAAGACAAATTCTTGGCTAATCCTCATAAGCTTGTAGGGTTCTAGAAAAGATAAGGCTGTGCTTGAGATATTGGAGCCCCTGTGTAAAAAAAAAAAGATGTAAGAAGAATGCATCTAATCCGTTCTAAACACATTCATTATAAACAACACATGGAAATGCTATTTATCCTGGCATTCTTAAACAAATAATTACTTATTTTACTGATTCATGTTTTTTTAAGAACTGGCAAATGCATTAATCATCCAACTTGGGGAAAACTGCACAGTGCGTCGCAGGTAGAACCAGATAAATACATTCAATTTAAATGCAAATGAATCTTAGATTAGCTCAAGAAAGAGCAGTAAATCTATTCTCGGGTGGGTGTTGAAATAAATATATTGTTTGCCCACAGTCACAAGGCTCATAAAGCCCAAAACGTGTTTCTGGGGTTGTTGGTCCTCTTGTGTAGAGGGAATTGACAATTTTTTATAATTGTAAGGATTTTTTTAGTAAATTAACTTGGGAAAAAGGGAGGAGGCACAGGGTGGGCTCCATGCCTCCAAAAAATGTAAGTCAACTTGGAAGCAAACCAAGGATCCCCAGCCTTGTAATTGTCTACTTATTTTGTTTTCAACAGGGGTAGCTGTACTGATCAACCCAGATATTCCAGTATTAATTTCAATCGAAGAGAATAAATCATTTTGTGTGGAGACCCCCACAAGCACAGACATGTCTCCGCTGAAATACACGGTGTGCGTCGGCGAGACCATCCCATCTGTCCATCAAGAAATGGCAAGTCTGCTCTATGAGAGACAAAGGAGGCTTCCAAACTTTGAGATGCTTTGGTAACACTCTACGTTTTTAACTACTCTGTGGTGTACAATCTTGTAGTAAAATGTTTAAGGAGATGTGCCTTGTATGGTATATTATTGTTACAATTTAATTATCTGCTGAAGTTGGAGGTTCCATATTATAAGCACTGGTAAATCTGGGTAAGACCCATTGGGTCAAATTGGATGAGACTATCATTAAACCGAGCGAACTTGCAAAGACAACTCCAATGCCAAAAATCTCACAAAACCACCCAAGGGTGAAAGAAAGGAGAGGCATAACCCTCTATCCATTCTAGAACTAGATTTCATGTAAAGGACAATGAGCTTCAAATATTTTGACACAAGGTTCTAAGGTTCTGATACTGTTTCACATTTGGTGAGGACTTCATGGAGTTTGCTTTTGTACGTAGGATGCCAGTTTGGAAACATTATGGGTTATCTGATTCTGCCGCCAAACTTGAAAGAGAATTGAGATCGTTCCATAATAAACTCAGAAGGCTTGGATTGGGGGAATGCCTGATTGCTATTAATGAACATTCCACAATGTTACTTTCTAATAAGGTAAGGTTTTTATGGACTGTAAATAAAAAAAAAATGATCTTTACCGTACAATATGAAAAAAGTACTTTACATAAAGTATGTGCACACTGATTTTATGGCCCATGAAAGCCAGCATATTTTAATAGTTCCGATACCGTTTTCTTTTATTTTAATATACATGTCACAAAGGCAGCTATTTTGAAATAGTTTGCAAAGGAATCACGCACCTGCCCCATTTACCTTCTTGTGGGGGTATATGTGGGGTTTGATGGGCCAAGGTGATGCAGAGCCCCCACAACATAACTGTCGATATCCCAAATATAGAAGATCAATGACTTCTATCCAATCGATTGATGCTGATCTTTTTTTTTTGTAGGACCACAAACCCATAGTGAACCAAGGACTAAGACAGCAAAGACACAGACGGGAGCCGCATTTCCTTAAAAACCTACATCTTATAATAACCACGTCTCCATACGCGAGCATCAGCTCGGAGCAGTTTCAAATGTACCTGCGAGAGGAACATGAAAACTTCTGGATCAGTCTCCATTCCAAGTCAGATGGCTCAACGGTACTGTCTATGTTAGTCTAGAACAGACGATGGCATTACAGCAAATTATTTATTGAAACCGATGGAAAGTGTATTCAATTTATAGTCAAATACATAATAACAACAAGCTTCAGTATTGACTATGGCCTGTCTGTCCCAATTTACCCCTTGCAGGCACCAGTCCTGACTAAATGGAATGGCCACTTCTCGGTGAGATTAAATATAAGTAGCGAAGCTGCCGTTTACTGGTACTTGAACTCCGTGAGCACTTTGAAGAATAAGCTGGGGGCTGAATATGTAACATTTGAAGGAGTGGAAGGCAATGTGTTTATGGAACAGTCAATGCAGCCTCGCCGAGGTTTGGAGAGAGACGGTTACACAGGGTTTTTAGCATCAATGGCGACAAAGCTTGGAAATTCAACCATTATCACTGCAAGTACAAGGTGAGCACCTGACCAGTGGACTGAAGCCCGGTGAACAAAACTATCCAGGCCTAATGCAATCCAAATAATTGGCCCTTTGCACTGAAAATGGTCAGATAAGTCACCTTATATTAGTTTAACTAAGAAAATACTACATAAGAATTATCAGGAACATTTTATTCCAGGCGAGTGTTCTACATTTGGAATGTTGACCAAGAACTTTTTCATAACAATGACCCAAAGCAGATTCACCTGGGTTAACAGCTATCAAATACCCTTGCTGTTAGAATGTAGATGCCTAGACAAGGACATCATGTCTCATTTAAGGTCTGGTGATCTCTCTACTGATTGGCTGCAACCCAATGGAAGCATTTTCCATGTATGCACACAGGGGGTCTTGTTAGACCCCCCATTACGTATGCAGAGCTAAAGCTGTAGAATCCCTCCATGCATTTGCAAAGGGAACACCACAAAAAATGACGAGGACCTCTCAGCTATCGTATGCATCAAAGTTCTCTTGCTGGCTGGAGTATCCGATTGAGTGTCTTTCTCATCACTTAGTCAGTTATTTGAACTACATATTGTGCTGTGTTTGTGTCTTTTTTTGCTGAAATCCATGGCTCGCCCCTCAAATTAAAGTTCAATATTGTGTTGATATCTTTACATGGGGCTGAAATGAAGCCGCTGTCCGTGGTACTGATAGGCACTGCGTTGCAATGAAAAAAAAAGTAAAAATATATTTATCTATTTAGAAGGATTTTCCAGAAATGCATAACGAACTCAAAAACAAGAATGTGTATGTGGAGATTGTAGGACTGTACATATAGACTAACTATATGATCCTTTCCAATTCCTTCTTCTGGGTTTGTTAACCAAGTATTGGGGTTTATTCACTAAAGAGGTAGTAGGTACAAGTTCCATTTCATTTTATAAAGAGAAGGAAAGTGATATGTTACGAGTAGTATAGGTTAGAATTCTGCAAAATCAATTCAGATCAATACGTTTCTAGTTAGCGTTTCTGAAAAGAATAATTGGACGTGATGTCAATGGACCATTTGTCTTTGGTGGTAACATTTACAAATTGCCTAACAATTGCATAAAATTAACCAAATGGCTGATCGCGCTCTCTTCATCTTCACAGGTCAAACTATCTGCCAATATTTATGCAAATGAACCCATTACAATCGGACTGGAGCCACCATGGACTTAAAGGAATCATTCCTTCCGTTCTTCATTACAGCTTGCTTGGATACAATTTTTTCATTCCAGATGCAGTAGGTAATGGGTGATCTGATCTGTCTTCTTCTATTACTAAAAGCTTATAAAAAAATTATTTTACAATATTTTTTTAAATAAATGCCCCAGATCCCTTTCAGAAAGGACAGTCCCAAAATCACCTTTATCATGCTTACTTAGTTAAGCCATGGATGCCTGATGTGTGAGTACCGGGGTGCGTAAGTAACTGTGGGGTCAAGAGTGTGAGCTGCAGTGAAGAAAGGGAGGGAGAGCTTAAAGAGTGGAAGAATGAGTGTATATGTATTCATCTATGATCTTGCAGTGCATGTATGTGTTAGTGTATGGTGTTGGAAACAGGTTACTATATGGTGGTATGTGCATGTGTTAATGTATGGTATCAGCATGTATGTTAGTATAGGTGTATATATGTGGGAGTGTGTATGATGTTGCAGTGTACGGGTTATGGTATAGCATTAGTGTGAGTATTTATCAACATATGGTTTGAGTGCATGTATGTTAGCGTATAGTGTTAGAATGAGTGCCTGCATTAGTATGTGATGGTGTTAGCGTTAATGGGTGGGTGTTAGCATGATTCTCTATGTTACTGTAGAGTGTGTGTTAGTGTATAGTGTTAGCATGAGTGTGTGTCAGCATGTGGTGTTAGAGTGTGTGTCTGTTAGAGTCTGGTGCTAGAATGAGCGTTTGTGTGAGTATTTGGTGTCTGCGTGTGTGTGCATCAGGAATGAGCTTAGGTTTAGTGGTGCGAGGAAAGCAAGGGAGATAGTGTTTGTGTGTGTGTAAGCGAGGGTGTTTTAAAACATGACTGCCTAATTTGTTAATGAAAGACAATCATCATGAAGCTCAATGTGTTTTAGAGGCTTTTCATATGTCTGCCCTAGTCTCCATCTCACATAAAAAGCCAATGCATGATAGTATTAGACAGACATTTGAGCTTAGCAGATACCACCCTAAATGTATATATTGTTCAGTTTTATATGCGGTCAATGAAAAAATTCATGCAGTTGTTATTAGAGACATCTGAAGTCCCAAAAAGCGTATGTAACTTCACATCTGGCCCAGTTAGGTATCAACTTCAACCAAAGCCTTTGTAAGCTTGCGATGGAATCGAGTTTTGGGCTATCTGGGGGCATTTTGTAGACTTTAAGACATGAGGACACAGAATCCCTTAAAATGTCACCAGAAAGAAATAATGTTTTAAATGTCTTTAATTTATTGAATTCTGCTGCAAAGCTGAAGCCAATTCATGGGTTAAAGGGCAATAATATATTTTCCAACTGCTAGCTTTTAGTTTTATTAAACTAGTAATCTCATAAGCAAAAGTAAAGCCTCAAAGCATCCTCTGCAATGAATTAATTTGCTAATAGCTCAAAAGACATTTTTAAAAGCTTTGACTTGTCATTTTTCAACTAATAGCCAGAGATGCATTGAACAATTATATGTGTATCGGTGCGATGCAGTATTATAATAAAAAAAAGTCTAAAACAAATAAAACAGCTAGCTCTTTTTATTAATTATAAAAAATTGTACGTAATCTAAATATATAAATTTAGGATGGTATCTGCAAAGCAAACCCTGATAAATCTCATAAATCTAATTCTTTATTGTTATTTTTTTTTACCTACAAATCCCTTTATAGACCCTAAAGCATAAGGTCCCCAAAATTGGTGGAAAGTAGCACTTTTAACCTCAAGGAAACTTACTTTTAAAGCTTTCACCCAACTTTGGTAGCAATGGTTGCGGTGTAAGAGAGTCCCTTATAACTCATTGTCATATAGTCACGTGTACATAGTTTTTGTAAAAATAAGCATTTAGGCATTTTCATTTTTAACCCTTTATCTTTTTTTTCAAGGAGGTACGTTTGCAGGTGAATTTATAACACATGAAGAACTGTTTATCCGTTGGTTGCAAATTGTGACTTTCCTTCCAGTGATGTCCTTCTACACTCCGCCGTGGGTTTGTTGTGATGATTGGGTGGGTAACACATTCTTACATAGTCCTTTTAACCCCTTAATGACAATGGGCGGTCCCTAAAACCATTGAAAACAATGCATTTTGAGCCCGTACATGTACAGGCTATGTAATTAAGGGGTTAACATAGTAACATGGCCAGAGACATTTGATTTAAAGCTTTTAGACATAACTCAGAACTTCTGGACCCCAAAACAGGGGTCCGTTTAGACCTAACTCAGAACTTCTGGACCCCAAAACAGGGGTCCGTTTAGACATAACTCAGAACTTCTTGACCCCAAAACAGGGGTCCGTTTAGACATAACTCAGAACTTCTTGACCCCAAAACAGGGGTTTTCCCTCTGAATGTCTTTGTCAAGCTTTGTTGTGATGAATTCACAAAACTTCAGACAAAGTCCGTTGGAGTAAAAATTGAACATTCTAAGCCGATAACTTAACAGATCAATCCTTATATTCGTAGCAAAACTCAAACTGTACCTCATTCACCTTTTCTGTCCTAATTATTGAAGTCTATACTGGAAATAGCTCAGTAATGTACTAGGAACATCACCTTAAATCTTTATAATGTCTTTTCTTTCCTTTCGAATAGGTTTTGAATCTCACCAGACTCTATATACAGAAACATCACGACTTTGTTGTACCCTTGCTTATAAAGTACGCCGACGAATGGCTTAACCTTGGAATCCCTATCTACAGACCAGTATGGTGGATCAGTCCAAATGATCCTCTGGCATTTACTATAGAGGATGAATTCCTTATAGGAGATGAGGTAAGAATACAAAGTGTCTTTTAGGTGTATGGACATGTGTACGTTTTTTTCCCCCCTATTCTCTTTTAATTTCTTCGTCATGACGATAATATAATATATGATGTAATACAAACAAACCTATGACATGGGAGCCCAATCAAAGTCACACTTAACGGAATTTCCCGCATTTGGTGGTTTTTCCCTCGAATGTCTTGTTGAAGAAAGGAAGAGAAAAAAGTGTTTTTCTAACACTGTTAAAGATCTAGAATTTTTCTTTGTGGTCCGGCGTGTTCTAGATGTTGTAAATATGCCAATGAAGTACCATGGTTCGAATCATCTGTGTTTTAAGGACAGATCTATCTTTTAGCGTTATGGATCGTGTTACTCTAAGGCTGCTTTGATGTAGATGTTATTGAAAAGTTCTGATCTCTCTCCAGATTCTACAGATTTACAGCAATAAATCAGAGGAAACAGATATATATTTAAAAAAAAAAAAAGAAAAAAGTGAAAGGGTGTATTTTGAAGTTTAAGCCAATTAGTGTCTGTATCTTTCAGAAAATATAACTGCTGCCAACATCTGTATTTTTAAAAAGGGTTTGCAGATCACACTATGATCGTAAACCATGATTAATGTAACCTGCATATATATTTGTTTTCTGCCTTTATCTATCTGTCTATCTATCTATCTATCCATTATCTATCTATCTATCTATCCATTATCAATCTATCTATTATCTATCTATCTATCTATCTATCTATCTATCTATCTATCTATCTATCCATTATCTATCTATTATCTATCTATCTATCTATCTATCTATCTATCTATCTATCTATCTATCTATCTATCTATCTTTCCATTATCTATCTATCTATCTATCTATTATCTATCTATCTATCTATCTATCTATTATCTATCTATCTATCTATCTATCTATCTATCTATCTATCTATCGATTATCTATCTATCTATCTATCTATCTATCTATCTATCTATTATCTATCTATCTATCTATCTATCTATCTATCTATCTATCTATCTATCTATTATCTATCTATCTATCTATCTATCTATCTATCTATCTATCTATCTATCTATTGTATCCGCTTTGCTTTTAACTGGAGTTTATTCACTAAGGCAGGGGAGTTTCAGTTTCATCCCATTGACCTCACATTATCTTATGAAGGGACAACCCCAGAGAGTTTCTGCACCAAGAATAGTTCAGAAGGCACTGTATAAAACATATTTAGATCAGCTCAGCTGTTCTTGCAGATACATTTACCAGGGATGTCCCATTATAACGCATAATTAACTCTCCTGTGAACTCTCCTTTCCACTCTTTAGTGAACTGCTTTAGTGAATAAACCAGGAAACATTGAAATGTAGCCATTGACATCACAGCCCATCAGCTGCCCGTAGCCTTCCCTTGCAGGACGCGGCCAGGAGTGCCCACTGATGTTGGTGGGCGGTCCCACTGACATCAGTGGGAGGTCCTGCTGATGTTGGCGGGCGGCCCTGCTGATGTCAGTGGGCGTTCCCGCTGACATCATGGTAAACACCCCAATTTAAAGGGGAATTGGGCGGGGAGCGGGGCATGTCGAGACCCAGCTCCCGCGGCCTGGCGTTCTCAGGTATGATCATATCTCTTGATAAACAGGTATCGTCATGAAATAATTTTGGTCCTAAATCAATCACTTTTCTTTCAATAGCACACCATGTTCTAGTTTTCCAGCACACGCCGTGATGTCTTTTTCACATTTCAACTTAAAAACTAACATTGTTTTGTTACAAAATATACTTTTTTTAATATTAAAGTTAATATTTTCTCTTTTAATGTATTTCTATGGTATTTTACCAAATACTGGTAAATATAATAATCGGTTGTCCTTGTCTTCTTCCCAGATGCTGATAGCTCCCATCACAGATCAGGGTGAAGTTCAGAGAGATATTTTTCTTCCGGGAACCGATTACCAATGGACGGACATGAAGACATCTCAAGTGTTCGATGGGGGAACCACATTAAGAAACTATGACTGTGGCCTACTGGAAGTTCCAGTTTTTCTCAAGAAAACCTCATAAAGTCAGGACTATTATACATACGTCTAATATATATCCCTTCTGAGAAGACAAATACTAGAGAGGTGTCTCTTATTTAGAGATGACTGCACTTTTCTTAGCACTCCAAGGATCATATGTGTTTTTGTTACATTATTACATCGCCGTTCACGCCTTTGGACATTTGCTACTGTGTTGTCATTGTGCCTTGAGACCACTTTGCCCCAATAGCCCTGGAAGAAGAATATGCGGGTTCCCTGGTATCTTCTCTTTCTTAATTATGGCACACTATGATGTCAGATGGTCAACTCATACATCGTACGCTATACGTGTATCACGAGAAGTCTTAGTGAAATACTTACCTCCTGTATTAACAAAGTGATCAGAAACCACTTGTCTTACCATTTTTTTTCTCATTTATGCTCAAAACTCAAAAAAGGTCCAAACTATTCCATGGTGAACCAAGGTTGATGATATTAAACCCTCCTAAAGAGGAGACCTACGTGCACGTAAACAGGCACCTTAAAGTTCATTGGACTCTGCACTTTATAAAATTCAGAGCCGCATTGTACTTTGTAGACATGACCATATAGACATACGTGTATTTTATTTTGCATGCGTGCAAAGGAATTAAGGAAACCCACTCGCCTGCTGGAAATGAACGGTCCATAGAATTATAGACACAATCGATGTGTATACATCACTGTAGAGAAAAAATTGCGAAATAGATAAATTTTATTAAAAAGTGTCAAAACGGGAAGAAGGACTAGTGAGTTATTCAGTAAATAGCCATTTTCAGGTGGATGGAGTATGGGTGTCTGTTTGAGATACACAACTCAGAAACCATCATGAGATTTGTCAGAGGAAGAATATTGGTAACATTGGCACCATTGGGGCTAGACAGCAGCTGGTCACATGATCTATATTTTTGCTGTGTGTAGACCCGTGTATCCAGCGGGCGACCACACGCTATGAAACGGGATCTGACATACGAGCAACAAGAAACGTATATGGGAGGCAATGGCCCACCAAGTATTTGCCCGGTTAGTCTAATGGCCAGTCCAGGCCTGAGATCTTCCCAAGGGTAATCTGTAGCTGTGCTAAAGAGAGACATGAACCTACCAAACCACAAGTAGTGTATTTAGTATTACTATTTATATTTCAGAATACTCCCACAAGAAGGACATTTCTGCTCCCCTAATGAGGAAGGCAAGTTTCATGCGCTCCTGGATGGGTCGTCGATGCGCCCTTGTTGGAATTTTGGTAGGCCGGCCACCCCTGGAAAGGTTTATCACTGGTCCGAGCTTTCTCTATTTGTAGACAATGGCTCTCACCGGGTTCCCCGAAGCCCCTAAGGGGGCAATTACTTTTTCAAGGGTAGGGTAGGATAGCGTTTTTCCCCTCTATACATAAAATCATCATTTAAAAACTACATGTTGGTTTCGTTTTTGTTATTAATCCTAGTTTTATAGTCTTAAGCGTGACTAATATGTAAAAATAGACGAAATCTGGTATATCGATATGAATGGGACAGCGTGCACCTTGAATGCTCGTTCTCGCGATAACGAAGACGACAAACCATTAAACTATGCAGCCATGGCGGTGTTTACTCAATACCACGTTCCACATACCCTTCAGGCTGTAAATGTCAGCGGGATAATTACCCCTAAGATATCCCGGGATCACCATGATCTTGTTTCCATCTTTGCCTAGCTGTTAAACATCTGTTCCAGGCATGTGTTGGCAAAATCTGTATTTGATCGATGATGCTGTCAGCGGCGAGTTTTAGCGCAGTGTGCAGGTTCTTGGGGGTCATCGGGGTAAATATTTTCCGTAGTTACAAAGCACAAACTTTTAAAGCGATTTTATCATCAATGCAACTCGTAAGTGCATATTAATAATGAATTCAACATGTGTGCCATAGTTATTCCCCTTTGAAGAATAATTGGATATTTCAAATGAAATTTTTCAACCTCCAATATTATTTATAGTTTTTTGGGGGGGTTTTGGAAGAAGATATTAAGAATGTATTTTATTTTTAGATTATTACAATGTTATCGTTCCAACATTGCTGTATCAATGAATAAGCGTTATGCTAGCAAGTAATATGGGCCAGATCAAACAATTTATGGGTTATAATATCTATTTAGATGCCGCACTTGGATTTTGGGGCGCACACGACGTAGATCGAATGCCAGCCCTGGCAAAGGGTGCCAAGTAAAGGGGGATGGCGAAGACTGAGCCGGTAATGAAGGGGAGAGATTTTAGGAGAGCGGAAAGGGTTAACCATTTTTTTTTATTTTGTTTGAGACTGCTATTGAAAACACAAGAATTTTATTAACCCCTTAATGGCAAAGCCTGTACATGTACGGGCTGAAAATGCATTGTTTTCAATGGGTTTAGGGACCGCCCATTGTTCTCAAGGGGTTAAAAATAACTTAGAAATAGCTGAATCATTTAAAATACGCATACAACACGTGGACATGTCTACTTGCTACAATTAGTTAAGAGTTTTTTTTCCAAGTTAGTGTATCGACTTAACCCAGTACTTTTTATGTTCAGCTGATTTTTTTAAAAAGAATAATAAAACTTTTTTGCTTCTCGTTTTCTTTTTTTTCTCCGTCTATAATGCACATGCATGTTCTTGTCACGTGTCCGTGTATATCAATGTCTTTATGGCTCTGAGCTACACAATTGACAATAAAATTCAGGTCTGGCTACACAATAAAATATGCAAAATGTCAATCAAAACAAAAAAAAGAAAAAAAAATAATATTTTTTTTTTAAATAATAAAAAAATATAATAATAATAATAATAATAATAACTGTAAATTAACATACCCTTTCTTGATTTATTGTCAATTATGTTTTATTAAAGATTAATAGCACAGTTACTTTAAGAAATAAATATGTTTTACATGTTATATTAATAATATTATTTTATTATTTTATTAAACACAGGGAAAAAGTGATTCTGCATTATATACATTTTAGATATTCGTTAAAAAGTGCTGGTTGTACAGTTTTACTACCATTACGGAATTTTATATGAACTCAGAAATCAGAAGTACGCCTGGCTGATCTGTTTTACGAAGCATGTGTTCTACATATGTTCGTAATTCGCAAAGTCTGCCGTCATCCTATTGGGTTCAAGCGGTTTCAGAGAACTTAAAATCTGTGTCAATCATAGCCCGAAAAATCGAAGAATAATTCAATCTCATTTTATAAATAGACTTTGAGTATTCTGTATTATGTTACAAATAGTATGTGTGTTATTAACAGTACTTTTTTATGGTTGCCATAGCGAAGTGGAGGATCCATTTACTTTTATGGATAAATACAGATCGCATGGTGCTCAAAGAAAATAAACTCAATTTTTGGGCCATCTCTGAGCAGTAATCTCGAGGGGTCTATGACCCACTTTCCGTATCTTTTCATTGAAGCCAAAATCTAAAATCCATATTTGCAGGATTACAGGCCACCCCTGACCAATGGCCACAGACTTAAAATAAATGTAAATAATAATTAAAAAAAAATTAAATTAATATGTCTTTGGGGGGGATAATGGTTATATCCTGAGACCACCTAGACCAGGGGGTTGGGTGAGTTTGGAAAGTAGACATGGTGTGAGGATGGAGGTCTTCATGGTCATGTCAAGCAATCCCAGGTATGTAACAATCAAACCAACATATAACATGACACGGGGACGGGACATGATCAAGCCAATGGCTCATTCCATTAGTTCTGTCTGCTGCCTATAAACGTTACATACGATCAATCAATTCCATCGTTTCAAATGAGTATAAAAACCTATAAGAGTATTTTATGTTCAATGGGTTTTGTTCATCATAAGATAACCTTTAATATCTGTTATCACACAAGCTGTTAACTTTATTTTCATGCCATAATAGAATGGGAATGAAATGAGAAAACAAGCTGAAAAAAATTCAAATAAATTCCAAAAATAAAGAAGAATGGGTTTATATATATATATAATGTGGCAGAGCGCAGCAGCACACATCTACCCCGTTGACTTTCACTCCTATATTATTGAGGATCTTAAGAGCTTATGAAATGTTACCGTAATAGCATCTGCACCAGCAAACGTGCGAAATATTTCTTATGCCAACATATTTGGTTCTCGTAATATCCCTGTATCCAGAGAGGCAGGAGCCATCGGCGGAATTGCTGCAGCTCGCGTTACAACTTCTGGCAATGGTTTGGAAATAGGAATAAGAGAAACTGCTTGTGTTTTTGTTACATTCTTGTTTTGTAGGCGATTAAGGGAGCCAATGCTCCTGATTATGAAAATTCCATGTCAGCTGTGTTTCCGTACCCCTTAATTATATCCCCCATTCCGGGTCAGTATAGCGATATCCTTACAATGTTCAGCTATAGGTGGGTTTTAGATTAAAAAGAACCAAGTACAATCCATTATTGAAAGTAGTGGGCTAAGAGACTGGAATTTAATTGATATAAAATAAAGTTTTAATATAATATCTAAAAAAATGTAAGAAATCATTGACATCCAGTATAAATAAATAAAAAAGGACCTGACGCGTTTCGCTGGAATGGTGGTAGGATTTAAAGTGCTGTGGGTTACTGAAATTGATAGTTCTTAATTTGAAATTAGGAACTGTGTGGGTGAAGTTATTGATTTAGAAGTGATGTGAGATGTTTTGGTCCGGCTAATATTTGTGGTAAGGAGGATCGCTGGTCTTCGAATGGAGCGGACGCCTGGACAAATTGACTATCCGTGCTGAGCGTGGACGAGTTTCAGTACAAATTCTGTGCAGCCAGTTGGTAGAATTGCCAAAAACATTTCTCAACAACCTATCACAGCCTTCTTTTCTGTCATGTGACAATTAAATGTCCATTGCAACACTTACACAATTTAGTAATTAAAAGTTTTGGGCATTCAGTGCTAGGCATGAAAGTGTTAAATTCCGCAGAATAGATGGAACAGAACCTTTCGCATTAATGATATTTTGTAAATTTGCATATAGCTCATTACTAATCAGTATAATTACTGGAGATACTTAGTCTCAGTGCGAGGCAAAGACTCACTTCTAATTACTTCTGTGTCCCGAACTCTTCTCCTTCTCGTCACGCCGCCGCAAGACGCAGAAATCCTCAAGCAAATGAGCCTCGTTATATAGCAGATAAGAGCCAACAAGAAGGATGCCTTCCGATGATAATTCTGTGGTTCTCGGTTAATTCCATATAGGAAACTATGAAATGTGAAACTTTGGAAAGAGAATTGTTGGAGTTTTCATATACATTGGAAATATATTGCGGTAAGTAGTTCAGACCGAAGCGCCCCAGGGCAAAAATAAGCGCACTGCACCCTCTCTGATAGATTGTTTACCGGCTTGAAATAGAAAATCCGACTGCCGCCGGCACTAAGTGGAAGTCAGGTTAGCTCTTTAAAATACCAGCTTTATGGCGAGAGACCAACGATGATTACGCAAGAGCTCATTCAGGAGCGGGGTACTCGTTTGGAATGGGAAGTCCATTAAAAGGTTTCCCTGTGGGGTTTTCTTTTTTGGTATTTAGCCATAATGCCTAAATGTTAACTACTAGGCATTGAGACTCCATTCTTAAGAAGATATCGTCTTTCTTTAACGGACTCCACTTAATACTCTTTCTTTTTAACCACTCGGCTATTTAAAGTAACAAACCTCCATAAATATTAATTACAAGCGGAAATTCCTGCCACAGGTGTCCCTGTGCGGACTGAATATATAAGATGGACATTGGGAACGGTTGCCGTCTGTATTCTGATATAACCGGAGGGAACTTCTCTATCTCTTACCTGAAATGACCGAGAGACATTTGTATCTATTCTAGGGGTTTACACCTGATGTTCTGCTTCGTCAACACAATCAAAAACCTTCCTAGCTTCTGGAAGACCTTGTCCATCGGGGAGTAGACATTACTTGGGTCAACGATTGACCACAGGAAGGAAAGACACCAAATGCCCAGGAATACGATGAAATAGCCCGTAGAAGGCCATTGTTACTATCCCAGGAGAAGACCATAGCCAGCGGCCCAACAAACTAAAAAAATATATAAAACAACATTTTTCAGCCTTTTCTTCCATTTACACAGAAATCACAACAAAGTACATTCAATTTGCAGTCCAAATGGACTGATAGGCACATCGCCGCTTCTCTGACACAGGGAATATTAAGCAAACTCAGTCTTCTCTTTGATCTCTGGAAAGAAAATAAGACATAATGCTCTTTTAGCGCTTTTTCCTGTGGGAACATTTTCTGATGACCCCAAATATAGGGGAAATATTTTACTTTTGATCCATTTTGTAATTCTGAGTTCTTGAAAATAACTTTGCTGCATTATTACTAAAGACCATACGATATTCTAGAAGTTAATAATAAGAAATGGAACTTGGAACCAAAGTCATACTTGTGTGATTGTAGCTCCAGTATCTGGATAATTCAGGTGTAAAATCGATGATATAGTTGAATGAATAACAAAGTTATTTGTCAGCAGAAAGGAAAACATTCTGGAAAATGAGGCTTTCAAAACTAGTAATTAATGATAAAACTATTTCTAAGAATTCATAAAATGATTGGCATGATATAACCCACTCTTAATAATGCTTTAAGTAAAGCACTTGATCTGCTTAGACTAGGTCTAGGCTTAGGGGCAGCAAGTCTGGGGGGGGCAGCCCCTCTGACATCTAATGAGGGGGCATATTTGGCAATGAGGCTCCCTGTAGCACCACAGCTCAGTAGCCTCGTTAAGAAGGAGATCACTGATCTCTCCAAGCAGCCGATTAGCAAGATGGAAGGTTGTGTCACGTTGGCACAGTCCTCCATAGATTAGTTCTGCACGGCACTGGGTGTCCTTAAAAAGTGGAGCGCTGGGATATGACATCATATTCTAGTGCTCAGCGGTAAGGCCAATGGCACGGTGGGAGCAGCTGACGTCTCTGCCCTAGGTATATATATAGTATATATGTAGGGTGGTCTCCTAATACTAATAGGTGGTTTTAAGGGCTGTATTGCAGATGTGATATTGCTTGTATCTAGGAAAAAAAACAAAAAAAAAAGTTTTAAAGTTTTCGGGGACTTTATGTTCTTTGTCCTTAAAATATACACAGGAGACGTTCCTTTTAAGATGTCCACAAAGAAGAGAACGTATCATAAAATGCAGTATCCAAAGCCTGCCAGAAAGATTAGCGGAGAGAGGGGTTGAGGAAGAGAGCAACGTATTTGCCAACAGAATTTCCAATTCCCTTTGCTCAGCACGTAATGTAACATCGTAAAGGTAACGCTGGCATTGAATAATTAAAATGGGTTCCTGGCAGTAAATGCTAATTGATTTTCTGACTCTGTATATTTTTTTTACTAGATTTACAGGGCAGCGGTAATCTAGTCTGGAGAATCTTATTTTGCTAAATGGAGCGTCTAACACTTTGTTATTAATGCATTTTTATTTTAAAAAATGCCCAAAAACCCATATTGTCCCAACAATTATGGCTACAATAGTTTGAATTAGGAACGATAAGATTGTATTATGTTTTCTGGATATTGATACTATTCTTGTTTGCTGAACTCTTAACATGAGATACCTTGTATCAAATTATTTTGCTCTAGTGCAGGGGCGTCCAACCTGCGGCCCTCCAGCTGCTGAAGGACTACATCTCCCATAATGCTCTTTCAGCTAAGGGGCTGGCTAAGGAGGATGGGAGATGTAGTCCTGCAGCAGCTGGAGGGCCGCAGGTTGGACGCCCCTGCTCTAGTGGAACTGCAATCTCCAATTTTTCTCAACCAATCATCTCATGATTTAGAGCTCTATAGGAAATGAATTGTCAATTCTGTGTGTCTTAATTGATTTAAACCAGTAATTGTAAAAATGATGTATGTTTATAATGCATAATATTTTATCCATACATTGTGCTACCAGCAAAATGTATAGGTGAAAAAAATACTTTGTATATAAAAGTACTAGCTATATATAAATACATTTTATAGGATTTTTATATTTAAATGTATCATATTTTTAGGAACTATTAACTACTGTGTACATCTTAAATTCTTCTATTTATTGATTTTAAACTTTATTTATTACTTATTTGTTTGTTTAGTAGATGTAACCTTCGCTCAAGGAGTTCTACAATAAAGTGTTGTTCATTTTGATGTGTAACGAGCTGGAGAAAATATGACATCGCAATAAAAAGTATCCACGCGGAGAACAGTGAATGGAAATTTCTGTTTAGTATGCGTCGGGCATTTACTTTACAAAGAACGCATCGCACCCGCCAGAAATCCTGACTCATAGGTTTCGGAACAGGTTTGAGCAATGCTGACCCAGTATGGAATAATACATTAAACTTATGCTTCACCTCTTATTTTCCAACAGATAGGGAGCTGTCATTCATTTTTTTTTTTCTTTTTTTTTTTTCTTTAGTGTATTTTCTTCTTTGTATACCAGTTTTCTATGAAAGGCAAGTTTTCCGGCAGGGGCAGAAGGCAAACAGCCCCATAACTTTATAGTCGTCATTATTTGTCATATCAGGCTGCTGCTGGTGGAGGGCTGCCAAAACTTGTACTGGCAGAGTAGGAGAAATCAATATGTCTGGCATAAGAAATCACTGTAGGCAGGTCTGGACTGGCCATTTGGCAAACTAGGCAAATGCCCGGTAGGCTATTGCCAGATGTGCCGACCTTTACTACTCATGTAGTGGATTTCATCCTTCAGTGTGTATCTAACAGGCAGATAAGGAGTGTTAGAGCACAGCAAGCAACCGCATGTATCCAGCCAGCAGCTGAACATTTACGTCATTCATCAGCTGCTGGCCTTAAAGTGCCGGCGCTAATTTACATCCCCGGCCCTGGCTGTAGGAGAGGCATTTACATTAAAGGCACCAGAAAGAGGAATTATGAGACAAGTCTTCCAAGGTGCAGCTCATGACCAATATCACATTGCAGAACATACCGGACTTATATTGAAGAGATATTAATATTTTAGAGCTTCTTGATCCCAGGCCTTTTGGAGTAAAAATGGAATCCAAAATAGATTGGGGGTTTTTCTTGCCTTCTTTTGGATTAAAAGCAGGAAAGAAGTCAAATTAGTTGTACTTGACGGATTTAGGTCTTTTTTTCAAACTAAATTACTGTTACTATGTTTTTACATTGATGCAGAACAAGCTTAAGTGTCCCAAAGGTTGTCCTCTATCCCTCTACTGTGGAAAACAATGTAATGCTACCCTTTTCAAGACAAAAGATGGTAAAACATAAAGCTGGACCATAAACAGACCACCTTTCCGGATCCAAAATCAAAATTGCTGGACACTTTCTTACAGAGTCGATAATTTCTTACTATATCCTTTATTTCCCATAATACTGTGTAATAAATATTGCAGCAAAGATTTAGGCCTGACCTTCTAATATTCCTGTGGGATGAAGAACCTTTGAGTCTCTTTAGACCGGCTCGTACTGGCAGCTGTTAAAAGGCTCCATTGGGTTTCACCGTTGGGTTTGTGATGATTGTTTAATGTGATTTTTCCTATAGGTAGCTCTTTGTGGGCCTTTGGATTTTGAGGTCACATTTTAAGATGTGGAGGGCACCATAGTATTTGTGCCAGGGTACTTAGTATAAAGCCCTAGCCTAACGCCCTTACAAAGTAGGCGATACAGATGAAAAGCATTCATGCTACTTCCCAGTCCCATGTAAACAGCTAATGAAGTACTAAACGTAGTAACTGGTTACATGCTGATGAATGTACATTTTAAATGTGCCTGACAAGTATACTAAATGCACTGTGGGATTATAAATGGAGCATTAGTTGAGCACACTGGGGAAAACCCTCCGTACAGGCATATAAGTAATTTATACCTGCCTGGCATAAAGATGTTCAAAATAAAGGGTTCGTCTTAATAAGGAGAGTTGTTATCGTTGTATTGAAGAGTAGATGAAGATGTAAATATCTGCAGTGACCACTGAGGTCCTTAAAATGTTTGTAACTCTACATCTATTTCTCCTATAGCACCTTTGCCTAAAGACTCCAAAAATCAAAGATTGAAATATGTCAGTTTGTGCATTTGCAAGCAATTAGACAAGAAACATCTACAGAGCAAAAAAATCTCTTTAAGGTGCACCCAAGTAATACTTGAATAAAAGGTGCACCCCAAGGGGACATGAGACATGTATGTATTGGAAGATATAGCGGTAGCAGCTTACAGTATGTTCAATCTTTTGTACCATGGCGCCACCTGCTGTTAAATATTATGAAGTGCTGATTGTGTGCAACGCCTCTTCTGTCCAGAGCTTAATTAAGATGCTTACAATTAACCACTGTGACAGTTATAGAAAGAGAGTGATCAATCATAATACTGGCTCTGTAATGAATCAAACAGTGATTAAGAACATATTAATTAAGGAAACAGGCAATGAATCGATTTTATTAATCTGCGGTTTCAGTTATTTTTCAGTTTTGTTGAGCATACCCATTGAACCGCGCTACGGAATTTGATGGCGCTATATAAAACAGTAAATAATAATAATAATCTCAATAAGATGATGTCACAGCAGCATTATGAAAATTGTGGAAATATTGTAACTATAACCAGTTCTAAAATTGTTGAAATGTATTTCTTCCGGGTTCTAAATATTTTTGTAAAAAATATTGATAGAGGTGCTACAAAAGAGATTAGTTAAAATGTATAGAATTTTGTGGCTTGGTGAAAGGGATGGAGGGCTAGGGTTAATTGGATAATATAGATCCCATACTGAAATATCAATATCAAGTGTTTTCTTGGTCAGAACAACCAAAGAGGTCTGTAGAGACCAAAATGAAACATGGAATAGACCCTTATAGAAGTTTTAAAAAAATATTTATTTATATAAAATAAATAAATAAATGTAATGCATTAACCATGACTAGAGCCCAAAGGATTGATTCTTTATGAATTGACACACTTTTGAAAAAAAGTCATTACAGTGCTGCAGAATATAATGGTGCTGTCTAAATCAAATTATAATTATTAATTCATCGATTTAAATTAAACATGCTGTAAAAATTGGTAACAGTTGTGCATGCAGGAACATGCAGTTCCTTAGTGTTGCCACACGATGTCGCTGCAATGCACTTTATTGCTGGTATTTGAAACCTAAATGCAGGTTAGAAGAGCTCTATTCTGCTCCAGCTCAGAAGCCCAACTACTATTAACTATCTATTAGTAATAAATATTTAAATCACTGGGAACCCCTGACTTTATAGATGATTTTAAGAATTTACACTCAGTAGCCAATATTAAAACTGGGGCCTTGTGATAGTACTATGTGTAATTCACATGGGTTCTGCATGAGACTTTGTGTTAAATCCTAACTTAGACTTCCATGTTGAGATGGGTCACAATTTGTGCATATTCTTTTGGGATTTGTGGCTATGTGCACACACAATGAACCATTCACAGGGATTTCCAAACACAAGGAGTAATCTCATAATAACTGGCTAATCTCATCTTCTGTCTCACTTGCCAATGAGCGTGTTCCGCTTCTCTCCGAGCTGTTGTTTTGTTACTTTGTTGTTGCACCTAGATTGACCTTATTCCGTTCTACCACCATCCGTGACCTATTGACCAGGGTCTTAGGCCCCAAGGCCTCTTGGAGCAGAAGTAGGTCCTTTTGAAACTAATCTTAATCAGTTCGCTTTAAAGCCAAAAGAAGATAGATACATAGGGAGGGGCCCCTCAACGCAGATTGCAAGGGGCCCAGCATTTTGAGTAAAACCTCATGATGCCCAGCAAGCCAAAAGTATTTTGTGACTTGCTTCATAAGTAGTTCTCAGCAGCAGTGTGTATTGGAAGTTATTCTGCACAACTATTTGTCTGTGATGAGAGTTATGGTGTACCACCATCATTGCCTTGGTCAGTAAATAGTGATAGGAGTGTACCACCATCTGTGTCTGACTATGTAAATGATAGGAGTCATGCTGTACCATATTCAGTGCCTGAAACACTGCATAATGATGGGAGTAATGCTGTACGACCCTCAGTGTCCGGGTCACCATATAATTATAGGAGTCATGCTGTTCCACCATTGTTGTCTGGATCACTTTATTATGGTGGGGGTTATACTGTACTACCATCAGTGCCTGGCTTGTTGTATAGTGATGGGAGTTATGCTGTACCATCGTCTGTGTCTGGCTCATTATATAATCATAGGAGTCATGTTCTACCACCTTCACTGTCTGAAACACTATATAATGGTGTAAGTTATGCTGAACCACCTTCAGTGTCTGAAACACTATATAATGATGTACCACCCTCAGTGTCTGGATCACCATATAATGATAGGAGTAATGATGTACCACCATTGGTGTCTGGATCACTATGTAATGATGGAGGAGGATTCGGGGGGGGGAGCATCACCAGAAGCTCCACCACTTTGACAGAAGGTCCCTGGAAAGTTATGTCTCCAGAGATGTGGATGAAAAAAACAAGAGAGAAAAGAAAGCGTGGAAGGGAGGAGGAGAAGATGCAGAGCAAGAAAATGCGCGACACAGAAATGGAAGTGGCCGGCAGAGAGGGAATGGAGACATTGAGCATGCAAAACATTTGTCTGAATTGCTTTTAGCCAATTTGCATATGTCTAGTACACAACCTCTAGTGGCCAAGGTTTACTTTACTGTCCCATTGTCCCTAATGTCCCATTAAGCTCATGCAAGACACTTGGTCAGGCCTCAACCAGCAAAAAATGTGAATAAATCACTGGGTATTTTTATCCTCAATTTAATTTTTACTTATTTATCTACTTTCCTCAAAATAACCTATGTAAAAAATATAGGGAGGCGGCACATTTTGTTTGTTCTTGCCTCAGGCCAAAAGGAGCTAGCTACAGCATTGCAAATAGCTATTATGTGGCTGCTTGAAAACCTTCTATTATGTAAAATGTTTACCAATCTTCTAGCTGTACTTAGGATTGGAAACAATCTAATGAAACAATTATGTTTTAAAAAATGACGCCAGGTTTCATTAATTTTGAGCTGACTTTATGCGATAAAGGTGAACTACAAACACAGTTTAGAAGTGATAGAGCTGAAAATCTGGGCTGTCAATCAGTATAAGGGATTTGGCGATATTTAGTCTGCCCCAGAAATGCTGAGATCTGCATCTCTCTCAACCTATTAACAACAGTCAGCAACTTGTGCAGTAGGGAGGACAAGTTGCCCTAACAGGCTGGAATGTAACGTAATGTTATGGGACCCCGCTGTGATAGCAAGAGAAAGAGCTGTGGGTGAAGTAAGGGGATGAAGGAGTCGGCACAGGAGAGTGAGGGTAAGGAAGGGAGTATGTATGTATGACTGTATGTATGTAAGAGTGTGTATATATATACATGTGTCAGTGTGTGTTAGCATGAATGTGTAAATTTGTGTGCTAGCATGAGGGATATAAGTGTGTGTTAGCTTGAGGGTGTGTGTTTAGTGAGTATGTGTGAGTGTGTAAGTTTGTGCAAATGTGTGTAAATATATGTGCCAGTGTGTAAGTGAGGTACCAGGGAGGGGGGTCACTTGGCTTTACCTGCGTTGGCAAAGGACCCGGCCTGACTTAGGTGACCACATTGTGCATTTTTTCAGAACACATATCATTTTTAAATGTTTCTGACTCAGCTCAGCACTTCTTATACCTGAAAACTGTCTGGATTTGGGTGATCAGTCACATCAGCCATTGTTTCCAGGATACATTCATATCATTTTGACATGTTGTTGACTGGGCACATGTAAAGTGCTGCCCCCTGCAGTATGGTTTAAGTATAAACTCACAAAAGGTAACCAATTACTCAGTTCATCCCACATACAGCAGAGGGCAGCACTTTACATCTACCCGTCAGCAACATGTCAAAATTATATGTGTCCTGGAAACAATGGCTGATGTGACAGATAACCAATCATGTGACCTTCAGGAATATTCACTGATTTACATATTTTACGGGGCCAGCTCAGGCCTCCTTGAGGGTCACACTTACTCAGATTGGTCACACAATAAATAGTGACGTCAGTGAGTTGAAATAGCATCTCACCTGCAAACTGCCACGTTAGTCGAGAAGCTATTCATATCGTTGCAGAGATTTATTAACTCCCCTGAACTGTAAAAATGTGGTATTTAAATGATCACCTTTAAGTGGATAACTTCCATGATGTCACCCAGGCACAGCATGGCCATCTTGGTGTGCCGTTGGTGAAAAAAAAAAGTTGGTCAACGGCTCCCCAAACTTATCGTTACTGCCACTCCTGGAGTGTGTAGCCGGCAGCGGTGGCACAGGAATCATTTTGAAGCCACTGGCCTTAAAGTGCTTAAGTCAGTGGCGTCCAACGTGCGGCCCTCCAGCTGCTGCAGGACTACATCTCCCATAATGCTCTTTCAGCTAAGGTGCTGGCTGAGGAGTATGGGAGATGTAGTCCTGCAGCAGCTGGAGGGCTGCAGGTTGGCCGCCCCTGGCCTAAGTCATTGTCAACTCTTTGAATGTATGGACTTTAAGAAGCACCGTAGGAATATTTGGAGCAATATAAATAATAATAATAAACAATAATAATAATATAATAATAATATTAACAATAACTGCATAAAACAAAATCTTTCAGTGCTTCACTAAATTACCATATGCAATACTTTAGTTACAACCCAAAGAAAAAAAAATATTTTTATCATAAGACGCCCTCTTTAATTATTAAACCTTTCGTTTTTCGACCCTTTGGGTTCCTTCTCTGGAATTAACCCTGTGCAGAAATAAACGAATGTCATCCCAGAAACAAGTGTCGCTTCTCTCTCTCTCTCTCTCTCTCTCTTGTACACGTCTTTGCTAAAAGAGATCGACCTTTCCCCTACTTCTGGAGAGCCCCACGTGACGCCATCTGGGGGGGGGGGGGGGGGGAATCTCCAGTCAACAGAATAGTACAGAATAGCAAACCGAATGCCCTTCAAATGACACACAGGATTCCAGAGCACGCTGCGTGTTCATTGTAACATCGAACTGCTTTTGGTTTCATTTTCTTTCCTAGTTACATTTTTAATTTTTGGTTTTGTTTTTGTAAAAAAAAAATGGGACTCCTTCTTTAATTAGAGGCCCTTAAGAAAAAATGTTACAATGTTTCGAGAGGTCTCTTAATACATTCTTACTTCTCTTTTACTCTGCTAACAACTGCTAATAATGCATTGCATTATTTTAATGCAATACACCAAAAAGTTAAATTCATTTAAAACATTTTTTAAAAAACATTGTTTATATTTACGTAGAACATAGAATCTGATGTCAGATAAGAACCGCTCTGCCCATTTAATCTGCTGTAAAACCTTCAATTTTATTCAGTCCTCGGTCTTGTCTTAGATTCAGGGTAGCATTATGCCTGTACTATGCACGTTTAAATCCCCTCGTCTACCACATCTGATGGAAGGCTGTTCCACTTACCCACCACCATTTCAGTTACATTATTTTTACGTGTATAGAGTGTACCCTAACGTTACAGAAAATAAAATGCTTATTTAACACCTATAATACACAATATCTAATGTGCTATAATGATCACAAATGAATTTATTATTTAATATTATATATATATATATGTAGTATCCCAGCATAGTTGCAGGCATATCATTGTTAAATCTCACATAGCTGTTAGCCCTCAATGGCCATAGTCAGACGTCACCCCAGATAATAGAGAGATTAAGTAATAGAATGCGGCGTTTCTGGCCCTAACAATGTTGGAAATGACCAAAACCACCATAGAATGCTACATCTACATCTCAGGAGCCCCTAGGCACAAAAGTGAACTGGGCAGGGCATGTAATAAGAACGTTATTTGAATAACTCCTGAGACGTCTCATGTTTCCTGAATTGGTCTGACATTTTACCTGAAGAAGAGACATATGAGGTCCTGAAAGCTTGTATAACTTTACACTGTAGTCTTGGTTTGGAATATTGTGCATTTTGTTTTGTATCTAGATTGTAAGCTCTTGCACTCACGGCCCTCGTTACCAAATGTATTGCTTCGTCTTAGTGGGTTCTAGGTTTGTTAGACCCTTTGAATGCTTGCACTGAAGAAGCGCTACGGAAATTGTTGGCGCTATATAAATAAAAGATAATAATAATAATAATCATTTGTTACCTGATTCCGATTAGTAGAGCCGCTGTCACCTGTTATCATGCTCAGGTATGTGGCGGCCCTGGAGTCGCGGTTATTCTAACAAACACAACCTTCGCCCTGGAGATCGTGTGATGTGACATCGACCTGCGATCACAAGACTAGGTTACTGTTTGGCTTATTTTTGTAGATTCACGCATTTGTTTTATTTTTCATCTAATTCATTTAAATGACGTCATGTAGAGCAGATGCAAAAATAATATTTCACCCCATATTGTTCATTTTTGGGCGTTGGTGGGCTGTTGACATTCCTTTCGGTGTTTCTATAGTAGAACAGCATAATGTTTATTTCATGCCTTCTTAAAGTTTCTTGCTGTATGAATTCCTACCACTTTGGTTGGAAGGCTACTCCATGTATCCACCTCTTGGTGCAGTCGGACTCTTTTTTTTATAAATACACTGACATGTTTTCGAGGTGGGAAAAGAACTTTAACGAGACGTTCCTTTCTGAAACATGAATGTCCTCATTCCTTCTTTCTTTTATTATTCAACTGACTTAGCAGAGATTCTAATCGGGTACCAAGGAGGCTCATGGAGGCCGATCCAAGAAAATGTGAATTTCTAGAGACTTTCACAGTTTGACTCCCTTCTTTTTCTCTGATGGTCACCAAGTCTGGAATTCCTTGTCTAATGGATACTATGAATTTTATATATTCTTTTTAAAAGTACTTCAGCTTCTTTACTCTTATGTCATATCTGAAATCCATGCTTGAGTTCAGGTGAGTACAGGTCAGTTAAGGCTGTGTTTCATGGTGATGTCAGCAGAAAGGGGCCCTCAGCTCATGAAATGTCCTACATCGTCCAAGTACAATGTACGCAAGCACTTGAAATGGTCTTGTTGTGGTGGAATTCCAGTGTGGAGGGTGATGACCTGGATCACATTTCAGCAAAAACTAGAAATAGAAGTTATTTTACTGCTTCCTTGACAAATGTTGATGAATGAAAATGTATTATATCTCCTTTTTGTCATAAAGGTCGGTCTTTAATATCAATCACGGAATGGAAGGTTCCAGAAAGAGCAAGCGATGCAGTGAAATTACATATTAACCTCGTGCACAGGAGGCCAACTCAAAAAGACGAGAAGATTTAGCTTTCAACCTTGAACCGCCAGTGTGTCCCGGTGATAGCGGGTCACTCCTCATTCCCCAAGCCGCTGCTACTCTGCTCCTCAAATACATTTTTATCCATTTTAGTGGGGGTGAATTTATGCTCCACCCAAGAAGTGTCACCTCTGATGTCATTCTAGACTCCTCATGACCTAAAAACCAAATGGAAGATGATCTAGACATTTGGATCCATCTTCCACCCACATTGAGTTGCCTAAATTCACTATTCAGCAGGTTAAAATGTTAATGGCCCAAGTATTAAATAAATCCATCAACAGAATTTCTGAAAACCCTTAAATTGACCGCCGTTGAGATCTTCCAGACATTGGGAAACGGTTCCTTTACAATTTGGCTAAATTACGTTTAGCGTCACGATGGCAGCCTAGGTTGGCCAAAGAGTTCTCTTCGGCCGTCAGATTCTATGTTTGAATGTTTCTATGCGTTTCTGCAGACGTTGGTTATCTATAGGTGAACAATGAGATGAAGTTCGTTGTCCAAGCAAATGTTCTGTGACTTCCCCCCATAAATCTTCATCTCCTCAATGCAGTTCGTCTGGTTTCTTATCTACCTTCAACTTTCCTTAGAGATTTGTGGCAACCAGCGAGCACAGTCCAAAATGAGACAAGTTCTTCAGGTTATACATGTAGGTCTAAGAGTAACCAAGGGAAATAACCTACAAGAATCCGCTGAGACCTTCAAAAGACCATAAGAAGTCTTCTGGAGATAGAAACTTGGCAGAAATGCTTCCCAATGTTCTACACAGCCGTAAGAAAAAGGGGACGTTTTCATTATTAATAATCGTAACTCTGTTACAACTCTGTAATATAGCAACTCTGTTGCAAAGTTTTCATTGGTTGCCATGGTGATTGCTCAAAATTTAAAATGAATACCCCACTAGGATAACCTTAATAGGGAACGGCATAGATGAAACACCCGACTATATTAGAGGTATTCAGGGGTAGGTATACAGTGAAGCTCACGTGTATTAATGCTGCAATTATAAGACATTCATTAAAAAATTGATACATTTAACAAACTTATTGTGATTTTTTTCTCAGTGTCAGGCATGTTTTTGTAAGCACTTTTATAACTCACGGGAACATTGTACGCTGTTTGTATTTTGCACAACCAAACGAACTTTGCTCCCGCATCATCTGTCAATGAGAAATACTTGCCTCTGCAGTCTGTGGAAGACTAAAATTCTATTTAGTGAACACTTTCACTAAGTTCTTACGAGACCCGTTGAAGCAGCTGCAGTCAGACCCCCTGTTACGGGTCACCCGATATGTCTGCAACCCCTGAGCTCCATTTTCTTACAGGAGACACAGGCCTCTTCGTTCTGTTATGCTAGAACAATGCCATAGTTTCCCAGTTGGGTTGGGGCCAGATCTCTAGTGGTCCTTCCTTGCTAGTGGGGAGGTAAAAATTTAGTTTTTGGGGTCTCCTTTCATGATCCAGGTGAATCTCAACAAAACTTCATAACCACATAACCACTCTTGACCAAAAGTTTAATATGTGTGTTCTAGCTCTGCTATCACGGACAAACACCCTGACTACTTTTCTTACTGCATGTGGTGAACAATAGAATGGCTCGGCCTAAACCACCCAGTCGGCAATCTGACTAATGAAAGTCTATGGAGGAAGAGACTTCCTTAGAATTGCCATAAAGAATCAGCTCAGTGCGGTGTTTAAGCAGGGAAAATCACCCACAATATCACGTGACCAATGTTCCCTGTAAGCTGTGCTCATTCTCATACCTTACACATTCATACACATACATCCACTCTAACACCATACACTTACCCATACATACATACACAAACTCACTCTAATACCGTACACATACATGCACACACACTCTAACAACATGCATGTACACATATGTATGTAAATATATGTATTCACACACTCTAAAACCAAAAACTTATATTGACATACACACACCACTCTAACACTTACACACACTCTAACGCCATACACAGAAATACATACACAAGATGAAGGGCACGGGGAGAATATTTAATGGAACAGCAAACTGAACCAAGTAGTCCAAACTTCAAAGAATACAATTTCTGCGCACGCCAAGTACTAAAAATTAGAGGACGAATTGCACGCGACTGACAATGATGGCGGCCTCCAGGTCTGCAGAAAAATGAAGTTTATTGGAACAAAATGAGATGAAAGCAGGTTTTTGTAAAAGGTGAAAATAAATACTTACCCCTGGCCAAGACTGATTGTGTTGCCATGTTAAGACACGGAATCCTCATGCTCTCATTGCTTTTGACACGGAAAAATGTTTCCGTTATCCATCGTGCAGCCAGCGAGTTCTGTTACTTGGCTTCCCCATTATTATTAGACTATTTTGCGTTACTCCCTTTCCGTTTATTAAAGACGAAATTATTTTTTTTTTAAATGTGTGTCCCTTTGCAGTTACGCCCTGGACCATTTCAAACCTAATGCTCGCTTGATGCTCAAAGGGTTAAAGCTTTTTTTTTTTTTTTTTTTTAAATAAAAAATATCATCATATTCCACAGTAGTGCCCTATTTTAATAGGCAGACGTCAGAAAATGACGCGATGTCAATTCATGCAGCTTATAAATAGTACAGCTTCCAGGGCTGCTTTGGGGCCGTTACATTCCATTTACTTATATAGCGCTAGCAGATTTCATAGCGCTGTTACAATAGGGGATGGTGAAAATATTTATTAGAGACACCTTAAAATTGACAATGACTTTCTCACGCCTTAAGACATACTGGTACAGAAGGCAAAGAAGCCCTGATCTCGTGAGCTTACAATCCATGAAGAATATGACCTAAAACATGTAATAATTCAGACTTTTGCACAATGACATAGACGAAGCAAACAAGGTCACGCGTGAGTTATGACATCCTTCTGGTGGTTGAATGAAATTCCAGCTCTTGTACGGCTGCAGGGGAGGAAACCTCACTCGTTTTAGTATCAGGAAACAAAGCTCACTCCTCCTACTAGGAGGTAGGGGCTGGGTTAGATCCAGAAGAGGGCTGACTCTCCATTCTGTGAGTGGTGCAGGAGAGAGAGAGAGCGGCAGGGATCCGGAGAGAGCTGTGGCTGCAGCTTAGCTGAGGATAAGCAAAGACAGGTAATAAAAGCGCGTCTCTATCGTTATTATTATTACCCATTATTTCTATATATATCGCCAACAACTTCCGCAGCGCTGCTTAGAGTCCGTACGGTCAAAGGGTCCAAGACGAACCCATACATTAGGTAAAGAGGGCCCGGCTCGCAAGCTTACAATCTATAGGGGCTGATGCTTTATATGCTATAAAATAAGAGGGTTAATTTAGGACGGCACTTCTGTATTGTAACAGCGAAGGCTGTGCTAGTAGCCAGGCGTGGATTATTCTAACTTTCGCTGCAACTGCACAGCATTCTAACAGCAGCTTAATGATCAGGATCAGTAAAATGACATCTAACCGAATGATATTGATCCGTCAATAGGGTTGGCTACAAAGTGCATTGTGTAATATAGAGGCAAGGCTCCTTATTAGATTTTATCATTGGAGATCCCGTCCTATGTGTGCAGCTCCACATTGTTTAAAATGCAAGTCACACCTGTAGACGATCGGGTCTACGGAATGGAAAGCGGACACCGCCAAGTACTATTGATAAGTGTATAGATTAACCCCATGTGTGCCAGGCTAGAATAACGCAATCCTTTTTAGTGCTAAAACCCACCTGGCGCTGGAAGTGTTAATAGCATGCTAAAATACAATGTGGCAAACCACCGTAGGGTTAAATATACACAAATGAATGGTCAGATACGGCTACATCACCCATGCAGCAACATAGTAACATTATTTACAAATAAATGTATCACCCGGCTTAGCGGTGACATTGTCATGTGCACAATGATACATCGTCAATACGGGAAGCTCAATTGAACACCTCCTCCTCCTCCTCCTCCTCCTCCTCCTCCTCCGTGGTGCTTTTTTTTTTTTTGGACAACATATTGAAAATCCTGATTATTTAGCAAAAATATATGAAAATATATGAAATTGCCCGAATGTTCTTTATTTTCCACACAAAAAAATGTCCTAGTTCCATAATTTAATCCTCGTGCGTTATAGGTCTATAGCGATGCACGTTGTTGGTGTCCGCTAGTGTACGCTGCGCTTGTTCTATCCAAAGCCTTCACCACAGGCATGCTCTGCAATGGGTGACCTTTTACCTACTTTCCAGTGTAGCAGTGGTCACATGGCTCAGCACCAGTTTGGGGGTTGGGAGTGTTTTATGTACTGGGAGGGGGGGGGGTGTTATAATAAGAATACAGAGCAGGCGGCAGCTGTTACGTCCTTGACTTAAAAGGGGATGTATGGATTGTAAGAGTGAAAGGGGGCATCGTAGCCAAAAAGAGAAAGCGCTTGCCAAGGACTAATAAATATTTTAATGTTAATGTGCTACAAGGCAAGAGAAGATGACACTATTATTATTATTTGACTTATATAGCGCCATCATATTCTGTAGCGCTGTACAACTTTACAAACTCAATCAATCCATGATATCTTGTGTAATGTACCCCTAACTCCTTGTCACCTTTTGCTTCTGCCTAAACAGTTGTGTCCTAATTAACCATGAATTAATAATAATAATAGTTACATGATATATATATATATATATATATATATATTTACATACTGTGTACATTTATATGTAATACATATATGATCTTAATGATAAAGCATCATGACAAATCAGCCCCTCCAGCAGTATCATTTGTTACATAGTAGGGGGGGGGGTTGACATGTCAAAGTCATCCATTTTATGCATTGGGGAAAGACTACCTCCTTAGCCTGTCTCTCCCCCCTCCCTACTACAGACACCCTTCTTCCCCATGACATCAGCAGGCGGAATGTTTGAATGAATTAGCTTCTGCAAGTAGGGCCACGTTAAAAAGTGTCATGTCATGCATCTGTACCTATCAGCTTATTTCATCATAGTATTGTTTTTAAAATGTTTTCTTAAATATCATAATATTGCTTTAAACAAGATACATGACAGACTTTCTATTTTTTTTATCTACATACATGTCAGGATAAAAGCCTTGTGACATCACTGTTTTGTTTGTTTTGTTTTTATATTCTGCCAGTTTGTTTATCTTCTCCCCTTTGTTTCTTAAACAAATAGAATGTTGGGGTCTTTTCTGGAACACCCTGCACACGTACCTTGTGCCACACTTAGAAATCTCTTTTTGGCCCGTTACAGGCACTTAATCTATAAGTAAAAAGCTGCAAATGAGCTATGATCTAATCTTCTCTAACTATTATTGTTTTCAGGACAAATCAATGTTTACATGGCAAAGGCAAAGCAAAGTGTAAACACATAAAGCCAAAGCGACACATCAATAGTCACTTTTCTGTTCATTTTTTCAGGTCTCTGTCCCTTTAAAAGGTAATTAGGGTCTTGTTGGCCAAAGGAAAAGGGTATTTTTAGTAACTGAATGAAATTGGTTCTTGTTTTAAGCTCTAGTTATCTTGGCTTGGGCTTTAGGCTGTGTACCCATTTATCTTTTGATGTCCACCTTCCAAAGTAATTGTCCATTGTTTGGCTTTTCTGTTGCCTGGATGTAGCAAGAGGTCATATTGTCCCCTAGGATTCTGTACTGAGTGCAGTTGTGTGTTTTGTTGGTTTAGAAGTGTCCTTGGGCATTATCATCAAAGGAGCCGTTTGTGTCATTGCCTTCAGGGCAATTTGCTTACAGTGATAATTAAAATACCTTGGTGCTAAAAAGTACATCACAATGTTCTCTGGCTCTTGTGAGTTTATGGTAGTGAGAATGTCAATTGTTCCTTGAGGTTTGGTGCATGTGTTCCCAATGTAGTTGGGGGTGGTAGATAAGGAGAACAGCCTCCCAGCAGAAGTGCTAGAGGCCCAAATGGTTCATTTCTTCTTTTAAAAATCTATGCTTCTGCGCTGTTTTTCTTCTCCAAAAGTGTATATTCCACAGAATAGTGATAATTAAGCTGATTTTTTCCCATTGTTTAGTAAAGTGCAGATGATGTCACCTTTGAGTCTCGATGCAATGCACCTAGCTTTCCGAGGCTTGTATAAAACTTTGTCAATCCATACTTTGTTCTGGAACAGGCTTTTCATGGTCTTAGATTCATAGTAAGAACACATTCTTCACTATCTTATCAGAGCACTCGTAAACCAATTGCTTTAATCTCCATTATCTGCTCCGCTGAACTATAGACTCTTTGGAGCCAACTGTGTATAATAAATGCTTTATTCCTAATTAGCATAACATGTAATACCAAAGATCATACTTACCCCAAAACGAATACATGCAAATGATTGTATCTTTAGCATGTCTGTAGGCATCTCACATTGGTACCACTAAGAGGTCCATATGGACCAGGCCAACCTTTAGTGAAGAACTACTATTATTATTATTATTATTATTTTTTATTATTATTATTTTGCTTTATTTGTATAGCTCCAACGCGTTCTGTAATTATAACCAATAAAGATTCTGTTACATTTAAAACATTCGATTAGTTATTATGACCTTTTACTGTACTTATATAGTGGCAACAATTTCGGCAGCGCTGCTTACACTCCATTAACTCAAAGGGTCTGACAAAACCGGCTGAGATAAAGCCCTACATTAGGTAAAGAGGGCTCGGCTCGCAAGCTTACAATCCAGGGGGTGTTTTGTATTGCCGCTGCCTGCGTCCTGCTGCGTACAGGATATTCGGGCTGCGGGTTGTCGTAGCGATTCTGAGAAACGCATTTCCTGCCTTTTTTTGTAAAAGCAGAATTTGCTAGACACAGATGCCGCAACAACATACTTTTAATTAAGTCCAAACATAAATTTAATTAAGTCCAAATAAAAAAATATCTCAAGGGTTAAGGATGTGGAATGCTTTCCGCACCCTTAACCCTTAATTGATCTTCTTTTTCCATAGTATTTCTTATGCACATTTTCCAGTGTTGGTTGGTATAATATAACACGTTTTATTGTTATTTATTGTTTTTTATATAACACCCTCATATTCTGCAGCGCTGTACAATGGGTGACCAGGATATAACAAGTAGTGTAACATAACAATTAGACACGTTTTGTGTTTCTATATCCAGCACAAGACACCATAGAAAGTTGTCACCAAGATGCTTTGCAGAAGCTTGCGGGAAACTAGCATGGTTTCAGTTTCAGAACGTTGTAAGATCGCTATAAGATTGTGGGACAGCCGAAATATGTTGGCACCGAGACACTGATTATTATTCCGCTTTAGTGATCGGTGGCCCATTTAACGCTAATGTAACAACGCTGGGATGGCATAGCTGTGGCTTAAGGAGATGCCCCGCTGACAGTTCTGTATCCCGCGCACCTGCCATATGTTGTTTTAGTGAAGGACGGCGGGAGATCTGGAGTCCGGCCGCCGGCAGAAACCCGACCTCTGTCACGTAGTAATCACATAACCTCGCTGGAGCTCAGCAAGCTTCAGTGTACTAGGTGTTTATGGGTAGATATGCAAGGAAGCGTCTGCCCCAAGAAGAAGCTGTAATGGAACACTATGGAAGGGAACCCCGCTATACCCGGGCTGATGGGATTTATTGGGTTTTATGACTGCTTAATACATTATTATTGTTAGTAGTAGTAGTAGTAGATGCATCCCTGGAAATATGAGCAAATCGATAACTGTGAAGGAATGGGATTCACAATTAGCCTCTGACTATTTGCTTTGGCCCTAATGTGGCCCCGGATGTTTTGAATTGGCTAATGTCCCTTATAGTCCCTTCAAGAATAATCTGTAGCTTGAGCTGCCATTAAATGGGCAGTTGTAGAGGGCCAGACTGGGGACAACGAGGTCCTTTAAGGCTGGTGGCCAATAATGATATAAGTGCGGCTATGGACGTTACATTTTTATGCTCACGTAGGACGCAGCTGGGGATATCCAGCCGGTGGCCGCACGCTGCAATCTGCTACTTCATGGCATCAGCAGGCCTGATTTAGTTCAATTATGCTGAAGGAACACCATTTCAAGATAAGCACAACATCCCTGGTGATCAGAATATAGAATAATATAATAGTGGTCCAGCACCTATTAATATATCAATGAGTGGCCTAGCCACATTGTATGATAACTCTATATCTGGTCTCATCTAGCATGGAAGAACGAATGTTGATAGCTCTGCACTATTGAATTAAAAAAATATATATATATTTGTAGGAATTAATCCTAAACATCTGTTTTCCTAATTATTTTGTATCCCTAGAAACCCTTAAGTATTGTGAACAAACTTCATTTACCGGAAAGCCTTAACACACACATAAAGACACAGACCTAAAACGTCTCAAGATCTCTGGGTAATTTCCCAGCTCGTTCACTGTCCTTGGATAAACCGGCGATGTACGGTGAAACTGTAGAACCTTTGGCATCTAGATTAATCCCAAAGCTCCATAGAAGGTTTGCATAACATGGCGTATTAGGGTAAATATTACAGAGAATGTTGGCTGACCCTTTGGTAAAGGACGCACTTGTCTTTGAAAGCCAATCGTTATTAACTATTTCAGTGGTAACATTTTTACTTCGCTGGTAGTACTTCATTTAGGCCCTTGATCCCAGCCATCATGACCTATGATTGTTGCTGTTAGGGGTGTCTTTGTAAGGGTTATATTTAAAGGACACACCCCACCAGCTAGAGATTAATGTGTGCTACTCATGCTCCAGTCCATAGTGCACATGGGGAGGGCTGGCACCTTCTGGATTAGGAGTAAAGGTAAATCCAAGCAGCCCCTGGACTCTCCTATTGCCTCGTCCGTAACTAACCAACACTATCTCACGTCCTAACACCGCACATGCCCACTTACTCCAACACATGCCACAGTCCAACACACTCGAGTGAGCTTCAATGCCTCTTCCACAGAGTCATGTAAGGTTGCATTACTTGACTCAGCTAAACCTCTGCCTTTGTCCCAATGAGGCCTGCTTGATCAATCTGAACCAGCCGGGGAGGTCAATTATCCACTTGCCTCCACCCAGGCCATTCCGCCCCTAAATTAAGTTACGTTCAATGTAAAAAAATGACCCCTGCTCCCTCAAGATGATAAATGTCCTCATGTACCATCACTATGTGCTTGTTGAGGTCAGATTGTACCAGAGGGACAGGTCCTTGAAAGGTCTTTCTCTATTAGACTTCCACCATTCCATTGAATCCGGTACACTGAACCCAGAAACTATTGTCGATTACAAATGGATCTTATTAAGCAGCTTAAAGGGAAAATGGAAACTCTTATCAACCTTGTAATAACAGGATTTTGGCTACTGTGCCGTCTATAAGAGAGGTTACATGCAGCAAAAGTTACAGAAACCCCATAGTACCCAACATTTTAAATGGAATGAGTTCCCGCTGCTGCCTGCTTGTGCTCTTAAAGCTTTAATACAAATGGCAACTATGAAAATGCCAGTTCGGGAACATCAGTTCTTTGATACCCAGACAAGAACCCAACTTTGCAACATGTGAAAGAATCTAGGTGGTGTTCTGAACAGCATTCCTTGGATCCAGGAACAAAAGAAACATTAATTGCCTTAAAAAGCAAAATTACACTTTTCTACAAGCACCCTTTCTTTTTAAAGTGCTTGAGGAGCGATTTAATAGACTTATAACTCTTTGTTTAGATGCCAGATCTTTGGTGTGTTGGCGAAGTTAAACGGTACCTTAATCTGATCCGTACTGAAGGGTACAGAAATATAGAACAGGAACATGTAGACGCAAGGACGGCCGTTTAATCTCATTCTTCATAATCCAAGAGCTCAAAGAGTTTACAACAATTACATTTCTTGTTAAAATGTTATATAAACTTGCTGCTTGTTATGGACTATAACACATATTTTTGGGATTAAAAATAATTGTAAACTTGTAATGTGCCTTACATTTAGAAAATCCCTAAATACTCAATGGATACGGTATTGTATTATAGGGCATACGGTAAATACTAGATTATTGTAAGTATGTTTTTTTAATCTCATGCCACTGGATTCTTTTATGGTAATGTAAGGATTTTTTACTTTACCGAGAGAGTGGTAGGTAAGTGGAACAGCCTCCCATCAGAAATTCTAGAGGCTAAGACAATAAGGGAATTTAAACATATATGGGTTAGGCGTAAAACTATCATGAATCTAAAACAAGATCAAGGACAAATTAAGGTGCAAATCTTTACATCGGGAAGATTGGATCCGATCTGCTGTTGATTTCTATGTTTCTAGGTAAAGTTGATATTGAATGATATCTAAATGTAGTTTAAGAGTTTGGAACATTGATAGTTCCCCTTGACCATGATCTGGAACTTGGAACATCTCATCTCGAAGATATTATCTGCTCGTATAACATATATATATTTTCTTTCTATGCTTTGCCATTAGGAGTGTGGTGAGTAAGAATGGCAGAAGCCCATCAGGCCGTAGCGTTCCAGTTTACGGTAACTCCAGATGGAATTGATTTAAGATTAAGCCATGAAGCTCTCCGGCAGATCTACCTATCCGGCCTCCACTCCTGGAAGAAGAAGTTCATCAGATTTAAGGTGAAGTAACTATGGTTTGTAAAGAATACCACCACGCTGCATGCTATTACAGGAATATACATGGTTTCTATAGACATATCAGATGTTGATGACTCAGAGGTGCCTTTTTCAGAAGTCTTCACTGCTCTTCTGGAGCCAAGTCGGCAATACGTTTCATACGTTTAATTTTGATTACTAGAAAGTGTTGGTGTAAGCCAATGTTTAGAGCTCTCTGGTATCTCTAGCGGCTTTTAAAAGTATATTAAGCTTCTTAATTTATTGGGAGGCAAGGACAGTAAAGTAAAGTTAGTTTACAACTCGAGAGCTACCGGTTGGCTGCCCTGGCCTTCCGAGTATCATCTGGTTGATTGGAGGCCAGCTGTCCTGTTCTTCCATGCCTAGATAAGAAAACATAGGCGGCATTACAGAATTTAATTCATGGTTGTGCTATAAATGTTGCTACCAGTAAAATATGTTTATCTGACTCAAAAATAAAGATTTCCCAGGTTTTGGACTAGAGGAACATGTTCCCATGCTCTTCAAGACATCTATATTTGGATGCCATGCTACTCTTTGTTTATGTGAACATGTAATACGTGTTTTACAAGCAAAATATATAACGGGTGAGCTAGTCAGGGGGGCTTCTCCTTATCAACCTCGTTTTTTTTTTTTCTCTCTAGAATATCTACTGTATCTTCTCAAATTGTGTTACAATATATTAAAGGTAACTCTGATTTCAGACAATTATAATTCTGCTAAAAAAAAAAAAAAAAATTCAATGATTTTAGTCATGCTTTCTTGGCAGACTTGTCTGATTTGTCACTGTTGTTTTTCCTAAAATGTGACATTTTTGAGTCGCTGCAGAAAATAGGCATTTGCTTATATGGTAAATTTCTCCACAGAACGGAATCCTCACAGGAGTCTTCCCAGCAAGTCCATCCAGCTGGTTTATCGTAGTTGTTGGAGTAACATCTGCCTCTATCTATGCCAAAGTGGATCCTTCATTGGGATTAATAGAGAAAATAAACAACACCCTCAGCAACACGTAAGTGGCTCGTTTAATCTTTTTTGTCTGATGATAAAGAGATCAGGAGCCTTCACGAAAGGTGGAGAAATTCGTTCAACAGCAGGAACAGCCTTTACTTCTTTTATTATTTTATTTATACATTTTATTACATTTGTAATACTTTTATAACTATATGTAGCATTTGAAAGAAAAATATTAGCATACCCACTTCTGTTCTGCTCTTTAGCTATGAGAATTGCCTCTGAAAATAAAATAAGGAAATATACAGTTTTTGTATATGGGACCAATGGGATATTCTGCTGCCTGGTTGTCCATCCTTACTCTTGATAAATCCAATGGTTTATAAATAAGATTTCTTTGGCTTGTGTCCCGTCTGTTCTTTGAATTCATGAAGCTCTCCATTATCTAATAGTAGATATGGATTTTGGTTCTGCAACCACCGCAAGTTGGCTGTCATACATGTAAATAGAAATGAACTCAGAGACCGAAATCGGGAATAAGTTTTCTTTGTGAGACTGCCAACTTCTCTCTAACTTATTAAGAATTGACATCTGTACTTTGCACGGTATTGGGGCCGATAGGCTTTCTGATTGTAAAAAAAAAGTACATAGATTTCCAGGAAATGATATCATGGTGATTAAGCAATGGGTGATTGTAGTATATTAATTATTTACCACTCGTGACGTGGACAGGATCCATCCGATGAAATATGACCCAATCTATGTGCGTAAAATTATGCTACTTCGGTTTTCTTGGCTCAGAGGGGTTCTTGAGACACCCCTTTGGTGGCATGGTTTTATTTTGCCATATCCTTTGTTGGTATGAACACCATATTCTACAGTATTACAGAAAACCACATAGTTATAGAAATGCAATGACCTAATGGGCCAGTTATCGGATACTGTGTTAAATTTAAATGATAGAGGAAGTGGACTTCTTCATGGAGTCTCAGACTTGCATATCTCAATATTCCTGTACTGTTGCTTCTTACAATCCTTTTATATTTCTATTATATCAATTTAATGTTTCCATATAGAAAAAAGCCCATAAAATAATGGAAATATATAATCTATATGTAAAATGAGAGCTGGGCAGAGGGAGAGACCCAAAATATTTCTCAATAAGGGCAAGTCTGTTGTACATTATTTCTTTATTCTCTACAAACTTTGTTTCTGAAACAAGGGTATCCGCTGATCCAGGATAAAGCATGCAGAAGTCTCACAATAACTACTTCCATTTTCTCGGCAAACCTTAGGTCTTCTTCTTTTATTTCCATATAGACCATGTGATGCCCTCCAACTGACGTGGACATAAAGCTCCTATTATTGTCATAGAGTAGGTTATAAGCTTGGTGCACATCATAGGAATTGCAGTTCCCAATGACTTTAGAATTACATGACTCTTGGCAACCCGTGGTCCATCATCTCTATCAACACAATTGAAAATGTCATAGTCTTTGTTGTCCCCTGTGTTCTATATATCTGAATGCACCCCAAGGAGAAAAGCCTCTTCTCTTTAATTGTTTAATTAATACATGCCCCGTGATTTCTTTTCTTTAAAGAGGATATATGTCGATGTCCAGCCAGACCCAGGACATTGTCAGTGGAGTGGTGTGTGGCACAGGTTTATGGGTGGCTCTTATTGCCACAATGCGGTATTCTCTGAAAATGCTCCTGTCTTACCACGGATGGATGTTCGCTGAACATGGAAAAATGTCGACCACTACCAAGATCTGGATGGTTAGTAGATCATGGAAAGATATATCAGGTCATGCCATATTCGAGGTATATGGAGCCTATGTCTATGTATCTGTAATATTGTGATATACATTTTCAATGATGCAATGCAAAGAGTTCAACATGCAAAGATGTCAACATGCAAAGCTGACATTTGAATGAATAAATTTGAATATGTCCTTTGGATTTTCTTTGAAGGCTTCAAAAATGTGAAAAATTAAGGCAGTGGTATAAAGAACTGAGTCTCCAGCATCCAGATCTTATTCAAGAGACGGTTACAACAATTTAATATGTTCCATGCTCAGCTTTTTGCAAATTAGTTGGGCAACAAAAACAGATTGTCCGTCTCATCTCTAAATTAATAACGAGTCGGTGAGACGATATACCTCGCTGACTTCATGATAATATACATGCCATTTTTGTTTGTTTGTTTCATTTTTCCAGGGGATGGTTAAACTCTTCTCTGGACGGAAGCCAATGTTGTTCAGTTTCCAAACGTGTCTTCCTCGTCTCCCAGTGCCATCTGTGAAGGACACTGTTAGAAGGGTAAGCTATAAACCCAAAACACTATCACATGGTGGGGATTAAATTAGATTAAATTAGAAGCTGAACTAGGAGTAGGCTCATGGTGCTCAAATGATACAAAACAGAAAGCATGTAGGAATTTCAGTCCTACTTGGTGGACCTGAGCTTTGGAAGGACTTACGCTGGTTCTCTCTGCCCTTTGGCTTGTACAACTACGTGATATGTGCTTGGGCTGCCTTCTTATTATAGAAATTCAGATTTATTTTTTTTTACAAAAGAATAAAATCATGCCCAGAGGCTTTTCGGATTGCTCCTAGAAGCTGGATTTGGAAATTTACCTATTAGATCCAATCCCACCCATACAACTTTCCATCCACCTACTCTACTACGCTTCGGAAAACACATTCGGTGCATTAAATTTACCCAGAAAAAAAGAAATTAAAAAAAATCACATGAAGGGATTTTTAAATATATAATAATAAATGTAATCATTTTTAATAATTATCATTTAATATAATTGATCAAGTTATTTGAGGGTCATGTGTCTTTTATTGTGTATACATTTTAGGAAGAAGTTGCGATAAGGTAAGTATCTGAAGATCTGATTAATTTCCAGTGCATCTAACACGCTATATGCTTAAGCCAAGCTTCTTACTTATTACAAATGGCTTTTTATTTACGGCTCTGATGTTAAAGTGAAAATAATATATTTGTGGATATGTTTCTGTTGTAAATTAATCCTAATAGACCATGTGAGAGACAATTACTTTTTTGGAGTCTCTTGTTTTATCTACTAAAGTTTATGAATTAACAGTTACAAAGTTTTTAAAGACGATTTGGAGAATGCATCACAGTTTAAAATTTCTTGAGTTAATTTGGGGCCAGATAAGACTTTTCAACTTTGGAACAAACCTAGAAAAACTCCTTTTTTTTCCGCTCCGATCATAAGACCAGCATCATCCGAATAAGAGAGATATTCAACCCAACTATGGTCTTCAATCTCAAATAGTCCTCTCCTTTATGTTCAAAGGTTTTATTAAATCAAAATCTTCATAGATGGCTGTACAATTGAACCTGAAGCCGTACATCATTCTTAACAGCATAGTAGTAGTATGAATAATAATATGAATATGGAAAAAATAGCTTTCTTGAGTGCTCTAAATTTAAATGCCTGCATGCTTGTTTGTACAGAAGTGTTCCTGAAACGATACACTGATCCATTAAGATATGAGTGCCCGTTTCTAATACAACGCACAGCTAATCACGTTTGGCTTAATAGAAACTTTAAGAAGCGCTGGATTGGTTGTCATTGGCTTGCCGGAGCCTCGGTTACTGTTAAATTCCCAATTTAAGGGTGCTCTCCCAAACTGGGACCTGCACCTATCTACAGGATAGCCACTGCTGTGTTTGGAGTTTCCAAAAATATCATCGATGTATCCACCTGTTTAATCTCAGGGATTTATTCTACTAAAGTCGTACTCTGCTGTATTCATTGCAAATAACATTTTTTTTTATTTCTAGTATATCATATAGCCCAACAATTGTGCCCTTATTTTTTTACTTTTGACTCTTACTTGTAGTTTAACCATGGAAACCATGGAAAATGTTATACATTGCCGACTGCTGGCGTATACAAAAAATGTGTCATTATACATTGATGTTGGTGGATTTGGGCACCTTCTGTTTGTAAAACTTTACAATTATTGCTTCTCCTGTTGTCACCTGTAACATTAAGACCCTTTTGTTTTGTCCCTGAAGTATCTGGAGTCTGTGAGGCCGCTCATGGATGACCAACAGTTTAAGAGAATGGAAGGTCTTGCGAGTGATTTTGCTATTAACCTGGGACCAAGACTCCAGTGGTACCTGAAGCTAAAATCGTGGTGGGCCACCAACTATGTAAGTTAAATGCCTTAAATGACTACATTTCTATGACAAAGAATGGCAAAAAAAATATATACTTTCCTCTCTCTCCTTCTCCCTCTCCTTCTCCTTCTCCCTTTCCTTCTCCCTCTCCCTCTCCTTCTCCCTCTCCCTCTCCCTCTCCCTCCCTCTCTCTCCCTCTCTCTCCGTCTCTCTCCCTGTCTCTCTCATTAATCTTGATTTCAGTGTTATAAAAGTGTGGCTTTGTTTTTAAGTGTACCTTATGGCTAAATTCACACCATAAAGCACCCATGAGATGATCATTTGGGTACGAGAATCTGAGGGTCAGCTTGGCCTTCACGTTATGAGTGCCAAACAAGTTTCATTTCAACCCGTTTGGTATTCTTGGTTAACTTGTGTTTTTAATACATTAAGGGGAATTTGATCTTTGTAGGAAATTGAACTGGGGCCATAAACCGTACACTTCCACTGGGCTAAAAAGAAACTGTAACGTCAGTTCCTTGCATTAATTATATTTGAGGCTAAACAGCCAGTATAATGCTGAATCATATTATCTTTCCAAAATGCCGATGGCAATTGGTATCCTTATGCTCGATTTTACTTGTTCTATATACACGGCGCTCTGCGATGCTGAAACATTAAAATAGGTGCCTTGTAAAAGAAGGGGACACGAAACACCCCAGAAATTCTTTACAAATCCGCTGAACTTGGAACAGGTCCATATTTTTCATCCAAATACCGTATCATTAGGTATATTTGTTTTCCAAGAAATACAGGCAACCGTTAAAATATTGTGATGACGCAGCCCAAGCTGCCAGCGGCCGCCCCGGATCAAGGCTTTGTAAATGTTCTAGTAACGAAAGGTTCCGTGTGGACATTCCAGCTGGACATTCCGTTATTATATCGCCTGCAGATGCGTGGGAGAAATGTGTTTGTGCTGCACAATTTATTTTAGGTTTGCTTTGTTTAGTCTAAATATTCCGCATTGCTATAAAAGCCTTCAAATATATATATATATATAAAAAAAACAAAAAAAAAACAACAACTTTATATAAATGTCTGCATATACTGGCTACTAAATGTAAAGTTGTAAATGTGATGGTGCGTTGTCATGACAACAAGTTACATTTATTTTAAATCCATTCATATTTTGTTATTTTTCCTCGTAACCTTGTTTGTAATCTTGCAAAATTTACAATTTATTATTATTTTCTTTTAAACACTTGCAATGTTATACATTTACGAAAAGAGTAAATTCAGTCTTTTCTGCCCATTATGAAACCTTATGATCGGGACGATCGTTAAATGTCTTATTGTGTATGCATGTTCAACTTCCAGTGGAAACTTGTTTCAGGTACCCACCACCTTCTCTGTAGTAATAATATTAAATAAATATTAATTTCTTACTTGTATATTTGGCTAATCTGTGATGTTTCCCTTTCAGGTTAGCGATTGGTGGGAAGAATATATCTACCTCAGAGGCCGAGGGCCAATCATGGTTAACAGTAACTATTATGCAATGGTAAGCTAAGCTATAGAACACGGGAACTTGTTTTATATGGAAACATTGTAGGCAACTACTGCCTATGGTCATACTTGAGAAACTCTCGGTGTGACCTAGAAGCTCCAAATACGATGGTTTCACGGTCATACTTTTAGGGTAGAGGTTATTGTTAGTTGTGGTGGGTTTGTGGTGTCATTGTAGCCTGTTTTTATTCTAATTGGCCCCGGTTCCACACCCTTGCCATACATTCCAGTAATATCCCTGGCTCTTATGGAATGGAGAATGCACGAAACCTAAATCACAAGAAATTGCACAATATGGAATCCAAAATGTCTATCCATCTACACAACAAAGTTTTGATGTGGTGCTTGTAGAAGGGTGGAATGTGGTCTCCGTAGGAGGACTATTAGCTAGCTGACCATTAGTGTTCTGTTTATGGTTGATGGCCAGCTCCTTCATCCTTGGACCCAAACAAGATTTACTAAAGAAGACAACAATGTATACCTTCTCCATCCCCAGATAAAAGAAGAATCTGGTGCACACGAGGGTTCAAGGCCCATAAAACAAGAGAAATATTTGTTACGGGTTAATTATGTAGCGCTATGTTTACCTGCCTCCAAGTTCCTGGTAAATGATATTACCGCTTGTACTACAACAAATCCAGCAGACCATAAAACTGTGTGATGCCAATGATTAAAGTGCACTCTTATCAAGCATAGTAAAGGTGGGGGTTATCATTTTCACCATTGCTAGGAAATGGAGGCCTTACGCACCATAACTCTAAATTTGATTTTGAAGGCTGTCAGAGTTGTAAATGACCGGCGCTGGATAACTGGTTAATGTCTCTTTTATATGTTAGCTACGTTCAAGGGCAGAGTGTTGTATTGTTTGTATAGAGGGAATGTGATATTCGATGTCAGGGCCGGACTGGCGATCATGAGGTGGCTCTGGCACTTTAAGACCAGCGGCTGCCTGATCATGTAGGTTACCTTTTTATGCTCACGGGGCGTACAGCCAGGCATATCCAGCATTTGCTTGGTGTGCCAGGTGGCCAGTCGGGGGGGGCCTTCCGATGTCCCTTTTCTCTATGAGCTCAGAATATTTGCCGGGTATGAGGGTATCACAGGGCTCTACAGCCCTAAAATCCCCAATGATGTGCATAGAAACAGCATATATTTACCGATATATTTACCCCCCAGGATTTCCTCTACGTGCTGCCAACTCAAATCCAAGCTGCAAGGGCTGGTAATGCCATCCATTCCATCTTACTCTACAGAAGAAAACTCGACAGGGAGGAAATAAAACCGGTATGTGCTTTGATGTCTGGCCTTTCACCTCTCAAAAGGAAAGCGATTTGTTTTTTTGGTTGGAAGTTATACGGTATTGTTCCCAATCCTTTTTATCAACAGAATATTTATTTGTCTTCTCGCAGGCCTATCGGCCAAAACAAACGTTAGCAGGAAAAACAGGCCGATTTTAGGTTTTAAAATGTTGTCAATGGTCCTGAAGCCTTTGACATATTTGTAAGAATACAAATAAACTCGTGGTTCCCAGTATTTGACCAAATAGCGTGTCAGGCAAGAAGCCGTTTTTATACGTCAATGAGTTCTGGAGGCCTATGATGCCCCTTGTCAGGTACCAATACAACCTCTAAAAATTGGGGGTATTTTTGGAGTGAGTTCTTGGGCCCCCTAGTCCAAGCATGGCAGGCCTGACTCACCTGGCACTAAGACCAACCCTGGTGTCTGCCTGGCACCATTGGCGTTTACCAGCTGGTACCCAACCCCTTTAATTAAATTGTTCACGTTAATGATTTATTAGTCTTTATAACATGCTTTAACATGGATTAAGGGAGCAGGATATTTCCTAAGAAGGGAGGTGTGACCCAAAAAAACAACACAGTCCATTGCAATTAATTGAAATGTATCATTCAAACAATATCTAATCGTTCTGAGCAGTACAACACTAGAACTATGAGAACGTCATATAAACTAATATTTCATTATTTTATGTATGTTGTTTATAATGTGAAATATGTGTGCATATATTTCTTATATATAATATATGCCGGGCATTTGTGTATATATTAATAATATATATATACACATAGAAAACATGGCCTTCCATTACAAGACATACAACATATTTTTTGGTCGGAGACCAATGTTCTATAGCTGTGCTTTGAATAACCGTCATGTATAGTTGAAGAAGCGTAAATAGAATTAAATAGTTAGGATTGTGTGGAAGGAAATACATGACCCTAACCTAGCCCCCCCCCCCAAAAAAAAATTCTGAGGCTTACTGATCAATGGTCAACCAAAGGGGTTCCAGGACGCATTCAAACAATGCCCCTGTATGATTATTCTATGAAGCTTAAGTTAGGAACGTGACAATATGGATTCTCACAAATAATGCAAATTGGGCTAAAATGTCTCCATTTTGCAATTTTTTTAATCTTTCACCGAGTATTAAGTTGCATTGACGCCTCTTGAAATAGGATCTTGTTATATTGCGGCCATGTTTTTGTAAACACTTTTCTTCAATGTCCTCTTGTTTGAACCTTTAATGTCATTTTTCCTATAAATACATGTATTTGTGTTTTCATTATCTCATGCAACAATGGACATTGCGCAGATCGATCCAGAGCCATTATGTATAGTTTGCTTGCCAAACAGACTGGAAGAATGGAGCATAAACATTACAGGCTGCTTGCCAGGGAATTTTTTTCTATTATTCCTTAAATAAATGGATGGTTTATTATTTAGATATACATTTTGTGACAGTTCTTAACGCACTTTTAAGGAGCAACACTGCTTCCTACTGTCCAATTAGCAGAAATAAAAATACAATAGGAAAAATGATAGTTTTTTTATTTTACCTAAAGCCTTCATTCCCATCATAATGTTTCTCTTTTATAAGAGATCATTTTTTTGCAATATATTTCATCCCAAGAGTAACATTCTATATGATTTATGTAAATCAATTAGGTTGTTATGTAATATATATATAGATATATATATACGACTTTGTTTTTTCATAGCACTACTGAATATGATAAATATTATTATTATTAACTAAAAATACAGTACTTCTGAATATGATAGTGCTAAATAATAACTAAAAGAAAATACAGTACTCCTAAATATGATAAAGCTAAATAACTAAAAAAATACAGTACTTCTGAATACGATAGTGTTAAATAATAATTAAAAATAATAATTAAAAAAATACAGTACTTCTGAATATGATAGTGCTAAATAATAATAATAAAAACAAAAAATCACCGAATTGCTGAATATGTTGGCGCTAAATAATATTAATAATAAAAAATTGACAGCAGTGCTGAATATGATAATATAATATATTAATATATAATTATAGTCACAACACTGCTGAATAGGTATATTAATAATTTAATTTAAATTAATGAATGCCTCTACTCCAACAAAGTCTATCTTTGTTGCCATTTCAAGGATTTGCTGTCAGAAATACTATGAATAAAAAACAAACAAACAAACAAAAACCAACCAATTATTTAAGAAAATAATGGAAAAACAAAACTATATCCCAAGGTCTGCCTTTGGAAACCTTTTTCCTAGCTCCTCCATAACATGTTATACTCTCTGCCAGGAGAAGGCTGGATAAAACGTAATAATATAATAATAATAATATATATATATATTTTATTTTGCATCGAACAATATATTGATTTGACTAAATGTAAATGCCATCATTTTGACTGATAAAACATTCGGCCCACTATGTGGTGTAGATACTCCTCATGGGATCCACAGTGCCATTATGCTCTGCTCAGTGGGAAAGAATGTATAATACTTCAAGGATCCCCGGAGAAGAGACAGGTAAGAGAGTCCAAAGGCAGTAGCCGTAGGCAAATAAAGCATCCTGCCAAATATTAACCGAGAGACATTTCGGCCATCACGTTTCAGACTGTCCTACTATCAATTCCACGCGTTCTTTGGTTAAAGGTGCTGTTCCACCTATTCTGTTGAACAATTGGCTTTTTTAATGTAAAATGTGACCTCAATCCGATTTTTTTATTTTTTTTTTTATTTTTTTATTTTTTTTTTTTTTATTTTTTTTTTATGGAAACACTGAAATGATTCAATCAGGCACTGATTGGTTGTTGCCATAAGTGGAACAGCGTTTTTAACGGTCCGTACTTTCTCTTGAAAGTCAACCACAAATGGTTTAGAAGACTCCTTACAAACACTGACTGCTCTAGACTCATAAAATATTGGTGATGTATCGACATGTTGTCTCGCGGTTAATGTTTAAGCGGATACCTTGACCTTCCCGCCTTTACCTACAAGGCTGCCTTGCAATGTCTACTTCTTGCTTATGACATGGTCTTCATGTTTTAGGTTCCTGGATTTCATCTTGGGTTCTTCCATCATTCCTGTGTCCATACCATATTTTTTTTATTACTTTGTACTTGTTTAACTATTTTATTTTTCATATCCATCCCTGGTTTTTTTTTTGTTCACACTATATTTTTCCTTTCAGCTTATGGTTAATAATACCATTCCAATGTGTTCTTCTCAATATGAACGAATGTTCAATACTAGCCGCGTACCCGGCATTGAGACAGGTACAGTGGCAGTCCTGTCTTTCACGTTGTCAGTTATCTTAACCCAACCAAATGTGCAAATAAAAAAAATATAATGCACGTGGCCGTATGATAGTTTATTTATTGGACTCATTTTTAAGGTGTTTTTTTTTTTTTGCATTGCTGAAGAAAACAAACAGCCTAACAAGTGAACCATTTACAAACTCGGGGTCGTACGACATAGAATATAAAGTTTGTATTTGTAAAGGACTCTGACCGTAATTATTGGCCTCTACCACTTCTGATGAGAGGCTATTCCCTTTATGTGGCACCTTGCCGTAAAGTAAAAAAAATACGAACCCCCAACCATGATGAATTTAAAAAAAAAAAACAACTTTACGCTAGGGAAAAAAAAACTATCCTGTATTCCATTATTCCCTAATTCTCCTAATAGAGAATGCAAGGGGGCCATACCATTTTACTTAGACCTTTGCTACGTTCCTTCTCAATTATCATCATCTTAAATTAAAAAGCGCCATACGTTTTGAAGGTTTTGACAAACCTAGAACCGACAGACTAAGACGAAGCGCTGCATTAGGTAGAGAGGGCCCGGCTCACAAAGCTTACAATCTACAGGGAATGGGGTGGAGAGAAACATAATGTATGGAGAAGGACGGAGAGCTCAATCCAGAGTACTTGCGGAAGTTCTCTGGTGTAACTGCACACGAGTGTCCTGCCTAGAAACTCTTTCTTTGTAAGTGGTTCACTTGGCATACATTTAAATGCTAGTAATTCTAGTAATCACTCTAATACAATATAATATTTATTTTAGACTCCACTTTTAATCTGCTTGACGCATCACAATTTTTTGTTTTTCACCCCAGCATTCAAATTCATTTTTGCGCCTCTTAACTTCTTGCTGTCCTGTTCTTGCATGCATTCATCTGGGACTAACTCATTTCCTCTGCTTTCTGAATTAAAATCAAACATTTCATCTCGTATATAATTATAAACTGCTTTGTTGTTATGTACTGTGGTGTGTTGGATGTATACGTTGTATGTCTTTTTATATACCTTGTTCATTATTTAAAAAAAAAAAAAAACATGTTTATAGCACCCACGTGTGGAACACTTATATTTAAATAATTAACCACCCCCGTTTTCTATAGAATTAATATTAAAAATCACATAGAACTTAGAACAATATAATTGCTCGTACTTAGTTGTATTGACTAAATAAAAGGCCCATAATGTTCCGTTATAGTTTTTTTTCTATATGGTCCAGTCAATCTCCATAAAAAGTATAGGATCCATACATATAATGTAATATTTGTTGTATATATATGTAAACAGGGAAAAGGTATGCTAAAGAACAAAAACATTAACTGGCTTATTCTTTAGTAAATGAAATGTAGAACATTCTAGAAGGTTCTAATTCCCATTCATGCCTCTAACTGTAATTAGTTATGCAGGGGACATATAGTCTACAGCCCTTCTGTTTAATTATTAATTAAGCAATATTTATAATACAATCCCAGTATATAAATAGAATATTAATTGCCGCTATTGAGCTATCGTAGTATTATTGTTCGCAAGATAAAAATAGGTTTGTGGTTTACATCGTATTTTGATATTAGAAGCAAAGCTGAACAGTTCCGGTTCCCACCAGAATCACAAATTCCCACATTTCAAGATGTCTACCCATTACTCAATAATAAATAAGTAAATGACTCCTTCTTAAAGAAATTGAATACCGGGGGAACGGATTGTAAGTTATTCTCTCATTCTTTTTATTTTTCCCCTTTGTAGTTGGAACCACAAATAAATGAGGACCCAACATTTTTCATGGGGTGGGAAGGGCAGGAGATAAAGCTCAAAGAGTTAAATATTTCCTTTCCCCTTGCCTTTACCCCACCCCTCATTCCTGCTTCCACTTCATAAATTACCCTACCTGCCCCACCCCCATTCAATTCTCCTTTCATTTATAAACTTGCCCCATAATCTCCCAACCTGCCCAATTGTCCTTCATAACTTGCCCATTGGCCCCCAAATTCTTAGAAGTAAGGGTTTGATGTCAATGAACGCCAGGCCCTCTCAAAGCATTTGGCGCTCTACTAGGGTTAGACGCATCAAGGTAGACCAACCACCATCACCATCGACAAAGTAGTAATATTATAATTCAGTGTTTTTGATACCGGTGGCTTCTTCTATTCTATTAAAAACATCTCGTCGTCATAGATACCATTCAGCATGTGAAGGACAGCAAACACATTGTCGTCTACCACAAAGGACGGTACTTCAAAGTGTGGTTGTACCATGATGGACGATTGCTGAAGCCAAGAGAGATCGAACAACAGATGCAAAGAATTCTCGATGACAAGTCCGAGCCACAGCCCGGAGAAGAGAAGCTGGCGGCTCTTACCGCAGGAGACAGGTAGATACATTTTTTCTTTAGTGTTTTAATAAGATTTTTTTGAACTTATCTTTATTTTATTTTATTAAAAGGGTCAAGTACATGAAATATACAAAAGTCTCAATCCTATCATATTCCCGAACCTTCACTGTTTCTCTTTTTATCCATTAAATACTATAAAATCAGATATCATTTCAAAATAACAACAAAAAATATATAAAAGAGGTGATAAACCAACCCAACCTTCTTGCTTTTGGGGAGTTGTACAGACATTAATGATTATTCTATGACATTTTAGGAGTTACCCTGCTCTTATCCATAGTTTTATAATTCCATACAAATCGTTAATTATATCACAGAGCAAGAGGGGGAGAAAGACCAGCATAATTTCTTCCATTACTCTGAGCAATTCCAGTACATTTACAATTTCAGGCATCGATGGGATATTTGTCGATAACCACTTATGGTGAAATGCTTAACTCGAGGCTAGCAAAAAAAAACCTCTTGATCCGGTCTCCTTGGCTTGGCACAAGTGTATTAGATAGAAATTTAAAAGATTTTAGGGGAAATTAGTAGCCTTATTCCTAAAACGGAGGAAAAAGGGCTCTCCAGCACCCCTTTCAAAACGTAACCAAGTGAGGACAGGACCACCATTTTTGTATAATAGTCCCCACACTGGAGAAGCAGCGCCATATTTTAGGAGTCTCGTTGGAGTATATGTGCACGAGATGCACTGGAGGAAGGTACCATCTGCTATGAATCTTCCTTTGGACCTCCAGGTGGTTGGACATCCCTCATATTGTCTTCTGCATCTCGAAACATATACCTGTCGTTATTTTACTGCATTATCCGACTGCTCAAGTGACAAATTAGTTAATAATTTGACTCACACCTCTTGGAAAAGCTTGTTTAACAAATCTAGAGTTTCCAGCAGGACATTCTTCCAATGACTTGGACTTTCTCTGTTAGATGACTTTGTGAAACAATCTTACAAGACTACTTGTCTTCTCGCATAGCCTTAATTGAAGCCGGGTTCTAATAAAGATGGCAGCCAATTCTGGCATTTTTTTTTGAGGTGAAATACCAAATACCATTATGTTATAAACGCTGATTTAAATGTATTATTTATATCTGTTTTCTTCCCTGCAGAGTACCCTGGGCTAACGCTCGCAAAACTTACTTTGCAAATGGAAAGAATAAGCAGTCCTTGGACTCCGTGGAGAAAGCAGCTTTCTTTGTAACACTAGATGATACAGAACAGGGTTACAACAAAGATGACCCCGTCACATCTCTCGATAACTACGCCAAGTCTCTGCTGCACGGAAAATGCTACGACAGGTACGTTCCTCATCCCTGGTCAAGGCATAATTTATGACCTCTGTAACTTGGGTCATCTGCCATACTCCAGCTGAATGGGAGATGTATTATGAGATATGATTTTGGGGAGAGGGGAATACCTTTTATTTGGGGGTTTCCTATGAAGAGGAGGCATTGTAGGAAATGAAAGGAATTGGATAAAGGATTCCCCAGCCTACTTAAAAACAGCACGCAAGTTAACTGGTGTAGAGAATAACCTTTTCAATATTCATTTAATACATTTTTACAAAGAAGCGCATGAATGAATTTTTTCATTAGACATGAATGTACATTATACCTTTTTAAGTATCTGGGAACCAAATCCCTCTGCTATACCGTCTCTTGCGAATTCCCCTCTTTTATATAAAACTCAGAAGGTTTGCAGGGTATTGCAGCCCTGAGAGTCCCAATGATGATATAAATGGCTTGGAACTCGGCAAGGCGTAAGCCAAAGGTCCAAAAAGAGTGGATATATTGGAGTTTGGCATGACCATCAATTACTTTGTAGGCTTCTTGTATACATCAGACAGTCACAGTTATAGTCGGAGATGAGTTTTGTTCAGGACGGGCGTAACGCGGTGTTATAAATCTGAGGGACACTCGTTGGAGTTTGATATGGGTGTAAATGTACCATTTTCTTTATCATGTTTACCGGTTCATAATCAAACTGTTAATTTTGTCTTTAGGTGGTTCGACAAAACAATCAGCTTTATCGTGTTTAAGAATGGAAAGATGGGCATGAACTGCGAGCATTCCTGGGCCGATGCCCCGATCCTTGGTCATCTGTGGGAGGTGGGTTCAATAACTGTCTAAAAAAAAAAAAAAATGGACAAAATGTCCCTTTCGCCAAATGCTACATGTAATGATCTCAGTAAGATATTAATATTTATCATAATCTGATCAAATGTTTGTAGAAGGAATATTGAAGATTCAAGTGCAAAAATTGGTGGAAACCACCACTTTTTGGTCGCTGAACTAACGTGACATCACATCAAAGTGTTCATGACGTGTACTTCAGCAGGAACTCAAGTTATGAGAGGCAAAACTTTTTTTCATAGACGAGGCGTAATAAACTTCTTGTGGACAAATTTTGTTCACATAGGGTTATGCTGTAAAATAAATTGCGTTCCTCAATGTAATGACATCATCCACATAGGATCACATATTTACATGCAGGTGCAATATATTGTTTGTTTTATATAGCGCCATCATATTCTGCAGCGCTGTACTATATATATATATATATATATATATATATATATTTTTTTTTTATAGATATATAGATTCTAATTTTTATGCATATTGTACAATTATCCTATTATATTTGCAGTATGTCATGGCCACTGATAAACTCGAATTGGGATACGAAGCAGATGGACATTGCAGAGGGGAACAGAACGCCAACATCCCTCCTCCAACCAGGTTGCAGTGGGACATTCTGGAACCGGTAAAATGCGTTCGAAAGTAACATTTGATTGTTTTATGTCATTGCGGGTTTAAATGTCCATTCAATCAAAGGCTCGTGTGCGTTGAATTGCGCTGTTGCCCGCTTTAGTTGAGCGGTGCGTAAATTGCTGCTCTTGGCCGGCTGGCTGATGGATCGCGGGAATCGTTGTTTTGCGGCAGCTGAATGTCTGTAGTCTGTCCACTAATAATGTCCTTTGTATGGCTGGTAATTGAGATCACCGGCAAGTTACCTGAGCCAACTTATCTAAGAAAGAAAATGTACTTGTATATTTTGCATCGATGGAAAATCCTTGTGTCTTCCCATTCCAGTGCCAAACCGTGATTGAGGATTCCCTGACTGTTGCCAAAGCTCTCGCGGATGACGTGGACTTTCATTCCTTCCCCTTCGACGCCTTTGGCAAAGGAGTCATAAAGAAATCCAAAACCAGCCCCGACGCCTTCGTGCAGCTCGCTCTCCAACTGGCTCACCACCGAGTACGTTCGCTTCATAGCCCTAACTTTTATTGTTAGAATGGGTTATTATTCGCAAGGGATCTTAAAAATAAACCCCAAATCTTTTATTTTATTACGCCAAATGTAGGATAAAATATTATGAATTATATGTTGAAAGTTATGATCTCTTACTGTATTCAGACCCCACTTATTCTTCCAAACAGAAAATTCATACAACAATTAGATAAATGACTGCTTTTGCAGCAACCCCATAAGTCATCGAAGTCATTCAATATTAACCAAAAAAAACTTGGCAGAGAAATAGTGGTTGAATTTACGGAGATGAGTAACACTGCTGAATTTTTAAGGGTAATTCTGAGATTCTTGGGGGTTTTAGGTTTCTTTTATTTTTCTTCTTAGCATTGTTTCTTATAATGGTCATTTCTGGTTACCTGTCTGTGATTATGTAGAACACTGATGGATATATATATATATATATGGATATATTGAGAAGAGAAAAAAAACTAACATTTAATGTTTATATTTTCATTATTGTTGATAGATTTTTATTTTATTTTTTTCAGGATAAAGGAAAGTTTTGCTTGACCTACGAGGCATCGATGACCAGGTTGTTCAGAGAAGGCAGGACGGAAACTGTTCGTTCTTGTACGTCGGAATCTAGCAATTTTGTTCTGGCAATGGACGACCCAACACAGAGCGTAAGATTTATGCATACAATGTCTATAAAGCTCTAAAATAAAAAGACATATAGATTTCTTTAGTAACCAATGGTTTAATTATAATTATTATTATTTGTTTGTATATAGCGTCATCATATTCCGCAGCGCTGTACAATGAGATATAATATATATATATATCATTATTTTTGTGTCTCTCCAGAACGAGCAAAAAATCAAATTATTCAAAACCGCGGCAGAGAAACATCAGCAGATGTACCGCCTTGCGATGACTGGCTCCGGCATTGACCGTCACCTCTTCTGTCTGTACGTCGTCTCCAAGTACCTGGGAGTGGACTCTCCTTTCCTGAAGGAGGTGAGTAGCCCTGTGTCTCGTGAGCCTGGATTAGCCTAGATGGGTGTCTAACACTCACGTGTCGGGCTGTTCTTCCCAACGATAATCCATCATACGTTTGGTTATCCAAGGTTTGGTGCGCTTTTTGTATTAATGAGCCATTTCCGAGATTGACAAGAGCGGATCTTCTACTATAACGTTGCTATGTTAACAGCCCATCAGGAAGCATTATTGGTTTATATGGCACCATCATACCCCGTAGCGCTGTACAATGGGCATTGTTTTGCAGCTTCGCTTGGGCCCATGTAATATTTTTGTAAGGTTAGAACAACTCAAACATATTTTATATAGCTACAAGCATTCTAGCATTCTCTAATAGACATGCCCCATTATTATTTATCATTATTTATTTATATAGCGCCAACAGTTTACGCAGCGCTTAATACAATACATATATTCAAGGGGTCTGACAAGACGAGAATTGACAGAAAAACCGATACATTAGGGGGAGATATAGCTCTACGTTTACCTTGTTTAATTTCACATGGTGCAGTAAACGTTTTTCAATGCCCATAAGGGTTGCTCTCGGGGAAGCCGATTTTCCTCTCCTCGTATTTTTAATATCCTTGAATCCCTCAGGTTCTGTCCGAGCCGTGGAGACTATCAACAAGCCAAACACCTCAGCAGCAGGTACATCTCTTCCAGCTGGAGAAGTTCCCGGAGAACGTTTCAAGTGGTGGTGGCTTTGGACCCGTAAGTATATTTTCTCCCCCAAATTCCAGTAAACCAAGGAAAAAGTTTTTTTAAAAGAAAAGTCAAAAGACTCAAACTTTAACTCAAAAGTTAAAACACCATTTTTTCCCCTGTAAAAACAATTTCTGAGGAACACCAGGCTTCCTCGTTACACGTGAAGCCTTTATTGACCAGTCAACGCTGAAAGATTCCATCATTCGCTTCTCGTTAGTGGACGTGGCCTGTTTGTAATCTCATCAGAAATGTGATTTTAACTGCTAATCTCTCCAGGAAAGCATCTTCTCGGTTCCCTGCATACTGGTTCTGGTCCTTACCCCTATGGCGAGGTTTAAATCCCAAAGTGGTTATCACCATAGCAACCAGTGGAATGCCCCACACAAAATGATATGAGTCAATAAATCTAAAATGGATCTCCCTGCAAAGGGATTTAGACACTTAGATTTTTAGTAACATGGCAGATGCATTTTAACATAGAAAAATGTAAAATGATGCATCTGGGGGGGAAAAAACCAAACATGCTAATTATAAATTGAATGGTTGGTTATGGCGAGAAATCTGCTGTGGATTAGGAACAATTTATGGAATATTCAGTACAATTTAGCCCACCAGTAACTAAAATGTGCCAAAACTAGCTAAAGTAATGGAAAATCCTATTTTCAGGTTGCTGATGATGGATATGGCGTCTCCTATATTATCGTGGGTGAAAATCTTATCAACTTCCATGTATCAAGCAAATTCTCCAGTCCCGAGACAGTAAGTAGTTTTTTTTCATTTCATTGAAGCTTTTATATTATTTTATTGCAACTTTGTAACGAAACACACTTTTGCCGTCACGTAACATATCAGTAGCCTTGTTTTTACCCAGAACAACCAGGTTCCCGAGGAAAAGGGGCAAGTTTATGATATTCTTGGTATGTAAGGGTTAACTCTGCGGTGAATTCTGGAAGCCCCAGCTGTCCACATGACCGTTCATTTAAGCCGAAGTGTACGTTGCGTTTGCTCTCAGGGAGTATTTCTGGCCAAATGCTGAAGCTGTGGGATCAATTAAAATAAGGTGGAATTCCTTTGGGACTTTTTGGTCTTATTTAGGTCTCTTAAAAATAATAAAAAATCTGAAAAGACACTCACTAGAGTTTAGTGAATTCCGAACCTTTAGAATCATCGGAATAGTTTTTTGGTTTTTTTTAATTAAAGTATCCTAATTGACGGATCACATCTTGAACATAATTAATAAAATCAAAAAATAAAAAAAACTTTAAGTGGCTAAATAATGAATTGTGGAACCAATAAGCCACAATAATTAATACCAGATGTTCTGTTTTTATAGAAAATGTCGATTTTTAGTCTTATGCAAAAATGTTGTCTCTTGAACATCATATTAATACAAATCTGTTTTTCTTGTTTATATATTTTTTTCTCCCCAGGATTCGCATCGTTTTGGTAAAAACATCAGACAAGCAATGCTTGACATCATGGGCTTGTTCAGCCTCACCACAAACAACTCCAATAAAGGAAAAAAATAAAAGATCCTTTTGTAGGGTAATTAGCCTGGAAAAACCATTCTGACCTAGTTCCTAGTACAATAATCCATTTCACTGCAACCGTACGGACAGAAATCACTTTCGTAGTTACTAACCGTAGTGACTGCACAGATCCGATCAGATTTGAACACCCTTCCTCTGGTTTCCATTTTACTTTTATACATTTTATTGTTTCAATGACTTTTTTTTTTTTTTTTTTTAATTCTGTTGCTGCTGGAAAGTCATCTGAAATGTTACAAAAGCTTCCCGTTTAACGGTGGATTATACAGAAACCAGTATAATTTGACACTCAACAGTGTAACGTTCCTGCTCTTACTCGATTACTTTGAAACGTTTGTTTGTTCCCCCCCAAAAATGGAGGTTGATGTCCAAGTGGGACTTCATCCAAGTCCATTTAAACATCACAAATATCATGTTGACGGACCGCGAAGGAGAGCGTAACGTCAGCACTAAGATTTTATAACGCATATCCTAACGTACTTACACCGCGTGGAGATAGCTGACCTTGAGAGGATGTCGATGCCAAAACCGGCTTCGCTTGTCGTACCGGTGGGTTAGACACACGGGGTCTCTAACAAATGCCTGTAAATATAATACATGCAGTTTGATGATGTGTTACCTCTTTTACTTGTTCTAGAGGTATCGCATAATTTGTTGTATGCTAGGGTTATTCTCAATTCCCGGCAGTTAAGAGGTTAATGTGTGTTAGTGCCTTATATGTGAAGGCTGGTATCCTAAAAATCTGTTGTGTTAAGCAGACTGTACACACGGTACGTTACCTACATCCGTATGGTAAGCTCGCTATTAACCCTTTCAACAACCCTACTATCTTCCGAGAATGAAATATGAAAAAAAAGTTACTGGCTCTCCGTGCCTCTCGTGGGTATTAATTCCCCGTAAAGAGGGCAGAGAGTTTTGTAATGTATGTATTCTGTACAGGTCTTCTCTGCTCTCCTTTTTTTATACTCTTGCCAAGACGTTGGGAATTTCATATGAAGGGGGCGGCATTTTTACCCGAGGCTTGAATGTATAGTAGATTTACCTTCAGAATATTATATTTAAAGACGGTAAGGAGATTCTATTTTAAAGATGGTGACTGACAGAGTTTATGAATTAAACGGCTCTTTTTTTTATTTTTTTTATTTTTCCGCACATATCCAATAGGCTACGAGATGAAACATTTAATCCTTGGTTTACCGTACAATTTGTTCATTTGAAAAGTGTCTGTTAGGAGCCAATGGTGATTTTTCTAGAATTTGGGTCTTCGCTTCAAAAAACACAATCAGAGATGGTCCTTTTAACTGTATTCAGGTGATATGGAGGGATAGCTTTTGTCGCTCAACCTTCAAAGACCTCCAAGACCTCAGTGTGTATGGATACCCCTATTGGAACACAACCAACAATGTTTGGAACCAACAACAACACTTCGGGTTTGCTGCCGTCAACGTTCTCCTACTAACACGGGATACAATGTGGCAGATCAGACTCGATTTTCTCTTCCATTTAATACACGTAGATATTGATCCTGCTGCGAAATGACGTCAATCGCCTGAACACACGACAAAAATGCTCATCTCCGTTTCTGGTAACAGTTTAGTCTCTAATTTAAAAAAAAAATAATTAAAAAAAATAAGTCGATGAAACTTTTTGTCTAGATTTAAAGGTGCATTTCCTCTAGGGTTTAATTGTCTTCTAAATATTGCAAAGGTCTGTTAAAAGCATGCGTCGGCAGTGATGCATCAAGAGACTGTGCCACTCTACCGCTGTCTTAGTCTTAGTCTACCTCTGATTTACGATTGCCACCACCACGGCTCCTTCCTGGTGGTCCAGGATTCAGAGATCTTTTGCCTCATCAGCTTCTTGCACCCCCTAGAGGCTGCAGCGTGCATAGCGCTCGGATATGCCATTATATCAAAAGCAGCTGCATTAGGAAGAAAGTGGCCAAGTTCCCTCTTTCCTCTATCTCAGATGATGGTGAGCTAGGCCTAGTCAGGCTAAGCCTAAGAACTCAAGAGCATCAGCCCCATATCTTCTCTTCCCCATCTGTTTGATCCCTGGTTAAAAAAAGGCACCTATTCAGCGGTGGTCCGGTACCCCCTTTTAGTGTGGCGCCAATGATAGGCTAGGCCTAATATGTCCTTGCACACCAGCCTTATTTTGTCGGTCCCTCTGCAGTTTAAGACTAGCGAAAGGGTCATTTGGTCACACAGGAGACTGGCTATAATTATCCGGAATGAATTCCTTTTTTATTTTATTTATCATTAAAGCGAAAAACTTTTTTAGTATATAAAAAAAAAAAAAAAGCCTTGGAAACCACAATATCACAAATTATTGCACAGTGTAAAAATGCATACATTTTTTTATTTTTTTTTTAAACACTTGGGGAAAATCGCACCTTTTAAATTGACAAAAACCAAGACGAGGACTAGGAATTGATTAAGTAATTGGTACGCCTGGTTTAAAATGGAATTGAATGGTTTCTAACAAAAACATAGCTGCTATTCTGACAACGCTGTATAAAACCTGCACTATTTATGTAAACTATTGACCAATCGGTGTTAAATTAGAATTACTTATTAATTTCTGGTGTTATTTTATTGATGTAATTCAAGTCGGATTAACAAACTAGTTTTAAGGAATATTGAAGTGCTGACGGGAGTATGTCCAACGATGATACAGGAGGTTTATATGGCTGTGTTTGGCGTGTGTAGAGCTCTTTTTTTTTTTTTTTTTCTTTCTTCAGAACAGGTAATATTTATATTTTTATTTCTAGAGTCCATCTAATGAATATCACACATTGCAATATGCCTGTTCTTTTGTAGCCAGTATCCATTGCATGTTAATGTAATGTGCTCCTTTGGGTGTAAATCTTAGGAAAGGCTGAGTTGGAAAGTAGGATGTCGTTAATAAAAAAAAAAGTAAATAAAAAAAGTAATTTAAATATTCTGTTTTTGTCTGTATTTTTCTTAATTTTTGGCTTTGTGAAGTAATATGAACTGTAGGTGGCGCTGCTAAGTAATCAACAGTATAACCTTATATATTTGATATTAATGGCAGATAAGAACCGTTTGACCCATCCCGTCTGCCCATTTTTCCTGATGTAAGGAATTTTAACCCCTATTATTCCTTGGTCTGGTCCCATAGCGAGGATAGCTTTATGTCTGTCCCATACATGTTTAAATTCCCTCACTTTATTAGCCTCGACCACTTCTGCTGCAAGACTATTCCATTTATCTACTACTCCCTTAGTAAAGTAGAACTAACTTACACTACCTCTAAGCCTCTGACCCTCTGGTTTTAGTCTATGAAGTCTTGTTCTGACATTGCTCCTCCTTTTATTGTTCCATACTGTACATAAACATTTAAAAGTATGTTAATTTTAAGTACACGCACTAAACTTGTGCAAATGGACCAGAAAATATTCGGATTAATTTTTCATTTCGTTTTTGTGTGTTTTGTGAATTTTTCTTTCCTGCCCTTTCTGTTCAGTTACTCACCCTCACTCTCACACTCTCTCATACTCTCTTCCACAGTCATTCACACGCTTTCATACTCTCTCACAGTGTCATTCACTCGCTCTCTATCAATGTCTCCCTACCCTCTCCGCCAACCGATTCCATGTCTCTATCTCCTTTTCCTCAGCTCCGCTTGTCTTGCCTCTTCTTGTTCTTCAGTCTTCTTTCTCCTTTTCTTCTTTCATCATCCACTTCTCCCCTGTATCAACTCCGTTAACCAGGCCTCACGGTTAAGGCAAGCGGACAAAGAAAGAAGACAGAAGAGCAAGAAGAGGCAAGAGATGAAGAGGAGCTGCGGAAAAGGAGACCAGCACTCATATGCGCTGCTTTGTAAATCTTTGTAACAACGTTACCGTTTAAAATAAGAAACACAGATGTCGGCATCCCTGAGATAAAATAACCTCCTTCTCTAAACCAATTACACGCAAGAGCACGAGCTTGTGAGCGGATCCTTAGATGTGAACGTGCTGGGAAGAATTATGATGTTATGAATTCAAATACGCAATACCCGTTAATAAAATACGATGTGATGAAAGTGATCGCTAACGCGCCATGGCCGCTGTGACTTCATAAATCTCACAGCAGGGGATACATTACTTAAGGCTCTGCTAAGATTTTGAAATTTTCCAAACAAAATCATTGGCCAACAATTAAGATGTAAATATTTTATTTAGGGAGATAAAGGTATGCAGAAATGTAACAAGATGTATATATTTTGTATAGATACAAATACTCGTCCCAGGGGCCCTGCATCTTCCTCTGCAGCCACCATCCTTTCTGTGATGTGGTCCGGGTGATGTCCTCCTAACTGGCCCAGTGAGTAGATGCTCACCAGGGATCTCTGTTGGGCAGGGCCTGAATGGCAATGAAACGACAGCCCTGGCACTTTAAGGCCAGCGGTCACCTGATGATGTAGGTGCAGCTGACCGCTGGATATGTGCAGCTGCCCACTTGATTTATATGCTTACACGGTGTGAGACCAGGCGTTTTTTATACATTATGTGCAAGGGACAAAAGAGGTATTCTGTACAGAGGCTCGTTTATAAAGAGTGTGTTTTTTTTAATAACGTCCATTTGGGAAGTTTTGGGTGGTCTTGATCAGTGTGATTGTTCCAGATATCATAAGGATAAAAAAAAGGACTAACAGTATGATGGTCAAGATGGTGGCAGCGCAGTTGAGACTCCTAGCCGTGGAACCGTATCTAATGGCTTCCATCTTTTCTCCAGCAAGCTTCCGGTCTCGAGACTGCGAATAGAAAGAAAGACATGGCTTTATCATTGGAGACGGCGCTTATCCTGAGGTCAGTCTTATCCTGAGGTCAGGGGATTAGCCCAACAGTGAGCACCTTAGATGCTAACAACATGCCCCCCCAAAGTTTCAGGTGTCCAAATTGGAGCACCTGTGTTGAGGGTGTGGTTAGAAGCAGGGAGGGGCGGGACAGAGGCAGAGGTGAGCAGGGTTTGGATACAGGAGTGGGCGGGGTCTGAGGCGTGGCCCCCACTCACCTTACCTGAAGAGCTACCTTGCGTTGCTGTTCTGCAAGATGGTCATATAAACAATGTCCTTTCTACCACTCCCTGGAAGAGTCAGGATGATCAGAGGATCTTCCCAGCTTGCCCATGATCCCCATTTCCCACAAAAAGCAGGACGTCAGGACAGTGCCTCAAAAAACGTGACTGTCTCATAAAAAGTGTATGCTGCCAATCATTGGTGTGAACATTCCTTTAGCTGGCACAAACTGTACATCTGTACATGCCAATATTTATTGATTAGTGTGTTAACTGAGCATATAACGACCTTACGGAATACTTCTAGTTCCTCTAGCATACTTCCCTAAATTTCACATTGCAAAAGAGACACGTTTGATTTAGGGCTGTGTTTAGAGGGTTTAGCATAGCCGGCAATAGTCCGGTGTTTGGACAGTCCTGATAAATGAGCGTATGTGCTATCCTTCAGCTTTTGTTTAATAGGATAGTTTTGCACATATAATCCCCAAATCAGTCATGTGTGAGAAAATAGGTAGGTGATGATGTAATGTCAAGTGACATGACATCACACCCATGCTAACGGGTGGAGCTTGACATGATGTCACAACGCTGCCCACATACGGTGGCCACGTGTGAGATGATATGCATTCCAGTGTCGGATTTGGGTGAAGCACAAGAAATCAAATAATCTGACGATATAACCCAATTATATGAATAAGATGATTAATGCAAAAACAACCTTATAACGGGGGTTAAACCGAGGCTGTGACAAAATATTGGGGGGTTTTAGGTGGGGGTCCACCAATTCACTTATGCTTAATTTCAGTAGGCAGAAAATATCTAATTATTTTTTCGATAAATGTATATATAAAGTTAGATCTTTACACCTAGCAGCATCCCCATCTTGCTTGCTTTTGATAGTCTATGGCATTTATGGCTACTAAAGCATTTTAAAATTCTACCCCAACTTGGAAAAAAACTCCCCCTGAACTCACCCTTACGGAGAACACAAGCGCGACGAACCCAAGGCAGCAGAAGTTCATGTATAAAGTGTTAAATATGGACCACGGAAGATAGTCTCGGACGTAAGCGTCAATGGGATTCACAGTAACTACGTTGGGTTGGACCAGGGTTGGGTAGGCACCCGGCGGCATCTCGATCTGCACGTTTTGTTGAGGGTAGGCATTGTTTTCGTACCTAGGAGGCTCCCCGGCCATAGAAGAAAACTGCTGCTTCGGATAGGCTTCGCCGTCAGCGGCTGACATTGTCGGAGAGATGTAGGACAGCTGAACGTTTGATTCGGCAGCTGCGGTTGGTAAAGGGTTTTATATGGATGGAGATCGTGGGTTGCGTTATACCATTTTTGGGGGTTTCCTGACTTCCCAATTGCTTCATAAACCATAATCAGCAAATTAGCTCTTTGATGAAGACATGTTCCTGGAATTGTTGTGGTTACAGAATCTTTTACAGAACCCACTATTTCCTTCTGCCGTTATTTATTACTAGACACAGACAAAGTGTTTCTTTTTGTGCAAAATTCACATTTATTTGCGGAAACACGAGTTACGGTTTCAATTTGAAGTTTTGAGAAACGAAAGAAGCCCAGTGAGGCGAAACGTGTTAGGTGTATTTTATCTTCAATGTGTTTATTACAATTGTTTTTACTTCTATTGACCCTTTTTATTTTAATATGTTTTAAGATTTCAATGTTTTGAAATAAATTGTATACCCGTTATTATTTACCCTACTATACAGAAAGTGAGGGCTGCAAATGAGAATTACCATAAACAATGAAAACGTGGCAAATCCCAGATCGGCTTAAATGAAAATTATATATATATATATATATATGTACACTCACTGGCCACTTTATTGGGTACATCTTGCTAGTGAACCCCTTTTGCCTTCAGAACTGCCTTTATTTTCATGGTATATTTTCTACAAGGTGCTGGAAACATTTCTCAGAGATTTTGGTCCATATGGACATGATGGCATCACGCAGTTGCTGCAGATTTCGGCTGCACATCCATGATGCGAATCTCCCGTTCCACCGCATCCCAAAGGGGGTCTATTGGGTTGAGATCTGGTGTTTGAGAAGATGTGAGATTTGTGACATGGTGCATTATCCTGCTGGAAGTAGCCATCAGAAGATGGGTACTAAGGGGCCCAAAGTGTGCCAAGAAAAAGTCCCCCAGACCATTACACCACCACCACTAACCTGAACCGTTGATACATGGCAGGATGGATCCATGCTTTAATTTTGTTTACGCCAAAGTCTGATGCTGCCATTTGAATGTTGCAGCTGAAATAGAGACTCATCAGACCAGGCAACGTTCTTCCAGTCTTCCATTGTCAAAGTTTGGTGATTCTGTGCGAATTGTAGCCTCGGTTTCCTGTTCTTAGCTGACAGGAGCGGCACCCGGTGGGGTCTTCTGCTGCTGTAGTCCATCTGCTTCAAGGTCCGACGTGTTGTGCGTTCAGAGATGGTTTTCTGCGTACCGTGGTTGTAACGGGTGGTTATTTGAGTTACTGTTGCCTTTCTGTCATCTCGAACCAGTCTGCCCATTCTCCTCTGACCTCTGACCTCAACGAGGCATTTCCGTCACACTGCTGCAGTTTCTGAAATACTCTGACCAGCCCGTCCGGCACCAACAACCAACATGCCGCGTTCAAAATAACTTTAACCCCCTTTCTTCCCCATTCTGATGCTCGTTTGAACTTCAGCAAGTTGTCTTGACCGCGTCTACATACCTTAACGCATTGAGTTGCTGCCATGTGATTGGCTGATTAGCTATTTGTGTTAACAAACAATTGAACAGGTGTACCTAATAAGGTGCCCAGCGAGTGTGTATATATACACAGTATCTCACAAAAGTGGGTACACCCCTCACATTTTTGTAAAAGACATTAATGATTGTGCGTTGAGTTATATTTGAGGGGACAGTAAATGTACACTGTTACACAGGCTGTACACTCACTACTTTACATTGTAGCAGAGAGTCATGTCTTCAGTGTTGTCACATGAAAAGATATAATAAAATATTTACAAAAATGTGAGGGGTGAGAAACTGTATATATAAAAATATTTCATATTTGTTATGTGTTGTGAACAGTGGTGTGTTTGGCCCATGGCTGCAGATCCCATTACCACACAGCAAGCTTGATGGGTTTGGGATATAGACTACTATAGGAAGACCCTGAAAATGCATGAACATAGGCTTTCCTTTGGGCTAAAGTCGGGCAAAAAAAAACCAAAAAAAAAAAACCCTGAAAAATGATTCTACGGATGTTACAGTAGAAATCTCACTTTTTTCCCTTTTTCAGCAGTGACTCCCAAGGAAACATTGACAAAAGTCAACCACCAGTTTCCACCAACCGTAGTCACAAAACTTTCTGAAACAGATGAGAATACATGATACATTCCGTGATGTATGCGTTGGCGGAAACGCAGCTGCAGTTTTTCGGGGGGTGTTTTTTATGCGGAAATCAACTATATATAACTATTTGACCCATACATTTGCTAGAAATGTGGTTAGCACAGTGTACCCATTCTGCAATACCTAAACCTTTTGAGTTTGATTGCAGGTGATAGTTTCAATTGCAGAATTTATCACTTTATTAATGTTCCGTAATCGGATTACCATATTAAATTGTGAATAACAATTAATCATTGGAATTTTAAACTTTTCGGATGTGTCCGGTCTCGTATTGTGCAATTACTTAGTGACAGTTAGTTAGCAGTTAGTGACATCAAGGGAAACATGTATATTGCAAGTAGGAAACTGAAATTCTTGCAAATCTTTCATAATAGAGGCATATATTCTCCGCGCATTGTTTGCAGTACAGACATTTCTCAACAATCACCCTTTTAAAAAGAGGTAATTTCCTGAAACAGGTGCTTTGCCTTTCATTTTACCAAAATGATGAAATATGACCCTGCTTACTATATATTAGCACCATTACCATAAAAACAATTTGAGATCATGTTGAAAAAATTATGAAACCACTTGCTTAGAGATCATTGAATGCTTTCCTCATAAAAAAAAAAAAAAGTTATCTTTTTTTCCGTGAGACCAACTGGAAATTTTGGGGCTGCACAAAATAACATTACTAAAAATGCCCACCTGTCCATTATCTGAATGTTATATACCGTATTGATTATAGGACGCACCCACTGGACGTCTGCGCGATGTGCATAGACATCTGCTGCTGCCCGTCACTTCTGTCGGGGCTTCTATGCCGGCGCTCCTCCCCTGCAGCGCTGCGAGGGATCCTCATCTCTGGAAGCCGGTGAATGTCTACAACAATGCACTCAGACAACCTCTGCTGCGGGCCGGTTCTGGGGCTTCTATGGTGGAGCACCGGAAGGTCATGTGACGCCGGTGCTCCTTCATAAAAGCCCCGGCGGAAGTGCCGGCAACAGCAGGGGTTGTCTGCGTTGCGCAGACATCCACCGGCTGCCAGAGAGGAGGATCCAGGTGCCCTACAGCACTCCAGTAGGTAAATGCAAACAAACTGGTCAGCACTGTGCGTTAATAAAACCACAACTGTAGCAAAACCATCATTATAAAAATGTTTATTGACAGCTGTTGAGACAATCAAAATGCAGAGAATCTAAAGCAGCCTCGTCGGAGGTGACAATACAATGTCTTGGCTGATGTAGAAAAAGATAACAAAAGGTGATGTTTGGAACTGGAGAAAACTCAATAATATCCGGTGTCAAACAGCAGGGTAAAGAAGTGAGAAGTGGGATTGATGCTACTTCATTCACTTTCCTGAAAGCATGGCGTTTATAGTATGCATCAGTGAAGGCAGAGGGGGGAGGCTGGTCAACAAAACGTAGAATATTATAATGAAAAATAGTATTGTCAATACAGTGGCGGTGATGTTAACGGCACGGGATGTCGAACCGTAACTCAAAGCTCCACTTCGGTCCCCAACCAGCTTCCGATCTCGGGACTGCAGACAGAGAACAGAGAGAATGAGGTTAGGAGGACCGAAGAGATGTTCGTTTACTCTCAGTGATAAAGCTCTTTGGGATAGTTGTGGTTTCAGCAACCCTCACTTCGTTAGGAAGGGCAAACACAAGCAGGTTTATCCACCAAGAAGGGCTGAGCTGCCCTTTATAATGGATAAAGTAACGGGTGGGAAAATCTCACTGGTTGAACTATACATTACACAGGGCCAGCCAAGCTCTTGCTGCAGAAGACGTCCACTGGGCTTGGTTCTTTATAATGTATAGCGAAGGTAATAGATCCTACTGTAGAACAACAGGCCTTGTGGTGAACATTTCAATAAGTGAACCGAGGGTAAAACTGAGCTCTGTAAATGGCCCCCACTGTCTGCTCATCATTTCATTATTATTGAATAATTCCAATGACAGAATGAAACGTTCGTTATGTCCTGTCGTTTACTTTTTTTTCCCCCATCCGTCTAATTGGTCCTCTGTATTAAACACACCTCCTTCTTTACAATTTGAATGTTGGCAGAGATCCCTTTGAGTCGATAGATACGGAATGAGAGAGCCAGTGGAACGAAATATATATATACATGTTAAAATATCTACACATCATACAATGTTTGGCATATAGTCTATTATAGGAATTTCGGCTGTTATATCAAACATGCTGATTCTTGTTATGAGGCAAAGAATGAAATTCACTAAGCGAGGTTTTCGGGTGAATTAAATACCTTTCTCCTCTCTAACTACACTGTTCATTAGAAAGGTACAACCCCAAAGCAATGCTCTTGCAAGCAGGACTAGATCTTGAAAGGCTGCATGTTTGAGTACAGAATTGGAGTTATGTTCAGTTCCTAATATTTGTATGCATCGTGTGGGGGGGGCTGGCGTATTAACGTGGTAGCATAGTTGAAGCAAAGCCGCTGTATTAAATGTAGCACAGCAAGTAATATAAGTTACCAAGATCCTGGACACTTAAATCCTACAAAAAGCGAAACAATGGGAGCGGGGGTAACAACGGCAAGGATTGATAACTTTCCAGAACCAAACTTTTTTTCAGCGAGCTTGCTTACAGAGAAAATATTGCAAAATCACCAAAATAGATTATTATTAACTTCTGCCTATGGCCCGGGGGGTTGTTTTTCAAAGGTTATTTTCCATTAAGTGGTTGTTATAGGGTAGAGAGAAGAGAAGCACCAAACGTGATGCAGCCGAACTTTTATTTTAGTAGAAGAATCCTGTCCAGGCCCTGTTACATACAATGTAGGCTTCAAACAAAACCGCGGATTGGCTCGCTGGTAAAGTAATGGACCCAATGGGCCACAAAGGTTCTATACAACGTATGCTGAAGGTCACATAAAATGTGGGCAGTGACATCATAACGCTGACTGTGTGAGTGGCGTGTCATGACATCACACGCATTCATGTGTGTCCCTCATCTGTTTCAGACCATCATATTCACATGTGGTACCTATACATTCTACCATGCTTTATGAATACATTTATGAATGACAACAAAGAGAAACCTCCGGCTTACCTTGATGGAGAAGACAAGTGAAAGGAATCCCAAGCAGCACAAGTTTATACACATGATATTGAAAACAGAGAACAACAGGTAATCACTAATCGGTGGATCATCGGGTGATACGGTAACCACGGTCGATTGAGTGTGCGGATTGGAGACAATCTGACATGGAATCATCTCTCCGCTCATCTGTTTGTAACTTTTCTCACTCTTTAAGGTGGAATCCCCAGTCAGTGGCTCGGACAGTTGCTGAGCGTAACTCTCGTTCTCCATGATCCTTCTACGTGACGGGGAAGAGTTTCTACACGAGATGAAAGGTTTTGGACAATCGCAGAACGATTACAGGCTTTATATAATCGGCATGAAAGGAGGAGTCTGGTTTTTGTTTTACTATTTTGACTACCCGTACTTCCAAAAACAAAAAATTAAAAAAAGTCAGGAATTATTCCCTGACGTGTTTGCTCCCCCTTTGGCGACAAAATCAGTTCAGGGTCAACGTGAAATAATAAAATGGTAAAGTTGCAATCCCTTAGCACGAACGAGCAAATAAAATGAGCCAACTTAAAAGCAAACACAAAGTAGAATATTAACAAAGTCTTCAGTAGAAATTGAACTAAATATGAAGCGCCACATGCTAGAATAGAATAGAACCATACAAAAACCTGCTATAAATTCATATTGCAGCTATATCTGCTAAGTGCTGGTGGCCACTGACCATGGTACTTAAAGAATGATAGTCAACGAGGTCACCGTTAAGCTCGTAATATCAAACTTTAAGCAATGTGGGTAAAGAAGGTATAAAGAATTCAGTTATACGACATGGCCTTTTACATTAAAAGTCATACTAATCATTTTTATATTTGCAGCACCCGATGCCGCTGCGTTAGATATGAGCTTTAAAGTCACAGGGTTGGCTGGGATTGCTCGAGCCATACAGCTTCCAGTACAGAAAAAAAACAGGCAACAAAATTCAAGGTGTCACGTAAATACCCCCCACATTTTTTCAATTCGCATTGAGTCCTTTATAGCTGTTCCCTTTAAGACATAGGACATGTTTCCACATGCTCCATATAATTATGTCTCAAAATGTATCTGCAGTTGAGTATGCTTAAAAAATGGTTCATCCATCCTAGAATTTGACTAACCCATAGACAATGAAGCCAATCTCTGCTGACCTTGTCTGCTAAGCGAGCATCTAACTGCTTGAACATGCAAGAAGAACAAGGTCAAAGTCTGCGACACTAAAGCCACTGCCCCGTCAGTGACTCCTGTTAGAACCTTTTATCTGCTATCAGGACCGCAGGGCAGAAATACAGGGACTTCCGTGCAAACACAATGCCACTGGCAGTGCAGGTCATGTCATCTGCTACACTGTTAAAGATTGAGATGTCGTTGCTCAGGACATATAAGCCGCTTATGCCCCGGCATGGTGCGACCAAAAGTCTGCTATAGGAAGGCAAACGCGTCGCACAAGAACAGAACAAGAAGCTTGGAGTGTTGCAAGCCCAGAAATGGTAACTTTGCCAGACCCACAGCTCCTCTTAAAGATTTATGTGTGGCGTTAACTATGAAAGTGTTAATTTGCAACAGGAAAAAACAGAGAGCAACGAACAAGATTAATTCTGGCTTATCAAATCATGTTACCTGTATGCTAAGACAAGGTGGTGCGCCGCTGGGCTGCTACATGTGACTGCGTGGAGTAGCGTCGCCCTCTAGTGTCTAAATTCTGTAATGCAACTAAACAGGAAGACCGCCAAGGGGCGATGCCATCACACTATACAGGCCAACTGTCTCAGCCATCATCAAAATCCAGATTTTGCTCCAGTAGTAAGAGGATTGATAATTATTGTTTTATTGGTGCTACAGTTTCTTCTCAATATTTATAAACGTTACCAATACTTGCTTAGGAAACTTTAAAAAAAATTAAGGTAACAGTGCAGCTGTGGCCATTCCCTCTCCCCTCAAACGTTCATACATGTTGAGCTTTAACACGCATGTTTATTGTTTAACGTCGGGCTGACCGAATCCTCCACAAACTCGCGGCTATCACAGCTCTGCAGGTATACCCTTCAGATTTCCACATATCAGGCTTGCAAGGCTTCTCTTTGGAGCCAACCGCCTTGCAGAGGTGCCCTACCTTTAAAAGCAGTGGAGCCGTTCGTAGTAGTTCCCACGCATCCTATCTACGAAAAGGTCCTGATCACCTAAGCAGCGCATGCTTAAATTTGCATGCGTTGCTTTTTAACACAGGAAACAAATGAACAGAATAATGTCGACACCTTCATGTTACGGTTGGAGTGCACCTTTAAGAGAAAATATACATACACATCCATTCAATCGCGTGCACACACTCACACAAATGAGTTAAAACTACATAGAAAAAGGGTATATTCTAAAAGTAAAATATGAAGCAAGGAGCATAGTTTTCATTTTTATTGTACTATGCAATGTTATGCTTAGGCACGTTGCATGGGAAACTACTTCTAATATTGTTGGCCACTGTTCAGCTTTCTTCGTTTTCTTAAATATCGGTCAGGGAAGAGATCTCACAACAAACAACCTATTTAGGAACTAAAACAGGATTTAAACCTACAAAAAAACCAAAACATGTGCAAGAGGTGGATACTAGCTTTGTCCTGGGCTGTGGCAAAACATTGCTTTTTTTCCTGCATCAAGAAGGCAGACTGGAGATTTAAGTATAGAAACCTTATAAATTACATAGAATCAACGTCCATAATCTCTACCTATGTACAAACCAGTTAAGGGAAAAAAATATATATATCATTTGTATACACACACAACTCTGGTTTAGAGCTTTGTATATGAAAAACATGTCAGATTAGAGCTGGAACAGCTGACTCGCACACACAAAAAAGTGAACAGATTGCACACACAACTGTGCGGTAATTAAAAATTAAATGAAAAGGTACAAATGGACAGGTGAAAATGGCCGAGGAGCCATAAATTTCGATACTCTGGTTGCTCACTCATTACGCGCATAAAACAAGACAGAATCTATGGCTTTACAATAACTATCGCCAGCGCTGCATCAATAAATATCTTAAATCTCTACTAACAGACATTTGTTCTGGAAGAATAAGGAAAAAAGTCCTAATTAAACTTTTGAAATGATTAAACACTAACAGTGACAGGTATACTTTTCCATTTTTTTTTGGGGGGGGTGGGGGTAATTTAGCTAAAAGCAGGCTAATTGTTATTGTGAGTATGCAACACATAAGTTCATGAAAGCTGACACGTCAGCATGGGAGGGCACAAACCTCATATAGATAAAAAGGTGTATGAGAACTGGTTAATACTTTGGTCACATGAATTGTCAAGATACGTTAGATTTGTGTATACAATTTATAAAAACTATTTTACAACCATCTGAACCATAGTATCACTATTACTGAAGTGGTGAGTTCTTATTTCACAGGGCACCAATTTTAAGAACAGTACAATATAAACATACACAAAAAGTCTTGTTTGTCAATGTGCAATTTTTTTTTGTTTTGTTTGTTTTTTTTACACGGCTGAAGTCTGTACAACACCTTAAAGTCTAAAAAGAAAATAAAATAAAAAAATATAATGCTGCTGGTCCTGATGCCTTGCAACGTTAGTGCAGCAGCAATTGGCATTGACGGGGTGTTTGCTGAACTCTTCAAGTAACACCATTTAAAAACCCAAAAGATGTCACTTTCGTAGTCTTCAACTAGCAGTGGGTATCGCATCATACAGGGCCGTTTGCAGAAGCTCCGTCTAGCACAATTTGCTTGGGAGACCTAGAAATATTAAGCACATTAAGATTGGTTTAGGCAGGACGTATGGTTTGAACTCCCTGAACTCATTAAGCGTTACACATAGCTAGGGCTGCAACAGCTAATCGATAAATTTAATTGAATCGATTTTATGGAATATAAAGATAAGCAAATGCTCTGGAAAAAATACCCCTTGTTTTATAATCCGACCTCAAATAGAGAATCGGACTATAACACCAAGATCAAGATACCCCGCAGGGGACCCGGATCCTCCTCTCCGGCAGCCAGTGAATGTCTGCGCGCAGACAACTTCCACTGCTGCCGGCACTTTTGCCGGGGCTTCTATGATGGAGCGCCAGCGTGACCTTCTGCGTGCATCTTGCAACATTCACCAGCTGCCAGAGAGGACCGCCCGCAGCGCTGGCAGCCGGTGAACATTGCGAGCTGCATGCAGACAACCTGCGCTGCTGCCGGCACTCCTGCCAGGGCGTCACGTGACCTTGCGGTGCTCAGTTATAGAAGCTCCAGCAACAGAGGTTTGTCTACACGCATCACAGGATTTGTGGCATTTCAGGGGGTGGAGTGGCAAGCCGGGGCTCAGATGTGCATAACCAGGGGGCAGGTTGGGAAATAAAAAGAAGTGCATTTTTCTCAAACACCCAGTTTGTTAAATTATTTCAAACAAAAATGTTTTTCGATTAATTGGATAAAAGAAATATGTAATCTGTCAACTAATTGAGAATAATTGTTCGTTGCAGCCCTACACATAGAATTTGCTTTCAGGGTTTTAGACCTTACTGCAAGGAGCATCTGGGCTCTACACTAAGACGTTCCTGGTGCAACAGTCTGGACGTACCAGCAGGGCCGGCCCGACAATGGAGCCGAGTGGGGCAACCGCTCCAGGCAGCACTTTTGAAGGGGCGGCACTTTGCCGCCCCAAGCCCTTTTTTTTTTTATTTTTTTTTTTAAAGCGAAAGAGAGAAAGGGGCGCCAAGCTGTCAGTACCCACTCGGCGCCCCTCTCTCTCTCCTCTGCGGCGAGTCTTTCTGTTCGGTCTCGGTGCCGGATTGTAATGCTGAGTGCCAGAAGATTTCCGGCGCTCAGCATTACAAGCCGGCACCGAGACCGAACAGGGAGACTCGCCGCAGGACTGCTGAAAGGTAAGTACAAGGGGGGGGGGGGTAGATAAGGGGGCGGCATTTTAAAATTCGCCCCAGGCGGCATTTTGCCTTGGGCGGGCCCTGCGTACCAGTACGCCCTAAAGGCAGTCTTGGGACAGTTTTTAAGGATATACCAGCAACCAGCATCTGCTGAGGGGTGTAAAATGTGGGAACAAAAATAACTGAAACGATTGACAAAAGGTAAACAAAACATACAAACCTCTGCTCCGGACTGCTACTGTTGGGCTGTATAACAGGTGAGTTTTCCATAGCTGCATCAAAATTCTCAACATATTTACAAGCTGGATCATGAGAGGTAGACAGTTTCCCTTCCTCGCTGTATTAAAAAAACGAACAAGATTCTTTTTGACAGAACTGAAGTTACGACAGGATTTAAAATGCAATCATGCAAGGTCATGATATGGGCCAAAGATGAGGAACAATAAACGGAGTGCAAAGGTTGTTTTTGCAAAATTAAGATGTCCCAGAACAGCCTTAACATAAAATACAGATGCGCAACGCAACATGATCGTTCAAGAAGAGAGGGGAATGTATGGCCTGCAAAGGTAATGGAAATATCCATTTACTTGGATACATACCAATAAGATTTCAACACTCTGAAGCCAAGTGTGCAAAAAGAAAGGAAAAGGAGGAGAAGCAGGCATAAAAAAGGTTTGTTTTTCCAACCAAACTACAGCGTTCGTTAATTAGGACAAATGTTTAGAAATCCACAAGTTTAAAAAACGTCACCCATGATAGTCCCTTTAAAAAAGGTACAAAGACAAAAGGACTGCATATCAAAACCACTCGACAGTTTATTTGTACCAGCATTCTACAAGATTGATGTCCTTAACTCCATTCAAGACTCAAAAAAGTTCCTGCAAAAAAAATGGAAGCTCTTCGCAAGTACCGTATTTGCTCGATTATAAGACTTTTTTTCAGAGCAAACGCCCTGAAAAATACCCCTCGTCTTATAAATCGGGGTCGTCTTATAATCAGACCTCCAAATAGGTCTGACTATGAGACGACTAAGATCCAGATCCCCCGCAGCTGCAGGGGACCTGGATCCTCCCGTCTCCCTGCCCCCGCCCCACTTACCGGTACTTTCTGAGCCCCCGGTGTGTAGCTGGGGCAGCGTGTAGATGTCTACGCGATTCGCGTAGACAACTTCCGCTGCATGAGGAAGGTGGTGTGGCTAGCAGCGGGGGTTGTCTGCGTCCATCGTGCAGACCTTCCCCGGCTGCCTCTGATCTCTGACAGTCGGGGAAGGTCTGCGCGATGGACGCAGACAACCCCCGCTGCTAGCCACGCCTCCTTCCGGCTGCATCGTAAGTGCGTGGGATCTACAAGCTGCCCCGGCTACATGACAGGGAAGTCAGAAGCACCGGTAAGTTTGGAGGGGGGGGGGGGGGGGAGTGTTAAATGGAGGGCATAAGGCATTTCTGGAGGCAGAGTGCTCTGTGAAATGCCTTTTAACCCCCTTAATGCCACTCTGCCTCCAGAAATGCCTTTTTAACCCTCTATACGCCACTGCCTCCTGAATGCCTTAAACCTCCATATATGCCACTCTTCCCCATAATATGCCTTTTAACCCTCTAGTGGCATATAGGGGTATAAGGCATTTCTGGAGGCAGAGTGGCACATAGGGGGTCAAAAGGCATATCATGGGGCACAGTGGCATATAGAGGGTTAAAAGGCATATCATGGGGCACAGTGGCATATAGGGGGTATAAGGCATTTCTGGGGCAGGTTGGAAAATAGAAGGAACTAAAACCAAAATATTTTGCTCAATCATAGCTTTTATTAAAAAAAAATAGTTTAGATGAATTAACATTTACTGGTAAAAAACTTTTTTCCTATAGGGTCGTCTTATATTCAGGCTCTTTTTTCCTAAATTAATATTCAGATTTGGGGGGTTGTGTTATAATCAGGGTCGTCTTATAATTGAGCAAATACAGTAGTTCCCATCCTGAGAGAAAAGCCAGCATGGCGGCGCCTTAGAATGTGAACTTATTGTAATTACATGATCCCGCATAGCCTTGTATTCTATAACATTTTAATTAGCACAAGGAGCACATTCTAAAAAGTATCCAGTATAAGATGAAGTTGTTTTTCGTACTCTTGAGGAAAGGAAGGGCTGCACATGATTTGCATACGTGGCATTACCTTTTAAAAACAGCAGTCTCTGTTTTGGCATCTACAGTAAGGCTGAGAGTTTCCTTCATGCTGCCATTCATCACAGTTTCAGTCATCTGATCTGAATTCTCTATTTCCTCTTCTCCATCAGAGCTAGCATCCATTGCCACGGTAACTTGTATATTTCAGGGAAAGAAATAGTAACAGTTTAGCACTGCTGTAAGTCTGCATTTAAAGCAGGAAGTATTAAGTTTTCCTAGCACAGAAATGGCAGATTTTCAATACAAGCACAGGTTACTTGAATCAACTCGAGTCATTACACTGCCAAGGACGATCTGACAAACGTTTTAAAATCACCGATTTAAGATAATATAATCAGTCCACTACGATCCTTAATACCATAACTCTTAAACCAACTGATGTAATGGATGGAAGAAAGGATCAAATTCCCTATTCAACTTCTACTTGTTTATTGTTTTTGTTTCCATGGCAACCAGAACAGGATTTCCAAAAACTAAAACATTGGACGAATTTTGGCGAAGAAAAAAAATCCCCCAAAAAACACATTTTCCGCCGGCACAAAGTCCAACACACGTGTGCTGAAGTTTGGCCTTAAAACTAGGAAAGTCCTTGTTTTCCATGAAAACCGCTGTGTAACATAATTGCAAAAGGGGTTTCCCAACGATCAATGGGTCTTTTAAACAAACTTGGATCAGCGAACAACGGGCCACTGAAACACAGGAGCGATGGGAGTGATAAAGGGCCTCTGTACGCCTATGAAGATATTCCATTAAAAAAAAAAATAAAAAAAATCAGGCGTTTCCAGCTACAATGGTAATTTACAACATTAACCCCGTCTGCGCTGGATTTCTGGAAATTTCTACATGACCCCAAACTTTAAAAAACAGAATTTTACATGGCGTTTCTTACAATAGACATTACTAAAACTGACAAACCAATACATAAGCGGGCCTTGAAATACACATATACACATATATCAGAGAGAACACCATTTACTTTCAGTTTGTGCTGATGCGTTCACACTCAAGGGATCCGTAGGCTCTGTGCTCGTTTCCATTTCAACTGGTGAGCTACTTCTTGCAGGGTCCTTTTGTCTAAAATAGGGGAAACTGTTATATTAGAAAATCACAAAATTCTAAAAAAAAAAAATCCATAATATGATCTCATTCAAGCGCAACTGAGTTTTTAACATGTTATGGAAGTGTTAACACAAACACGTAGCTTTGCTATTTTTAGGGTCAGTGAACATTATTGATGTGTGACCATTGAGTAAATCAGCACAACGTAAAATATTAAGCATCAGTAACTAAGCACACCGTGGCAATCAACAGCGATGAACACTGTTCCAATTTGGTAAAATGGATACAGATGTTTCAGGTAAAATCTGCAAGATATACAGTAAGCTAAAGGGGCAAATGCAAAATATAGGACATGCCTGCCAACTTAATCCTACTCAAATATTAACTAACCTAGCACTGAGAAATAGGAGTGTTGAGGTTTCATGAATAATCCCCCAAAACATGCCGAGTTCACGTCAGGACTATAGTTCATTGTACTGGCATCAAGTTAGACGTGTGCGAATGTCATGTTTCATTTGTTCAAACGATGCATATAGTTACCCAATAGAAGCGAAGTCTGAAAAAGAGGCCCAGCCAGTTTCCTTTGTTGGCATTGCTTCTTCTGTGCTCCATACATCAGACCCCACAGAATCCAAGGTGGCCACATGTGCAGTATCCATCGGTATATCAAAACTTGTTGGCCAGTTGCTTGCTAAAGGAGAACAGACAAGCAGCCTTTAAAACACAAGCCTTGATTGCAGTCGGTGCTTAAGGCATGGGTAACAGTGTAAGTAGGAGAATGATTAAGACTAGAGAGTATCAGACAGTATGTTATAATGAAGATCAGGGTGTTGCATTGGGGCAAAAAACTAGGCATCAATGAACCTAGGTACAGCTGGCAAGACTGCAAGCCTGTTTAGAGGGCTCATCCTTAGAGGAATAAAAGGGAGTGGAGGGGGGGTTCTGGCAGAATGAGGCAACATCTTGGGAGGGCTGGGTGAGAGGGGTTTAAATATACTTACAGCCCCTCCCGGAAATTCAGACAATGCAATTTACAAGTAGACAAAAGCACAAATTATTCCAGAAGCATTAAGCTTGATTGGCTTTCAAATGAACCAGATTGGGCTCAAAACATTCTTTATAATAATTAAAAAAAAGTAGCAAAATCAGGTAAGTAATGAAACCGCATTTCTTAATGGCTCCAACAGTTGATGCATTAATTTTACCTTCATTTGCATCAACATCCATTTTGTCTTCCTGGTTTACTGTGCTCGATTCAAATAATCCCTGTTTAGTAGAATCCTCCTCTTCGGAGTCTGTGCTTTCTTCACTGTCTGTGCTTCCTGAGCTGTTACAAACATTTATAAAATGGTTAGACAGAACACATTATGCATTCACTTTATTTTTTAAGTAGCCCAAGAGATGATTTATTCTCTTTTGGAGCCTATACACTTTTTTTTTTTAATAAGTTGACCCTTTAAATTGAAGGTCACATAAGCTTGTGGGGCCTCAGAGGTCTCCTTTTCAGATGGAAACCATGAAGATGACACCTTGGAGTTCCCAAAGGCTTAGGCCCCCTTTTGACATTTTATATTTGGTCCAATAAGAAGGAATCAACTTCCATTAAGCACCAGATATAGTTCTGCTTCACCCAAGACATTAAAGAACATAGTTCACCAAGCTGTGCAGTAATAGGGAAACAAGACCCTCCATAATACTGTAGCAAAATACCTATAAGGCAGCAGCTTGCAGAACACAAAGAGGAGAAACAGCAGAGATCGGTTCAAAGTAGAACTGATATTTTTGCTGTGATACTTTGCAAAGGCATGAAAATCACAACCATCTATGGTAACCTTCATTAGAAGTTACCGTGTAGGTGCAAGAATGACGTTTGTAATTTACATGTGCTGATGCGCGTTACTAAATCTTACCCTGTTTGTGCCAGGCATGACATACAAGAAAAGAGACTGTCATAACTTCTCAAAAAAGAAGAAAATTATACAGAGAAAAAAAAAAAAAAAAAAACCCCCACACACTAGCAGGAAGTATTTTAGTTTACTCCTCAAAGAGCAGTGAGCACAGAAAGCGGAAGTAAATCCTTTCAATCAATTAGTACCCATCATCTGGAATATGGCGGGCCCCGATATTTAAGAAACGTTAAGGTTCCACACCTTGACCTTCTTTGAGTTTCTTGGGTGAAGGCCAGGTTTTTCTCTTCCCAGATGTCTTCTTCATCAGACCCACCATCATCAAACTGCTGTATTCTTTCCTTGCAGCATGCTTCAAACAGAGCTATGTTAGCCTGAAGTGAGAACAAGGCACGTTTTACTCACATAGTTTTACAATCACTACAACAAAACAGCTATAGTCTGCCGTGCAATGCCTTGTCAGTACTGGCTAGAAATTCACAGCCATTACAGCAGCCTCCTGCTAAGGAAGTGCTAAAGTGAGAAAATGCAAAGGAAACCCATCTATAGTTTCCCTTTAATGCATAGCATGGAACACTCCATTACAGCGGAATCCCATAAACACCTTCATAGGTTAAAAAGAGCAGCTCCAGCTCAAAATTTTATATTCGTTTCAGAGAATACCCAACGAGCCCTAAACAAAAAACCTACTTTGCCAATTCTGTGCACCCTGCAGAAGCCATAAGATTTCCTAACACCACATCCCCAGCTATAAAAATGTTTAATAGTTTAATTGCCAACAAGTTTGACAATTTTCTAACTGTCGCTTCACAAACATTATCCAGCCCCTGTCAAGGCTTTGGATTTGACCATTTAATATGAACCCGAGCACATACACGCTTGACATGACCCAGCGGTGACCTTTGGAAGTTTATAAGTAGGGCCCTTGTGAGTGCTCCAGGTTTCAAACACTATCACCATGCTAGAGGGAACCAACTAGCAAGGCCATGTGTACACCACAAACGGATACCCTACGGCAGCACTGCTCTTTACATAAATTATAGTAACACAACGACCCCAGACACTGTTTAGAGTCCATTCTAAAAATATACTTACGCAACTCAATCTCAGGTCACAAGACAAATTTAAGAAAAACTAGACATGTATACTCACACTCTCATTGGCGTTAAGTGAGAAGTTAATGTCCGAGACCCGATCAAAAGCAACACTGAAACAATGAGAGAAGATGGCAGGCAATAAAGAGAATGAACAATCCAAGACGAGGCAACACAAATCTACACCATAAGTTGGCAGCCAGTTTGCTGGTCAACTGCTGCGGTATAAAAAGGAGGGCAAGTTGTAACTTCAACAGACCCTTAAATCAAAAGAAGCATGCATATTGCCGAGAAAGGATGTTACGCTGAAAAAGAAGACTTTGAAACAGACACTTGACATGTGCCAGGAATATTTGAGCAAGGAATTTTTTTTAGATTCTCGAAGGTTGCAGCAGAACTCTGGGAAGAAAGCGGATTGTTTTACATTTTCAAATTGCAAGCCCTACAAAATTTGATGTAGAGAAAGATGCCCATCACCCAATGTTAAATTAGTAACAAGGATGTAATCAGAACCTAGAATCAGTGCAGAAACTATGGTTAGAAGTGTTTAGGGATCCAGCAGCAGACACCAGTATTAGAGAAGAAAAAGTATAAAATATACTTACTTCCCGATATCATCCTGGTCAGCAAACTTCTCATCGTTGAAGCCAAACTGGTCAATAAAATTGGACGTCATTTGTTGCATCTGATAATCAGAAAAGGCCTGGCAACCCCAGGACCAACGACAGTGGTATAATATTTATTCTAAACTTCACCTGAAAGTCTAACCCATGTTTGTTCCAATATGGTTTAGACAGAATACTAACAAAGTAGGGCTTTATTTCATGCGAATAAAAAGTCTCCAAAGCCTCAGTACAAACCGATTTTCTGCTAAGTGCAGAGGTAATGAACAGCCAAGAACTACAAAATAAGGGGATACCAAATAAAGTGTGTCTTGTATTAAACTACCATCTGAATATAACACATCCCCGGCCTTCTTTGGCAAGTTAATTCCACAGGATTTACATTTTCTATTCAGAAGCCCCTCTTTTTCCTGGCATGTCCTAAGAGAGCAGCCACTTTGCTTCCCATCCACAGACATGTCTCAAGGTGAGAATAATGCAATTAAATGCTTACCACCGTTTAGTACTGCCAAAACATCCAAAGAAAAGTAAGCCCTGTTGGCTTTATAGCTAACCTGCTGAATAGAAGAATCTTGAGAAAAGCCAGGATCTTTAAACTCTATGTCATCATCACTAGAGGAGTGGATGTGCCGAGTTGTTACCTAAAGGAAGGGAAGGGGAGAAAAAAAAAAAAAAAAAAGTTACACAAACAGAATTAACGGTTTTCAGTCTGATTTGGCATTTATGGCAAAAAAAAAATTACAAGATGTGCCACTAAATGTGTTATAAAAATAGAAAAAGGCTCCAGGCACTCAATTTACTGGGGAGCTGGCCCTTCCCGGCACAGCTAAGCACCTGAGTTCCTGTGGGGAGTGAGTGCTGATTCCTGATTCTGGTGACTTACTAAATGTGTTAGTCAAAAAAGTTATAGTTCAATGTGTGCTTTATCTGCTTTTACAATATGGTTTGCAAGCCTGCTGACTCGCCTACTTACCACTATCTTCACATGCAGACATATCTCTAGCAGACGGTGTTTCTCCTGACCACGATAGGGGTTTTCAGGCAGATAGTAAAAGGACTCACATATGGTTTAAGTCCTTCAATACATCTACTATTATGAAGGTACACGAGTTCCCTGCGGAAATCTGTTACACTGCCAGCCAACACAACCTCCACTATTCCCGGATAGAAAAAAAATGTTCACTAAAACACACTAGGGGAATCAAGAAAACCTAGATATGATTCACACGCTTAGAGTCAGCTGCTAGGTTTAGGGCTGAAATTTAAAAGTGGCTTTTATATTTTAAATATTTGCAGTAAATTAAAAACATTTTAATTTTCCTGGTGATTTAACACACAGGGAGTCTACCCTTCAAATGGTAAACGGCCCTTATTAACACCGAGGTGGAAGATACCCTAATATTGTCATACGGAATTGGCCAGATATGACCTCTGGAGGTTTGCTGTAACCCCATCACCCAGATATGTCAAGCTTTAATATATTGAAACCCTGACATTCTATAAGAGGCTCTGCCGTGGGAAAGTCGCAGTTAACAGACTGCTGCTTGTAATTAAAAGCAACACAGCTTTCCGGAACCAAACACTTAATTAAATCCGGAACAAATATGGGCCGCTCAGACCTCAGTACTTACAACTATAAAAGCGGCAATGACAGAAGATATCTGAGGAAATCTTGCACTCCAAAGCATGAAGCAGCTGATCAGTGGTAGGAATTGTCAGACTAAGGTGTTTTTACAGTCAGTTGTAGCTTCTACCTGCTGCATTCTAACAATACATGTCAGAGTACTCAGAGTGCTTTTATATGCTGTCCTCTATAGTGGGGCTCAGTAAAAGTGAACTAACCATTTAAGCAGCTGTAGGTTTAAAATACTAGTTTCAAACTGGTACACAGGCCAACAGATGCTGCTCTGCTGGTCAGGTTACCAACGTACTTCACAAAAACACAAGGAACTGGACAATAGAAAGTCCTTTTCATCATGCCATGTTCTCTTGACGTGCCTACCTTGTACAAACGGCCTGTGTGAATGCACCGGGGCATGTGGACAGCCCAACTCCATGTCTGAGCGTGTCAGAGATGGACAGTAGGACATTTAAAAGCAGGAATTTTGTGTAAAATAAATGCCAGGAGAAATCAATGAGGTACACATCCCCCAAAGTATTCAGGGATGAGTGCAATCGTTAACTAGGCTTTTTCATATCGCTGACTTAAGTATCAATTATAATACACGACCTAAGGTGTCAAGAAGAAGCCGCAACTGACCAAAAAGGATGATCAAAAGTATGTATGTATACACACACACACACGACTGTCACCTTGGGACTTGTTAATCATGTTGGGCAAGGCCTAAAAGCAAAGTGCTGTATGATGTGATGTTTGTATTACAAACCAAGCGTGACCAAGAAATTGCACTCTGACAAGGGTCTGATCCATAGCGTTCTGTGCATGGAGGAAAGGGGCAGCCAAATAGCATTGTGTGTGTGAGGATTAAGTGTAACGTCTGGCACTTACACTAGCGATATCTACACCTATAAATCTCTCCATGCACACTTTACATGAGAAAGCTGATGTTGAAAAAGAAACAAAAAAAAGTCTGTCATTTCACCAAGTGAAATTTTATTTTCCAGATTAAGCTGGAAGATCATTTCTACCAAAAAAAAAAAAAAAAAAAAAGAAAAAGTTGAAAAATCTTAACAGATATTAAAAACATATTTGCAACATGCAAGCTTACATCAAAACAGATCCTATACACTCAGTGCAGATAGGAGGTATGGAGAAACCAGGTACGCCTCAAAAAACCTACTAGATCTACAGTGTTCCTCTTGTTGGTCTCTGCTAAGGAACCTGCGCAGAATGCCTCCCAACTTTCCTGAGTTTCATTTGGTAATTCTGCAAGATGAAGGAGAGGAAAAGAACTTAGTCAAGCACAGTTAAAAAGTAACAATTAGATAACTATTCCCCGCACGATTTGATAATTGCTAAATTAAAAAGTGAATAGTGCAATTGATATATTGAGTAGGAGGAACAAAGCTTACCTAGATGCAGAAATGTCTACTTAAAGTATATTAAAATGCATAAAACACTCCCATAACTGTACTCTAGCACTAATTACCTCTTCTACAACCTTCATCTTTTCTTGTTCAGAAATACTCAGCTACATTTATTTAAGACACTTGTACACTCCAGATTCTCATCACACTGAGAAAACTTAAGACCATTATTATGTCAAACATTCGCCAACATGCGATAAACTAAGAGCTTAGCCACGGTAAAATGCAACAAAGAACACAAACCTTTCATATACTGATGCGCCAGTGCACTATTTGGTCCCTTTTCAATACTGTGAGCAATGCAGTTGGCAATTCTTGTCAAGTGCCCCATGTAGCCATATCGCTGCCCTCCTTCAGATCTGACAGAAACAAAGAACAATAGGTAACTTAAGCATTGGTTGAATAAGGAAACCTCAATGTGTTTCAATACATCTTAAAAGATAAGGAATAAAGTGAATGACTCAGTTTCATGTCAATTATGGTATGTTTTACATACAATCAACTTAAATAAAACACAATATTCCTGATCACTATACAAGCTACCCTTATGCAGAATATAAATATCATCAATGGCACACTTTATCCCAAACATGAATTTTATAATAGATGCCTGACATAATTTGCATAGGTAATGTAGTAATGCTACAGAAATACGAGTTTGCCACTTAATTTCTATGTAAATCCTTTCATGGCTACTGTCACATTAAGCCAACCAGAATACTTACTGTGTTTTTTCATTCATAGCCCAGGCTTCAAGTATTCGATCTATTATGCGGCATTTTAAAAAGAGCTAAAAATGCAAGAAAAAAAAAAAGTTATTTCAGATAAAACTCAATCGCAGGGCATATAAAAGTATTACACAGTTGGAGTCAAGAAACCACCAGATACATACATGTTTTAAAAGGATATGGTCTCCACTTGCACTTTGATCACTTATAACACTTTGGTCTACTGTCTCGCCAGGACCAGCAAGAATCAACGCAATGCAGATCTCCACTTGTGTGTGTAGAAAATTATTCCATGTATATTTGAAAAACATATCCTATTGAAAGGAAAGAAAAACAAAAATTCATAGATATTCCATCACCCTTGGCAAATGAGAATGGTGGCCAAAAAAAAATAAATAAAAAAATAAAAAAAAAAAAACACTACTTACCAGAATAACTCCTATAGTGTTCAATTCAATGAGCTCCAAGTTAATGCTGTGTGTGTTTGTCTGCAGCAGACTTGCTATGAGCTTTATGACATTTAGTCGTGTATTTCCTACAGGGGGGTCTAGTACTCCCCAAGTCGTCTTCATAACATCAGCCTGAAAAACATGACAGAGCGTGGGACCACAGTATAATTTTCAATTATGTAGCAGGTGTTTTTAAGGCATCAAAAAACTAAAATCAGAAGCACTGAATCGTCAAAAGGAATTTTTTGGGGAAAAGTTGGGGCTTTTCTCAAACAAGATTCAAAACAGTTTTATCCAGTCTAAAAAATGATCTTATTTATAGAGTATCATTTTTATCAAATTTGACAGCTATAATAAAGCCTATAGGTCTGCTTTAAAATCAAATTTATACAAATAATTTCCCTATGTGTAGTAATATTCCTTTTAGGATAACAGTAATCCTGTTCCGATTTAACTCATTTAAAAATTGTTAAGTAGCCTTTTATGTGTGGAAAGACACACAAGACGGCTGAGTTAGCTTGGAAACAGAACAGCAGACAGATCAAAGTATTACCTTTGGATGATCCAAAAGAAGCTGGTGGAAATTAGAAAGCTTTTCTTGGATGGCCGTCAATACGGTTTTGTTGACGGAAAATGCAGAATGGCCCATGCCAGGCGGGCAAAGATCTATGTGTCCTTCAAACCTGTAACAAAAAGCGCACAGAATAGATCAGCATCATGGTCCATAAATCCCACTATGCCAAAGAGAATGCAAAACTTGAACTGGAGGACCGCACAACAGAAAACAGTTTTAATATATGCCCTGCAAAGCAGTGGGTATGAGTTTTCCCTTATCCGGAAAAAGACTATTTGTATGTGTGCTTGTTTAATTTTGTATACAACACACACACAGAAAGGTACATTCACAAGCTGCAGGAGCTGTAAATGACTTACTTTCAGGTCATGGAAATGAATCAATGTGATCACTAGATAAGAATGCCATGGGTTAATTAGAAAGACACAGATGTGGATGTGTTTTTTTTTTAAACTTACGCCGGCCTTCTTGTTTCTAGTAAAGTGAGCAGTATTTGGATTGCACTGACAATGGCAGATTCATTCTTCTCTTTCAAAAATATGTTTGATAATAGTTGCTCCAAGATTTCTTGTCTGGAAGGGAAATAAAAGAAAAAAAAAAAACAAAAAAAACAGGTTTGTATCTGTCATTAACAGAGGAAGAATAATATTTGCATAAAGCAGGTATAAGGAAACCTTAACTATTAAGAAAGCCGTTTTTATGGACCCGAAAGCTGTACAATGTATCCTGACTGTTATCAGAGACCTGTCGAAGTTAGAACAGCTACACATCAACTAAGAAACTCTCAAAGTATAAACATATTAATCTGGCTAGACACCCAGGACGCACAGCCCTCTAGTTTTCTAAATAAAATGGTATTTGGGAGAAATCATTTAAGTAATGAATACAGCATAGTTGTGTGACCATTAGTTAACATGTGCAAGTTATGATAAACACAGGTTTAACATGTGTAATCTGAAATATCTTTATATTACATTTAACTCAGTAAGCATTTTATTAAACAGGAAAAAATTACAGGACTTGCAGTGTTATGTTTACAGTACTTCACTGGTGCTAAACCCTAAATTGTAGGGCCATAAGCCCGAGGTTTTACAGTTCTTCACAAATGTAGGGAACAGTATTACTGTCCAACTAAAACGTCTTATATTATCAAGAAGTTAAAAACCGGGAAGTCTTAACCAAGCGAGTTAAAGTATATTGTTCAGCCAAAATGAACAAGGTGCTACAGCTACTCAAGCAGGGGTGACCTCGGTCACTAAAAAGCACCCAATAAGACTTACTTTTCTAAAGTGGCAAGAAGTGGGTCTGGTTCAGAGCCGTTCTGAACCTGTAGCATCTGATCTCTGCTCAGACGTATTATCTCACAGAGGGACTGTGATGCATTTGAATGCCTCTGAACAGTAAAACAAAAGCAAATGTTACAATTAGAACCCACAATACGATATATAGTTGCAAGACACACAAAGTGTTTTATTAGTCATGCCGAGGTGTGGGAGTCACCGAACAGCAAGACCAGTACCTTTACAACTAAGATTTGCAACGGGACCCTTTCTGATAAAGGTTTCCTTTCCTAAAGCAACGACAACTCCCACAATGGTCTTCCAGCATGTCTGCCAATAGCCAGAAGTCTTAAACTTCTTTATTCAACGACTGGTGTTACCAGTTTGCTTTGACAGCGACCACTGAACAAATTCCTCTGTCTAGTCTGTCTAAATCTATATGTAGGCAGATAGGATTGGCAAACTAGCCAAGTGCAGATCTTATGAGATTCCTCACATTCAAGACATCAAGTCTGTAAACAGCATGCAGCATAAGGGTTACTTAGCCTAACGTACATCTTCATCCTGAGAGGGGTGAACAATTTCTACAAGTCTCTGAATTATCTTCTCTTCATTTAACCACTGAAAAACAAAGACATGTTTCAAAATAGCAAATGTTAGCTCATAAGCAAAGCTAATTAGCAATATGAATTATTTTGTTTCTATATTTTTATTTCAGTATGATACAAAGCACAAGACAAGACGACTTGAGGAATATGGCTACTGCAATACATGACAAATCTGCACAGACCAAAGGCAGCTGGCTTCAAACACCTCTCATGGGAGTTCATAGAAGTAATATCACTGGGGAATGTCTGCCTTCATTATACTGCACAGAGGCAACTAAAGTTATGGATTCTGATGGTGGTGGGATATGGGGAATTGTTCTCTCACCCGTAATCCTGTTTTTGTCACATAACATGTTGAATGATATGTTACAAAGAATCATAAGCAGACAAGGGTACAGGGATATAAATTCTAAAACATTTAATGAAATACTCACATTAAGGACATCTTGCCTGAGTTGAGGTGGCTCAATACATGTGAGAAGTCGTAGCAGCAAATCCATAATTGCAGAAGTTCCTATGTGTTTAACTATAAGATTGACAAAATCATCTTTTTTCTTTAAAAATGTGACAATCTGCAAAAAAGGATTAAAATATTTATCATCAAGCAACATCATATGCATCTGAGACACTACAACAATGCATGGTACTTAAAGTGTCTCGATCAGAAAAACTCTCCAAAGCCCCTTGTCCCAATGCTCTGCACCCCAGGCAACTGGGTCGATGGTACAATGGGCCTTACTTGGAGCTAGAAGTAAAAGGGGTAGAGAACTGGAAACACATGCTTCCAAGTTTGTCAGTGCATGTGTACAAATACTAATACACAGCAAGCAATTCAATCTGGCATACACAATTAAAAAAATCAAAGTGTGCTTTCTCCCAATCTGGTTCAATACGGTAAACCCATGTATGATTTCAAAGGACTCATAATGTAATGGGGATGCTACTGCAGCATAGCTGCTTTTAATTAAGCAGTCAAAATTTAGCTGGTCCCCTCAGCTCCAAGCCACATCGCTATGGCTGCAGACAAATACATGTTTCAGACACAGCAAAGGTCAACTTTCCCTGCTAGGAAACAGACCAGTGCTTTTTATCAATGCCATAGAAACAAGTTCAAAGTTCTAGCAGTCTTGGGTCATAAATGACACTGAGGCACATACACACTGCTGTTGAACATTAGATAATGCATTACTTTAAAGGAGTTAGAGGCTCCTGGATCAAAACAATTAGTGTATTCGCAGATTAGCACACTGTTTAAAGAGAAAATGTCAGGTCAATAGTGACATTGCATATAGATTTTGTGTTAAAGATACCTGTTCTGGTTTCCGGCTTATTAAAATACTTAACACTTTGCTGAAGAAACTTGCAAGTAAAGGGTTTAACGGGGAATCATTTAAAAGGAATCCATACAATCGTTTGAGTAAAGACTCATCTTCGCCAAGTCTATCATTTATCTGTGACACATCAGATGTTAGCAACTCACAAGACAAGTTGGGATACCTGCAGCAAGAAGGGTGGAGATAAAAAAAAAAAAAAAAAAATCAGATCACTTGTCAGAAGTCTTCTCTTTCCTACCAAAGTTTACATCTACTTTGCCCAACCTCGCAGCCAGGCATGCTAAAAAAATGCACATATAGTTATGTTAATCTTTAGTTTTCATATAAAAGTGAATTTCGAATAATCTTACTTGTAACGCATTCTCTCATCCATATCTTCCGGTGGCTCCTCAGTGATGAAAGTCACTAGGTCTTCCAAACATTCAGCTTTTAATAAAAACTCCACTAGCTTACGATTCTGAGCCTTACACTCCTGCAGAATATCCTCCTCATCCATCAGCTCCTTTAAGGTTACCTCATCTCTTTCCAGGAGGGTGTCTATGTGAGATGAAGAATGCAGGTCGAACTTCCAAAACATACTTGGCTGATGAGAGAAAGAGAAAGCAGCATTTGAAAGACTGAATGTAGATAATGAACCAACAAGCTTATCAGGCCATTTACACTCATGCCAAATGGATCACACAAAAAAAATTATTTCAGAAGGGTTCGTAGACAAACTACCCAAAATTTGCAGCAATAAAATTAACAAGATCCAGTTCCTCGTAATAAAGCCTAGGAGTATTTGAAGCCCCTGTAATTGCCTCCAAGTATGTTGGTAAGAGTTGGGCCCTCGAGCATAAAAAAAATAATAAAAACAGCCGAAAATAATAATCTGCAGGGGCCAGGCTGCTTACCTGTGCGTCTCGTGTACTAGCCAGCGGAGTCACATGAATGCACGTCACATGACTCTGCTGCCCTCCTTCCCCCTGCAGAGGGAAGAAGCCAGGCCCCTGCAGAAATCTGCGAGTTAGAGATCTGCAGTTCAGGTAAGTGGGTGGGGGAGCATGTATGAGCAAGTATCCGTGATAAAGGAAATGAATGAGTTTTTGAATAAGTGAATTAATGTTTGTGAATGAGTGTGGAAGTGTGTGCGATAGCATGGATGTGGAAGTGTGTGCGTGTGAGGGGGGTAGCAGGGCATAGGGAACCTGTAATCACACCCTTATGCCCAGGTTCTAGCATGTACTGGCTGCCTGGGCATGATAGGAGTGTGATTGCTGTTTATCATATATATTAATATTGTTGGATTTTTCTGTCCAATTTTGGTGTGGTTAAATATCACACACACACACGATTAACGATTAACAGATTATTCAGAACCTGGGCATGAATTAGCATAAACCTATAATGCTAAATCAGCCAGTACATGCTGGAATCTGGGTATGCTTGGGCATGATAGGAGTGTGATTGCTGATATATATATATATATATATATATATATATATATATATTGTTACTGAATTTGTCCAATTTTGGTGTGTTACTTTTAATAAGTTTTTTTATTTTATAAAAGGTTTGGGGGGGGGGGGGGGGGTCATTTTCGGTTTCAGCCAAGTGAATCCTGAACTTGATTTAGGTCCAGAATTTTCATTTCGGTGCATCCCAAGTAAGCAACATTAAAAACATTATCCCCTGTAGTGGTGAAATCACTCCCAAGAATTAGTTTAATCATGTAAACGCAGATTTATTTTTTTTGTAGGAACAATTTAGATGTCATGTGACGATAGGTTTTTTTTGCCATATCAAAAAAAAAAATGAGAAAGCTTTATTTAAATTTGTGCTGTTTGTTATTAAACCTTTTTATTTTTATGTTGAACCTAAGCATATTTTATAAGGGGAATAGCACCTTTAAAGAAAAAAAAAAAAAAGGTTTTAGCGATTATAAAACAACAGTGCAGGCATCATCAAAGTTATTCATTTGACTTGCTCACTTGGCTCCATGGATGTTACTGAACACATACAACATACATATATATCTCCCAAAGGTCCTTAAGCAGGACAGTAGCTTACAGGCACTCTAGTGTTGCCAGTTACATTTCAAATGGTGATTACCTTTTTAGGTGGGCTGTACAGATAAAAATGAATTAGAATCCTTTGGAGACAGTCTTATGGTAGTTATGCCAGTAGCGGAGAAACAAACATTTCATGTGCCAACTCCCACATTTAGTCACCAAATAGAGCTGTTTTAATAAACTGGTCTAATTAAACTGTAAAAAAGGCATTATTGGCTAACGAGTTAAACATAAAATTAAAGGCTGAGAAACAAAAGACTCGTACTACTGCAAACATGTTACTGTGAAATGTCAGAGCTTTTCTCCGAGGCAAGATGACATTAAGGGGTTCTCATTCAACGGGGCAGGTGAAGGCACTAGATTAGTCCATCAAAATCCAACAGAAAGCAGGGACCCTTGGAATAAGGAAAAACAAGATTGTGAAAAGTGCCACTATAGAAACCTAGATGAGATTCCAGCTTAGTGCACCAAAATATTACAGCTCTATGAGTCACTTAAAATACTTAACTTACAGAAGGATGCAATGATGAACATCAATGGCCTAACATAACTATGAAGTTTTATAGAAGAAAAAATAAACTGTGCTTTGGATATTCCTCGTATCATACATTTGCAGGAGATAGTTTCTACACGCGTTGGCACAGAAAGGGAAAAGGTATTCATTAAAGTAGCACACCCAGTGGGTATTTTTAAGCAAAACAAGTGACATACTAGCATTTTCTCTACAAGATCCCAAGAACCACATCACAGTCAGTCCTAGGGATATAATCAATGCTAAACTGGTCTGATCCCAGAACCCGGGAACTAGGTAGGATCTGAAGACTTTGATATAGCAAACAAGCTGGGCCTTTTATTACACATAAAGGAAGCATTTTATGTCCAGAAAACATATGTTTATGGGAAGTGCAACATTTACAAAACCATTAAACTAAGCACACCCAAAAACATTTCAGTCCAGCATGCTTTATTTTAGGTATAAAATGTAATCGGCAAGTGAGTTTTAGATTAATCGCGTATGTTTGATAAAATCAATGGCAAGCAGGGCATGATCAGCCCTATAAAAAATGTACATGTCTTTAACCATGTTTCACCCTAAAATAAGCACCTTGAGGCCTGTTTGGCATGTAGAATTGTCAGAATGACATACAGTTGGATATTATGTAATGCTTATTGTGCCTGTATGAATTTTTTTCTTATTTTAGACAAATATGAAAGTTTTGAACCCTACGATTTGTTAATTGACCTTTCCACATTGTTTTTTGGAGGCTAACACCCTGCCTATGCGCCAACGTTCTTGTAAACAAAACGCTTCATTTTGTTTCTCAGAAGAGTTTGATATTTGCTTCGTCTGTGTAAAAAAAAAAAAATCTCAAATAATTATCCATTTAAATATGATTACTAAAATTAACTTACCTTTAAAATGAGATTAAAATGTTAAGAAAATAAAACAAATCTTAGCTTGTGCAACTTCTGGCCCATTACAGGGTATCCTGATCTACATCAAATGTTTAAAAAGCTTTCACAGGTACAGGATAGCCAGATTCCCTCCTAAAAGAAAAAGAAAAAAAGATTTGTTTAATAGGGAGAAAAATCAGAAGGGACTGCAAACGACTACAATTGCGATTCACTTCAAAACCAGGAGCAATTGAACTACGGCTGCGGCTTTCAGGAACTTGTGAATATTCTTAACGGCCACCTATTTACGAACACAATAAACATTTAGCACACCCCTGAAATCCATACCGAGAAGCGGAGCACATTCTACCTGGAATGCAGTGTGTATTTCAACTCGAAACCAGGGCTGAGGTGGACATTTCATAAGTGGCTAAAGCCATATTGACTCGAGAGAACGCCAAGGTCCTGAAAAGCTTATGAAACTATCAGATTTTGATCGGCTTGATGAAAATGTATCACATTCCACTAAAGACTCCAATGACCCTCTGAAATGGCAACCAGTTACAGTCACATAAGGCATAGAAAGGGCAGTATCCCCCACTCCTGGCATCAACACTAGCCTACTATTAACCTCGCCTTTCTCATATGTACTGGTCCTGTCACCAGACACGCGTGGTCTGTGTTCAGGTCAAAACAACATTCGTTCCTTAGAAAAATCTAGGTTTTTCTAGCAGACAACTGGAGCAGAACAAGATGACGGCTACTGATGACTGCTACTTGTAGGTCTCAAGTCCAAGAATTTAGTTGTAAAGGAACCGTCTTCACTGATCAACACACGGTAGCACAAAAAGGTACGGTATCAACATTAGAAGTGGCCATAAACTACAGACAGTAAATGTTGACACATATGCACCGATCAAACCAAAGATGTCGGCTCACCATGACACCACGTTTTAAAAGTATCGAAACAGGATCAAAGGGTGGCTTGAAACTCATGCATCAAGCGTAGTAAAATCTGTCCTTTTGTAGCACGTGAATTGCTGTGTTTTAACCACAGTCAGCAATGTTTTGCCAGGGCTTAGTAAGGTACTTGGATAATAGACAATAGAGAATATTAAATGGAAAACACTTCACTTTTACACCATTTAATATGCACTTGGTTGATGAATGTTTATCGGGAGACTGTAAGGCTCTGTAAGACAAAAAAGATCATTTACAGTAAAATCACACCACATTGCCTGTGTTAATGAGCCACCACCTGCGGCTTAAATGCCACATTGGTGCACTTATTACATTCATAGCGCGCCGGCAGAGTCCGTAGTCCTTCTTTATGGTTTCTCATGTACCCCGAAAACAGCAAGTAGAATGGGTTACAGTTAGAGGATTCCAATTTAAGTTATACCAGCACATCAATAAACTTCACCTATACAATCAGCAGAGCGCAGCAAGCATCCAATGGCCATCACCAGTACATACTACATAACAGGTCTTGGTTCAGGGCCGGGCCACCCCAGGCACCGGTTTATTCACTGAACCGGGAATTTTGCAAAAGCCAAACATTGCACGTCCGCAAGAACTTTTCATTTTGAACAGCAAAGCACCGTGACTTTCGCCTGCAGAACCTGCCAAGGTGGCCATATCCACAATATCGATAAAGCCGCCAGTGCCAAGAAAGCCTTTCCTCCAGGAAGAAACACCCCAATGGCCATTCATACAGCCCAAGAGAAGGGCAAGAAGAAGCAATTTGAAGGGTTAGGAAGTAAATACCGTGCAACTGGCGTATTGTAACCCCTCCGGATAAAGGAAAATCTCACTAAAAATACATCTTTACCATATTTCAGAACAACAGGAAAGAGTATGTATTATGTGTACAAAATAAGGCATACATGGAGAAAGAAAAGGGGAAAACAGGGGTTTTAAAAGCAGCATGCATACTATACAAAGGGTAATACTAAACACTATATATTACAGTACCAAACTTTAGGTAAACATGTCGTTACAATTAAGCAATCGGACTAATAAGTAACAGGAGCCACAGATCCAAGATTTTCTAATAAGATACATTTCATTCTTTTCTGTTGCTACTTCCAGATTAATAAATATAATAAATAACTGGCCTGTATATTTTACAAATGTCTGGTCCAGCCTCCAGCAGACATTGTAGCAAAGTCACAGAAAGCTGAAGTTATCCAGCCCACTCCCAAAACATGCCATAAAACTTCAAACAAGGCACCAGTGACGTCAGCAGGGCCCAAAAACATTGTGTGACCTGTTACCTCCACAGAGGGGTGAAGCCTAATAGCCCCCCCCCCTCCTCACCCCACCAGCGGTGACATAGAAAATTAAGACAGGAGGACTCGGGGAGCTGATTGTTTACTGTGCAGCCGCTGAGTGTACACGGTGTTGTACACCACACACACACTGACAGAGTATAACACCACATCTGACAGGAGCCTTACCACCTTCACTCCGCTCGGGATAAGCGAGTGCCCGATATGGAACGGCCAGCGTTCAGTAGTTGCGTTATTGAGGAAGCACTCCCCTCCCTTTCTTTCCTTCCATGTACAGCACTACTATGGAATGGAGGAGTCCTGCGCCCCCTCGGAGGACAAGTTAACCGGTCACCGCGAAGCCTTCACGCGAAAGGCCCAGACTTTCAGAACACGTATAACACGGAATAGAAAAGCCAAAAGCGAATCAATACCTGAAGTGAATAAACAACCTAATCCAGTCAGGCGGGAAAATTGCTCAGCACTATAGGAGAGTTTTCAAGATGGTGGACATATCAACTCTTCCAAACACTCCCCTTCTCCTTCAGGAGAAGAACGCAGCCAATCATTTTCAATGTCCCGCCCAAGACTTATCGAGAGCTACAGGGAATGGCCGAGAGAGCTGTCTTTCGGTAGTTCCCGCCCGACTGCACAATTGCTGGGGTCGCAGATTGGATTTTTAGCTTGTCAATCACTTGGTTTGTCTCGCGAATATGCCGGCGCTGTGATTGGTGGAACGGACACGGAGTCAAACTTTCAACCCTGCCAATAGCCCGTTATGGTCGGAGCAGCTTCAGCCTCCAAGGCCATAGCAACAACCTTACGTCATTTAGATCGACACCGAACTAGCCCAATCGTTGAGCACTATTTCACCTTCCGCACCAATAGTTCTCAGAGGTGGACTCTATTTTCCCACCAGTACCCGAGTACGGAAGGCGGGATATTGGTACGCTGTCGCTGTTTCGGGGCAGAAGTAAGGGGGATGGTTGGTGCCCTGTTGCTTAATTATCCTGCGTTGTAAAACCGTGATGTTATGAATGCGGTCACCACGGAACAAATGACGCCGCATTCGTATACATTTAATATACAATTTATCAGAATTCTATGCGTTCTACAAGTAGACGAAAAAGGTATTTTAAGACGCTTTCTTATTAGTGGACATAGTCTGTGCCTCTTGGAGCGTGTGTTTAATATGGTGACGAAGAGTGTGTGACGGCTCAATTCACAATCCGAGGCGTGCCTCAGCATGTGGGGAATTAGCTCAAATGGTAGAGCGCTCGCTTAGCATGCGAGAGGTAGCGGGATCGATGCCCGCATTCTCCAGTTCTTTTGACACCATATTTTTTCTTCTATGTGCTCAATATATTTCTATAAAATACTGTATTGTTTTATTTTTTTTAAATTATGCATTCTAAAAAATACTATTAGAACAATTAATAAGATGTTTATTATAACGCACATATATAATATATATATTAGATACAATGCATTATTAGTATATTGGTTGTATTCTATAACATTCTATAAAACTATTATTACTTATATTATTATAATTATTATTATTATTACTACTATCACTACAACAATAGACATAACTAAATTCCATGTTATTCTTTTTTAATTTTTTTTCTAAAGGTTCTGTATTAAACTTATTTTTGTAAATATGCACGTATTTCAAGTGAAAATGTACCCCCCCTTCCAATCAAGATGGTAGATGGTGGGGATGCTATGGGAGGTGGTGTATTTAAGTTGTCGCCGCATTATACCTGAGTCAGGCCAGTGGCCCCAGGACCTACTTCCAGTGAAGAGACCCTACTAAATATGTGCCAGCTAGACAAGCACCGCCATAATGTAAATGGGCCTGATACAAGGAAGATCTCTGATCAGCAGTGTCCCTAGGATTATTATTGTTTATTACTTTATATGGCACCATCTTATTCCATAGCGCTGTGCAATGGCTAGACAGGACATAACAAGTAGTATATGACATAACAATTTAACTTACAGAAACAAGAGTTGAGAAGGGGCCTGGACAAAGGAGCTTACAATCTAGAGGGCCAGTTGGACAGTAGAGCAATATGCCCTGGACGGGGCCTGTCACCCCTTTGGACCCTCTGCCCCAGGCCTAGTCATCCTAAAACAGAATACACCACTGGCAGTGGATTGATGGCATGTCTGTGTCCTTTTAAATCAAATGCTCTGTAGACATGGCAATTAGAGATTACAGAACATATTGACACATGACACAAATCAGAACGCTCCTGCCAGTGCTGGCACACATGTGATATGGGGGCTTAGAGACATGCTGGTGTATAGAAGTTTGGAAGGTCAGTAAAAGGTTACATTAAAGAGAGCTTTCACCTCCTTTAGATTCCGGCAGAACCCTCCAGGGAACGCATTAGACCGCACTCTCAGATGTCGCTACGCTGTATTGTTTATTTTGCCTGACGACGGATCCAGAAAACTGAGTGTTGAAATGAGTAGGATATTTCCACCTGACGTTTCGTTGGTATATGTCCCTACTTTTCATTTAATCGGGAATGTTATCTCAGTTCTTTACTTTACCCTTTGCCATTTAACCTGCTTACACACGAACCTTCTTTAACCACATTACCACATCATCTCCGAAGATATGTGAATAACATTGTCCTTTTTAGGTGGCATTCACTATAATAACTGTACAAAGTACTAGTGAAATCACTAGTAAATTGGGCCCCTGGTGTTACACATCTCTTTATAAATACATGTATCACTCGGGGCCCAAATCACATTCCATGTGATTCCAGATACCTCCAAAATTCACCAGAAAAATAATTGCAGGCAGCGTATAGCCATTAAATAGGGTATAAGTTCAAAGTAAGCATTGGGCTATCCCTATGTGCTTATATGTTCATATTATATGTTTCCATGTAGCTATTTTGCCCACTAACAGACCTCCCAGAAGCCCAGTCTATTATTTTAGAATGATAAAATCTAGAAGTTAGTTTCCAAGTCTAACACACTGTTTTTAGATGAACTCAATATTTACAATTTACCCCCCTCGGTTGTTTAGTATGGTCCACCTTATGCTTCTTAACATGGTAAGTGATTGGAGTAGTCTTCTAGCATAAATGGCTAATAAACTCTTCCAACGCTACTAATTTTTTTACATAAAACTGGAGGATACAATATTACTCTGTCAAAACTGTCCTTGTCGCTCAACAAGTTGGAAGTTATAACTGTATCCGTCTCATCTGCTGTTTCTCTTTGGAATCTTCTAACAATCAGCCTTCTTTAGCTTTTCCCCCCAAACCTCAATGGTGTTTCTCCTAGAAGAACAACAGGTTCAGCCTTTTCCCTATGGGCTAATAAGAAGTTTTGTAGACCTATGCAATGGGTAGATCACCCCATTCAGCACCATGGAGAGTCACATCATGTTTGTACATTTCTAGATATCTGAGGGGATATTACCATAAAAAATATGTTCTAGCTGTCTTGCAGCAACGAAACCCCTAAAAAAATATATGATTAATCCCCATAATACAGTTCAAAAGTTATCATTTACAAGCAATGAAGGAAAATGAAGTCAATGAAAGTCTGATTCAATCACACCACAATATAATTTCATATTTGTCCCTAGGTTTAATGAATTTAGTGAATCATTTACCTAATCCACAATCTCAAAAAGTCCCACTATTTGTATATCACAAAAATACAATCATTTTTTAAACAGTTTTATTGTTTCTTTTTTAAAACAGGACAATTTTAATTTTCAAATAATGCATTATTTCCTGGCTGCTGCATATTAGCCATTTGTATGTATTCTAGTGCTGTTATCTGAGCCCAATCTACTAAACAAACACTCTGACTCCTTATCATATTGCCTGTGAGAAATAAGCCTTATTTACCGAGCCAGACTCTCTTTCTAATGAAAGTCTATGGAGGGAGGGACTTCATTAGCATTGCCTTAAAGTATCAGCTCAGCGTGGTGTCTCAGGTGGGAAAGTCACCCAAAACATCCTATGACTGAGAACAATGGCCGCCTCCAGGTCTGCTGGTAAAAGAGGTTTATTGGATAAAAATGAGATTTTTTGTCAATCCTGACCTACATTACTGTATTCAGCACAGGATTTAAGGTTTAAAGAAAAATAATTTATTATCCAAAGATAATGCTCAAAGATCATTGACATCTACGTGATGCAACATTTTCCTAAACTCAGTATGACCCATTATGACAGATGAAACGTTAGTTTTAGCGCCTATTATTTTGAAAATTGAATGCTTTTACCTCCATACTTTATCTGGATTTAGCATATTCTCTGCTTACATACTTAACCAATTATTTCTTATTTTTATCATGATGACCTCTGATGTGTATTCATTACAACCTTGACATATATTTAAATCATTATTACTGTACTTATGTTACAGCTGTTTAGCATACAAATGTAAGTAGTACCTTAAATATGTGTATAAATAATATATAAATATTATATCTAAATATATTATATCTAAAGGCATTAAGCAAAAAGTGGTGACTAGTGCTAGAAATGCAAATTGGAAAGGTAATATTCAGGAATACTCTGGTTTAATTTTTAGTATTAGTTTACTTTATGTTTTGCTGGGTCAGCCTGGGTCTAATTTGTTTAAAAAAAAGGTACACAGTCTTTTAGGCTAGGTTTCCACTTGTTTTTTTTTTGCAAAAAACGCCCATAAAAACGCCAATAGCGCCACCTGGCGTTTTTTTAGTGAAAAAACGCTGCAGCCAGATGTTAGCTGTTCTTCAATAGGAAATCGCAGAATGCCATATCCACTTGGCGTTTTTCTGTCTGGCGTTTTTTCAGTCCTCTTTGGCGTTTTTCTGCTTTTTTGGGCTCTGTGGCAGTTTTTCAGAATCGCAGCATGTTGACGCTCTGGCGTTTTTTGCAAGGAAATCTTGGCGTTTTTCTCCAATAGAAGTCTATGGGAGAGAAAAAACGCCATGAAAAAGCCATGTGGGTTTTATGCCTTGGCGTTTTTTATGGCTTTTTTTCCACAGTTACAATGCAGAGGATTGGAACAAACACCCATTACAAACAAACCAACGGGATCCTGCCTGCCAAAAGCAACAGCAAACAATTTGCAGCATCATTTGGGGCCAATCTTCCTCGAGGAGCAGACATTCGGAATAAAGCATGCCTTACAAACAACAGAAAAGAGACAAAAGGGTCCGCCGGGGCGTTTAAGTAGAACTCTACCAAGTAAATGGCATCAGGAGAGGGCAGATACTTGCCATTTATCCTAATCCCTTTTAGCTGGGTGAAACTTCTAACTTGTAAAGGCTGGAAAAACTGCCTAAGGTCAAAAAAAGCAATTTCCACAGAAAGGCTAAAACGCCAGAAAAAACTCCCGAAAAAACGACAAAACGCAGGTAAATGCAGTGGCAGTTTTCTGGGCGTTTTTACTGGCGTTTTTCATCAAGAAAAAAACGCAGGACAAAAACCCAAGTGGAAACCTAGCCTAAATGATTTATGTTGGAGCATCATCCCATAATCTTCACTGGGGAAACCATGGTGTACTTATATATTGTACATTGACACATTGTAGCAAGTTGTGCAATAAAGCTCTTTTCATGTTAGTTCTAATGAACATTTGTAGCAGGTTGCTGGCAAATGTCCCCGAAACCAATCAATGGAGGAAAGCAAAAACTAAAAAAATTGCAACATAGCAAAACAATATTTTAAAAATAACGCTTACAGTGGCGGCACCTTTTTAATTTGTAATTTAAATTACGTCAATAGCTTAGTCCTTTCTAGAAGCCTGTCTGTCTGTATTAGTTTAACACATGTATAGAAAAAAAAGTGTTGAAAACCAGTGTGAAGTGAGGTATATAGAGAAGAAATAATGATAAATATACTTTCCTTTTATATCACTTTACCGGATACCCAGCTGCAACCCGTACAAAACACTCTCAAGCAGTGTTTGTAACACGCAACTACAGAAATTCACTTACACTTTCTGAGGGGGTATAAGACCCATATACATCAAATGTCTTTCCTCTGCTTTCCTCCCACGGCTCTTGTGTAGAACTGCATTCAGTAGTCGAATCAAGCTAAATCCACAATGTAGTGTGATATAAAATACTATTTATTTAAGGCTACAAGCCAAAATAAAAAATTATTAACAATCATCCACCAAGGGATATTAAAAGTTAATAAAAAAGTCCAATAAAAGAATAAGAAGAGCTCTATAAAATCCTCAACGCGTTTCGCCAAGTCTGTGGCTTCATCAGGAGTATCTTCATTATTGGTGTGTGGTCCTTTTAAGTTGTGTGCGGCGCCATCTTAGTTTGCCGGCGTCTGACGTCACCACGCCCGTTATCGTCATTCCGTCTGTCTTCTCTACCGTCGTTCCGTCTATCTGTTGATCCTCAGATGTTCCGTGAGGTTCAGAAAATAGGTAAGAGAACATTTTATTGTCTTATTTCTAGCGATCGGGTGTGCCGATCAGTACTTTTGTTACAAACACTGCTTGATAACACACCATTGGGGTTCCTACCTGTTTTCTGCTTTCTTACATATATTCATCATACATCCATCCGGAGGACTGGATTGTTTTTTTTGAAGCCTGAACACACGTATACATTGTGAGTGCATTACATAGACTTACAGTGATATTACCCGTGTTTAATACTACGTAATCATTTTTTTCTTTCTTTTTTTCTTTTTTCTGTTTTTCACTCTTTATTTTTTGAAACCGGTATACACGAGCGGCCCCTAGTGATCTTTATTTTAGTTTAACACATGGTCAGTTTGGTAATAGAGACCCAACTGAATCACTTGCAGAATCAAGTGCAGATGTTTCCATTAGATTTAATTGTAGAATTGTTTAGAGGTAATTGTCTAGAAATTCTAGGATTGGAAACTTGTTTTTAGACAGGTCATTGAATCGCTAACCATGAATTTTTCACGTCCCTCAAATTCAACTGAGGTTCAGGCGGCTCATTGAATCCAGCCCAATGTCTCCTTGATCACAATGTTGACATCCATGATATTCGCATTCTCTTCTATATTATATTTCTGCCACTAGAGGGCACTGTGGATCAGAAAATACAATTTAAAATGAAACCCCAGGAAAAATGTACATTTTATTTATATATCCCTGTATTAAAGGTCTGTTTCACTAACCCTACTAAATATACTATGTAAGGAGCATCCTGCCTATAGCCATTGAATGTTTTATAACCGTTGAACATCCTCAACATAACCATTGCATTTTGCACTATACCATATCTTAACATGTAGACAACAAGAGGACTCTGGTCAGTGGAAGGTTCTTGCAGAAAAACAAAATGTTAGGAGGTTTTTTTTATAAACTTGATTAATACAAAATGACATAATTAGACAGTGTACATTGAAATGGCTGAGTTTTGTTCATTCAATTACCAGGCAGATACCAAGTGACGTCTGTCAATCAGCATCACTGGGTCTTCTGAGCAGTCTTATGTGCTGTTGAGCTCGTGCACTGGCATTGGATTATGCGCTTACAGATTCCCATTTGACAATCCTCTTCTTCTCTTGTGGTAGACTGTTTGTGACCCTACAGAAGGGAGAGAGGATAATGCTTCCTATCGCTGACATTTCGTGAAGGCTGAACCTTGCACATAGGATATATGATCTTCCCTCCGTACTGTAGGGTCACCAAGAGTTTCCCATTAAGAAAAAGAAGTGGTAACGTCCAAGTGAAGAAGAATAATTTTCATTTAAAAAAAATATTTTTGGAGAACAAATTACCAGCTCCCCAATCCAAACCTACAAAAACATACTTTCATGAGGCTTTAGTGTTGTATTGTCTAGGTAGTTGAGTTCACCTGCCGTGTCAAGGCGCCCCATGAGAGGTGAGGCCTTAGTATTAGTTTGCATAGTTCATACTGGTTCCTCGGCAAAGTTGGTGAGTTATGGGTCTCCAGCTACTATCCCTCCTGAGCCCAGCATGTGGGGAATTAGCTCAAATGGTAGAGCGCTCGCTTAGCATGCGAGAGGTAGCGGGATCGATGCCCGCATTCTCCAGTTCTTTTAACACTATTGCTCAATATATTTCTATAAAATACTGTATTATTTTATTTTTTAGAATTATGCATTCTAAAAAAATACTATTAGAACAATTAATAACACATATTTATTACAACGCACATATATAATATATATATATTAGATACAATGCATTATTAGTGTATTGCTTGTATTCTATAACATTTCATAAAACTATTTATTTTATTTTGTTATTATTATTACTACTATCACTACCACAATAGAGATAACTAATTTCCATGTTATTCTTTTTTTTTTTTTTTTTTTTTACTAAACTTCTGTATTAAACTAATTTTCGTAAATATGCACATATTCCAAGTGAAAATGTACCCCCCCTTCCAATCAAGATGGTAGATGGTGCGGATGCTATGGGAGGTGGTGCAGAAGTGGTAGGCCCGGCCTTATGGTTGCTAGCACCCTAGGCAAACTTTGTCATTGGCACCGCTATCCCGGATGCACATGCTTAGAGGAGAGAACATGGCGGCAGCGCCATCACCAACTCAGCATCCTAGGCAGCCGCATATGTCACCTATATGGTAGGGCCAGCCCTGAGAAGAGAAAGTATTACAATATGCTTGGTTATTTTACATAGACTTTTGCTCAAATTGTATTATCATGATTATAACTACCAATAAAGCTTTGGTTCCTATCCCTTGCATACAAAGCAAACCTATCAACACAAACTCATGTTTTGTAGATGCTTGTAGAGAATTTGTGGTGGCCTCCAATTATAAGACGGGTATCGAGGGAAAATAAGGTTTCCGGGAGCTGAAAAAGGGTTTGTTAAAAGGCCTCTTGAGTGGACACCGCAGGATCCGAACACAGCAAGGGTGAGAGAGCGAGAGAGAGAGAGAGAGAGCTGGGCTCCATTTACTCTTATAGTGTGTAAGTTAAGGGGGTCTGCAAAAAGTACAAAGCACCAAGCCTCCAGCGCCAAGCTGCTGATTCATTCCAGATGTGTTCCCAAGCAAACAAATAGTAAAAATGATCATGAAAGGAGCAGAGAGGCGTCTGTGTGGATGCGTGTGTTGGGGGGGGGGAGGTGCTGACTCCGCTTTCCACCATAACAAACCTTAACAGCCAAAAATATACACTATCCCCACCCCACAAGCGTTGATAAATATGACATCACTACTAACCATAACAAATCATTTACGGAAATACATAAACGTAAGTAACATTTAAGAAAAAACAAACACACTGGTAAGTGGCTCATACAAGTGATGCTCATTTTTAAGGGGAGGTGGCATTGTAATGAGTGGCTCTTAAAGAGTTAATATGTTCTTTTTTTTCCTATTCGTGAACTTCAGATATGTAAACTAAAGATTCCCATAGCCCTTTATGACCTCAGTTATTTATAACTTGTATATGAAGAATGACATCATACACTTAAACAAACTCCCTGCAGTTTACATGTTAGAGTTAGATTGTAAGCTTAACTGCCAAGCAGAGTATGCCCTCTGTATAATATTTCTTGTGCCATGTACTATATATATATATATTATAGATTTTATATATAATTGTGTGTGTGTATAGTCTGAGTTTATTATTTTTCTGGTAGTGTAAGGGGTATACATGGGGTCATATAAAAGATGTTGTAAAGAATTGGTACTTGGACACGCACAGGCATGTACCCGTAATAAACACGAGTTACAAACATACAAGTCACACAGACCAGATACAGACACACACAGTTTTGGCACATCAGGCACGGTGACATCTGGGAACGGATAGAAAGCTTTGCCAGATGTGGGGCCACTTCCTTCTTCTTGTGATGTGAGGGGCTCCTATCCCATCAACTATCCAATACAGCAGAGAGGGAGAAAGAGGAGAGAGAGAGAGAGACAGAAGGAGAGAGAGAATGGGCTGTTTCAGAAGGTGATAGCAAGGGGTGACAGACAGAGATAAATTATTAAAGGGGGGGAGACCTTTAGGAAGTAGAGGAAAAAAGGAAAACAGAGATAAGAGGGTAAAGTGTGAGACAGTGGGAAACAGGGGGACTGAGGGAGAGGGAGGTGGGAGAAGAGTTAGGGTGATGTTAGAGTTCTAGATAAAGCAGCAGAAAGACAAGACAGAAAAGGGTCTTAATAAAAGTGTGGCTAAGGAAAGGAGGCATCAAATCCGAGAAGAAAGCAGTGATAGGAACTGACAGGGTCTAGGGTAGAAAGTAACGGAGAGAGGCAAAACAAAAGAGTGAGAGAGAGACGGGAAGTGGAAAGCTTTGTCTCTCTATTGGCCACTGGATTTGGGGCTGGCTTGAGGCGCATCATGGTCCCACTTTGGATGGGGTTGTCCTGCTTACTGCTGACCGTTTCTGGGAGAGAAGGAAGAGTTTATAATGGGAGGAAGAAGCCGCCAACTCTGACAGCACCGAGGTACAGAGACACACTTTCTCTAATACAAATCTCTTAGAAAATTGTTAGCCACCTGCACCATACACAGAGACACATGTAGGGCTAGATGGAAACCAAGTCCCCCGGTTAGTCTGCCCACTTTGTTTGCTCTTCATGCTGGCACTTGTTTGGTCTGTTGGCCTCTGCCAGTCCAATGGCAAGAAGGTCCATGAAACCACTACTCTTTTAGAGTGCTTTTCCACGTTACCTTCTGGTCATCTGTCTTCCTACTTTATCTCATACACATTCTTAATTAGTGAGAGGAACACAAAGAGACACCTCTGTAGACATCTAACGGAGATAAACATGCATTCAGATTTAATCTCTCTGTATATATATATACACACACACACACACACACACACACACAATTAAACGGCAGTTTGTAATCAGCAACCTTGCTTTGATGATGCATTGTGTTGATGTATCATCTTTTTTAACCTATGTATGAAAACTCTGAAGAAGAAGCATAGAATTAGAATCATATAGAATCATTTGCCGCAGATCAGACCCATTGTGTTCCATCAAATCTGCCTGTCTTTCCTGCTGTAAAGAATCATTCCTTGGTCTTGTCGTATGTTCCAGATGTCCAAGGAACATGAACCATGTATGCAGGAACACTAATATTCTCTATTCTACACTAAAGCACGACGTTGAAACATTTGTTGGGATGCAAAACAAATACATTTTAAACATGTTAAGTATATATTCATGATAGTGTATCATACATGATATCCAGATCCAAGGCATGCAAACACATTGGAATATATTTACTCATATACAGGATTTACACTATTTTTCAATCAAAACTGTAAGGGTTAAACCAAAAGTAGTTGAGAGAACTTGCAAAGATTAAGTAGATAATCAATGCTTTGAGTTCAGAAGAAGAACTGGTTAATGTTGGGAAGACTTGTAAAGATAAAGTAGGTCATACATTTTATGGGTTTCCCAAGTAGTCAGAACTTGGCAGAAGCATCCCGTGGATCCTTTAATGCTTGGAGTCTTTCTTCGGACATCTTTACTTGTTTTGTACTGGGAGGGTTTCATGGATTTGTCTGCTTGCCCATTCGTCATGGAGAAAGAAAAAAAAAACTTCTCCAAGTCTGAGAAGTTTTATGGGTGACTTTAACCTCAAAGTCATACATCTTCAGTTTAGTTCAAGTCAGGACTTTGAGAATTCTCTTGTTTGTGCATTCCAATGAGGCTTGGATCTTGAGCCATGTGTCATTGTCCTTCTGAAATGCTTGAGATGGTGTCAAACTTGTGCCAAGAGAGAAGCCTAGAATTTAGAGCAGAATCATAAATCTGTATCTCTTCTGACATCAAAAGCCTTATTCCACATCTAGAGAATCATCCACATTCTTTATAGTCAAGTTCCCTTTGTGGTTTAAAGGAGAGCATTTATAGTTATTTTTAATTAGTGGAATTGTTTAGGAGATATTTAAGATTAAAAGCAAGAGATTACTTTTCCTTCAGAAAAGCTGAGATCTGTGGCAGATGGTGGCAAAAATAGCATAAAAATAAGCTTCTTTTTGTGGTCCTTCCTCCTTTCCCTTTACACAATCATGGCAAAAGCTGCCAGAACCAGCTGGTACAAAAGAACGGATACTTGTATCTGACGTTTTTGGCAATGACTCATTTATATCTCTGTCCATACCTCTATCCCATTGTACAACGCTGCAGAATATGATGGAGCTATATAAAACAATAATAATCTGATTTACGCATTCTCTGTGGCTCTTTAGGATCCGCTCTGGCCCTCATGTTTGTTTCTCAGGGATGGGGGGATGTTGCCCCGGTTGGACAGTTTCTCCTGGCACCGGGCAGTGCCTCCAACGTAAGTACCTTCTCACATAATGGAGATTGAGATGAAACGTCATGGTTTAATGAATATACCTCAGTGGGGTAGTTCTATAACCAATCACTCGCACTAATGGACTGTCTGTAACATATCTCTTCTGTTCTTCCTTGTAGCTGTCTGCTCATACGGCTGTGGCAGCGGATTCTGTATCGCTCCCAACTTGTGTTCCTGCAGAGATGGGTACCAAGGAGTTACCTGTACAGGTAAGGAGATCCTCAATGCCTGTCAATGCTCCCTTTTTGTTGGCTCCCCGAGCATATGCCATCTGATGATATAGTATTCATTTTATTTCAGATGAATTCGCCGGTGATTATGAGAAGGATCTTGAAGACAAAGGTAGGATCTTTGTCCAAATCTGCACATTTTGTTCAACATTCTAAAAACGATGTTGTGTTTTTCCTTAATAATTTCAACGTACCAAGTTCATTATACATCAAAGACTCCAGTTGTACCAAGCATTCTCAAATTAAAGGTCTGGGTAGGCTGCAGAGCTTACTGTCCAGTTCTTTGAGTTTGATTCATGTCCTAGATTTTTGAACCAGTCTTATAAATGTGCTATCTGAAAATTATCTGAAGGACCCATTAAGCATAGAGGTTTTCATTTGTCATTCTTACATGTTACCTTCTTCTCTATAGGACTTTCTCTTAGATGTTTGTCTGCCAGGTGTGACCAAGGCTGTAGAATGGTAAACAGTTTGCCCGTATGTAGCTGCTTCCATGGCTTCTTTCTCGGGAAAGATGGTAAAAGCTGTTATGGTAAGATGGAACAATTATCTTAAAATCTACTCAACTGTTAAAGGAACTCATCTGTAAAGATGTAGTTAGATGTGAGATGCCACAGACTTTTCACTCCAGTTAGAGGAACCTCTTAAATTCCCATATTATTTTATGTTGCCGTCGTATTAACAAACGCTCTGCAATGAGCACCAAAGTAGGATCCTCTCGGCATTAACCGCGATTATTGAGGATTTTCCTATAATTTGTAATTGGAGTAAATGTTACTTGTTAACATTAGTTTACTGCCATTAATGACACACAAGAGAGGCAGAGTTGTTAATGGGAACACATGAGACATATGAGCTACCTCTTTCTTATTGTCAAGTCGCTGATGGTTGTTGATTGGTTCAGACAACCTTTGTAAGGAGAACGTTTTTACAACAGATTGATTTTGCATGCTAGTTCTGCCACCGTTAGCCACAAAGTCCAGCTCAATGTGTAAAATAGCCGCTTACTTTTAAACGCATTGTCTCCAAAACAGTTACATTCATGGTGAAGGTTATATGTAGCTTTGATTAATGGATTTAGTTGTGTTACACTCCGAAGGTGACAGTTCCTCTGTATTTATGTGATTCCATGTAACCTTTGATTTAAATATCTGTTCTGCCATTCAGTAAATTGAAAACATCTGCCGAGAACAGCTGGCATGGACTAAAACACCCCTTAAACTTAAAAGGATGTAAACATAAAGTGTTCCATTCCATTCCGTTGTAAGTCGAAGGCCACAATAAAATAAGGACAACCTAGCGAGGCTAACAACTAAACAAACACAAAGGAAGGTTCAAAGTGTCAAAACACAACCAACGTAAGAAAAAAAGATAGAACTTACTTAAGAATGAAAATATATATAAAATATATATACAAATGGATATAAAGTAAACATTATTAACCTACCAAATTAAAATCATTAATAAAGCCAGACAAATGTACCGATTGATCACCGGGGTGAAGATTTAGGTGCTTGCCAGATGACAACACCTTTGTATTAGATGCTATGCATAAAGATGTCTGAATGGATTTTATATATTAAAATGTTTAGTAATACTACAAAAAATAAAATAAACATCAACAAGAGCAACAGAAATATTGTTTTGGTCAAGGATCAATTAAATAGGTTACATGTTTGGGTCTACACCAAACAAGACCTTCATCATGGATGTTGATCATCTCACAAGACCCTCCAATGAGTTTCTATAATTGTTGGTTGATCGCCAGCCTACTTCAGTTGCATTTATGTTTTTCTTTCTTTTTTCGACAGATATCGATGAGTGTTCCCGGCCGCAAGCGTCAAATCCCTGCCAACAACAATGTAAAAACAGCATTGGTAGTTACAGATGTCTTTGTGTTTATGGATATCAGATCTCCCTGAATGGACGATCATGCATTCCCAATAAGCATCCCAACACTATCGGAAGTAAGTTACGTAATCTGTTTAAACCATGGTCAATGGCAAGCCAGGCTACCTTACTCACAAGCTAGCTGTCAGGTATGAGAGGGAGGAAGGGTTTATATATCGTAACCTTTTGATAAAAGAGGGGGTATGGTCGTATTCCAGGGCTGGACTGGCAATGACTGGGCATCCCTGGCACTTTAAGGCCAGCAGCCGTCTGATAACGTAAATTTGGCCGATGGCTCATGTAGTGTGCAGCTGGGCATATCCACCCACTGGCCACATGCTACAGCGGGTCGCTAATGGCCGGCGGCCCACCGAGCATTTGCCCTGTGCGCCAGATGGTCTGTCATATTCTGTCCCAAAATACAAATATTTGGGACGCATCCAGATTTTGTAGATTATAGGTAAATTTAGCTTCAAGCCCTTTGCTATTGAGCGGCTTCAAAGGCATTTAATTAGAGAACAAGAAAAATGCCCAGTGCCAAACCTCCAAGCAAATAAATGAGACGGACGTATTGTATCCATGAATTTCTAATTATCTGACACTCTTGCATGTCTACAAAGGAAACATATATTTCCTTGTTCTTACATCAAATTGCCAGGAAAACCTAGGATGATGTAAACCCCAGTATCCTGATTTGCTTTATGATCATTGCGGTGCAGATGTTTCGGAAATTGTTCTGTGTTTAATTGATGTCATATGTTTACGAGCGCTAGGTCACGCAGTCATAGGGGGGACCACATGTGGTGTGGAACGCTTTTCCCGAGCCGCGCGATATAATGCACATTATAGAAGAAAACTATATTTCATGCTTTTCTTGTATGTCCAGAATAAATTGTTGATTTCTTCACTAAAATATATATATATATATGTAAAACGTTCACAGATGTATATGTAAACTATGTCAGTCAGGACCAAGTCCATTAATACAGTGAAGGAATTTAAATATATATGGGATAGACGTATGGCTGTAAATAACGAGGATTTATCTACCCCCCTGTTTATTAGCAGCTACCGTTCCATGTGGAGAGTACGGCTGCGAATTAAAATGTAACGACGGTGGCTGTGAACACGTATCGCGTGTGTGTCCTATAGGATTCAGCATGATCGAGACGGCCGGTGGTGTCACGTGCACAGGTAGCGGGAGCGTGCCGCGATCGGGTATCCGTAACTCTCTGCGCTACCTTCGAGAGTCACTAATATAAATGAGATTTACCATCCGATATATTTGGCTAGTGGGCTATTCAGTTGTCTTACAAGTCGAACCTTTCAGTTCCCATGGCACGTCCATTGTTAAAGCCCAAAAGTCTCAATGCCTTCTCTATTTATCTGCCCTGGTTGTCTATCATATTAACTATACAGTCCAGAAATTATATTAAGGCATTAACCATCCATACAATTAGTGTCGCTCTATACATCCCATTACATGTTGCCTTCTAGCCCCTGTGCCATAAAGTCCCTCATCTTTCAACTTCTAATTACAGCCTTAATTGCTTTAAAAATGTTTATCCACTCCTTTATCCTTCGCATTTCATACTAGTTCTTACTGCCTGGATTTTGGCTTTTTAATTAATCTACCCCATTGGCGCTTCTCCTCAAAGAAATCCATCCTCACCCCTACTAGTGCTATTAATCTCAACCGGTTCCAATCAATTCCATCATTCTCATCTTAACACTCAGCCTCGTATCGTGCCTTTATGTTTTGGTGGACATTCCTCCAAGTTTACAAACTGATAAGTATAAGCTATCCCTTAAGATAAATTCTAGAATTTGCCTAGAATTATACTTTTTTAGGGCACTAGAGAAGCTAAAATGAGCATAATGTAATGATAACTCCTCCTGCTTCCTGCTTTACCCAAATTTACCCCAATGTCCTTCCCTGTTCCTGACTATGTCCGGCATGCAAACCATTTTATATTTTAACTTAATTAAGATTGTGATGGAGAGCTCTGGTAGCCTCCGTGCATTCTGTGCATGCGTTCTCTTTTTATAGGATAAAGTTAATAAAGGAGTTTTCAGTCTCATTCTCCTCCTCCCCGTTTTCATCTACTGAAGCGAGAATACTTAAGTATGCTCTCACACAACCTCAGCTTTACTTAAATACATACGTTTTGCATAAGTTCAAGAAGCACACACACATTTGTCTGCCACTTCCTGCAGTGCTGTGCAGGAAGTGTACTTAAGTACACTTCCTGGTTTTAGTAGAACACGGCAGGGGAGGAGGAAGTCTTATTTACAAACTCCTATAAAAAGAGAATGCATGGACTTATTTCCGTGCTGTAAAGTGCGTTGTTGTCCGTGCAAAATCAGCTCCAACATGCATTGAAAAAAGAGGACAATCTATAGGATCCAATTTAATTCATTATCATTTTCCTCTTTTGTGATAATGCTTTAATTGCCACTGAAAAAAATGTTGGTATTTTAAAAGAAAATAAGAGAGCTAGTTTCTTAAATACCGCCGTTTCTAGCCCTGTCATTCTTGTGTGTACTAGATATAAATGAGTGTGTATCATCATCTTGCGAGGGAACCTGCATCAATACAGAAGGAGGATTTATGTGTGACTGTGGGCCAGGTCTGAAGCTGTCGGCTGATGGAAGCAGCTGCTATGGTAAGTCCTCGGGGGGACAGTAAAGCCTCCCATGGCCGTATTGATACATATATTTTCCCTGATCCTCAAAATCACTTGAATATTTTGGGCTTTATAATTCTTTTCGATCTTGACTTCAGTGAGGTCACAGGAGCAAAACTCAGGGGAAACCTGGCTCAACCAAGCTACCTGTATCTTTATCAGGCTCCAATGCTGATTTCCATTCAAAGAGTCCCAAGCATTTTATTGGGTTCCCTGTTCAATCATTCCTAGAGTTAATGTAGTGGAACCTTTCCATTCTCCACTTTGTTGCCATTGTCGTGAAATTGCCTTTACGGTATGTTATGTCGCGTGAGTGTTTTGTGTCCTGCGTGCCGGGTTATGTTGTTTTCTTCTTCTACTTGCTATCAGACGTAGATGAATGCTCAGCCCACAGATCTCCGTGTCAACAGAGGTGCAAGAACCTCTACGGCAGCTACAGGTGCTTGTGCAGGGCAGGATTCGCCCTCCACAGCAATGGACACACCTGCGCAGGTAAGAAGTTCAAGTGGGGACTGCAATGAATTAAGCTAAAGAAAATGCATAAACATTTCAGGGGGATTGTTGCGCCTAACATGGGTTTAATAAATGGAGAATGCTATTTATATGCTCACTTACACTACCATTCAAAGGTTTGGGGTCACTTTCCATGTTTCATGGAAAACAAGGACATTTCTAGTTGTAACATAATTCAAAAAGGGTTTTCTAACGATCAGTTCGCCTTTTAAACTTGGATTATTGAACATTAACATGCCATCGGAACACAGGAGTGACGGGAGTGATAAAGGGCCATCTGAACACAGGAGTGATGGGAGTGATAAAGGGCCATCGGAACACAGGAGTGATGGGAGTGATAAAGGGCCATTGGGACACACGGGAGTGATGGGAGTGATAAAGGGCCATTGGAACACAGAAGTGATGGGAGTGATAAAGGGCCATTGGAACACAGGAGTGATGGGAGTGATAAAGGGCCATTGGAACACAGGAGTGATGGGAGTGATAAAAGGGCCATTGGGACACAGGAGTGATGGGAGTGATAAAGGGCCATTGGAACACAGGAGTGATGGGAGTGATAAAGGGCCATTGGAACCCAGGAGTGATGGGAGTGATAAAGGGCCATTGGAACACAGGAGTGATGGGAGTGGTAAAGGGTCATTGGAACACAGGAGTGATGGGAGAGATAAAGGGCCATTGGAACACAGGAGTGATGGGAGTGATAAAAGGCCATTGGAACACAAGAGTGATGGGAGTGATAAAGGGCCTCTGTACGCCTATGAAGATATTTCATTAAACATCATCGTTTCCAGCTACAATAATTTACAACATTAACCCCGTCTGATCCATTTCATGTTATTTAAATGGACGAAATTGTCTTTTATTTTTAAAACAAGGACTTTTCTAAATGACCCTAAATGTTTAAACCATAGTATATTTCATCACTTAAAATTATTAAAATTAACTCAGTCCTTTATAGGGGCCCAAATAATCAAGCTACTGGGTTTTTGGGGCATCTAAGCATAAAACATTTTTTTGGAGCCCCATCCACTTAATGCATGTAATAAATGAAATAATGCTGCATTATTTAAGGATCTCAACATTAATGGTTAAAAAAAAAGTATAAGAAAAATACATGATAGTAAAGTAATTTTGAGGGACCGGTGTCATGGCTGTATAGGTCTTTCTCTTTTATCCTATAAAAGGGCCACACCGACCGAATAGGGGCCCTAGGCTGCTGCTTATTCTGCTTATTTGCTAGCAGCTCCCTTGTCATCATTGTGTCATAATATTTATTGCACGGCTGTCTTCAGATATCAATGAATGCCGAAGGCCAGCGACGTCCCATCTTTGCCAACATTCCTGCCACAACACTCACGGGAGCTTCTTTTGTTCGTGTCGAGCCGGCTTTCGCATCGGCTCTGACAAATTTTCATGTATTGGTGAGTAATCTGCATGATACCGAGGTACAAAGTATCTTGAAAAGAACCATTCTTGGAGCAAAGTAACTATACAGAGTCATTCATGGGAACTCCAAGAATATGACCCAGAGCCATGGTATTCCCCTTTCGCCCAATTATCCCAGAGGGAACCAGCGGTGATCCATTAAACATCCAATTCACAATGTTCTTTGAGATGAGGGGGAAAAAAATAATTTCTTAAGTGCCCGGGGGGTATATTCCACACAACATTAATGGACATTAATGATGTTTCCCCCTCTTTCTAGATATAGATGAGTGTCTGGAGAACACCACACTGTGCTCTTTGGGACTTTGTATGAATACACTGGGATCCTACCTCTGCTCCTGCCCACCAGGGTTTCAACCCATTGAGGGCGTTTGCAAAGGTAAAATATACTTTTTTTTTAGCCAAAATATTTGACTTTTCACAAAACAGAAATATATATATATATCTTAATGAATCAAGATTAATTAATGAATGAATGTTTTTTTTTATTGTGTTTTGCAGTAATTCCTCTAGAAGCTCGGTCTACTAGCCTTCCTCAGGACACAGAAACAATGCATGGTGACCGGATGCCACCCAAGCCAACACTACTTGCTCCTCATGGCTCTCAGAGACCGGCGACCACCACCGCCGCACCTCTGACTTTGCTGATCCACTCCTTCATCTCACATGAACTTCTGAAACCAACGGCTACCTCAGTATCGCACAGAACGATGACAGACGAGAACCCTTTACCTCCTCCCCAGCACCTCAGAACAGGTCACTCTCCATTAGCCCAAAAAGCCTCAGGGATTTCCCACATGATGATGAAGGAAGACATGATCATGAAACCCGGCACCACCCCACCGCAGCACACCGATATCCCTTGTTGGTATAACAAGGAATTAAAACCGAATGGCAGCTCCTGGGCAGAGCCGGAATGCTTAGACTGCACGTGCCTGGTATGTATTTCATGTTGAGCCACAAAGACTTTTGTCATGTGTTCTCCATACCCGTTGGTTAAAAAGAACCCTCCATTTCTCAGGAAGGGACCATATCCTGTCACAAAAGAATATGCAGCCCCAACTGTTCACACCCGGTCTTGCACCCCGATAGCTGCTGTCTGTCCTGTGATGGTAAGTGTCTCGGTTTTTGGCAGATACTCGCATCTGCTTTACGTTGCCGCACATTGGCTGTCATTTGCTTGTTGTAGGTTGCCTGTTTGAGGGACAACTCAGAGCCGATGGTGAACTCTTTCCTAAACCCCCAGATAACTGCACCATTTGTATCTGCTTGGTAAGTAGAAGGTTGTCATATCGGCCAAGGCCAGCATATTTTGGGTAACAAAAGGTTAAGGTTTATCCGATTAAAGTATATTTGCTTTTAGTTGTATAATGGACTCAAATCTCAGTTCTTTCAAAAATGTATCCTGGGGCTGGGCATTAATTTTTCGGTCCAGCATTTAACCCTTCACCAAACATTGCTATGCTCCCAGTCTGTCCTGGGAAATACAGACATGTTTCCGTGTATGTGAGACTAACCAACGTCGCGCCTTCCAACTCATCTGCCAGCAGTTAGTAATTGACGTAGCCTCATCAGAATGTCACAGAAGGTTTATTGATTCTTTTTTTTGTCTATGTTGTGTCTTCAGAGTGGGAATGTCACATGTATTCCCCCCGTGTGTCCTCCTGTCACGTGCACTGATCCCTATATGTCTGACTGCTGCTTGCAATGCCCAGGTCGGTATCAACCGTTACACCCAACTGCAAAACTGGATGTGTAGAGCCACCTACAGCCTTATACATACCCCCCAAGTGTTCCATTTTTTGTGAGACAGTCCCAATTTTTTGCCACTGTCCTTACGTATCATCGTTTCACTTTAGTGGGTGGTGGGGATGATGGATTAGCTGGAGAGATCCATTGTTCTTCCATGCCCAAGCCAGGTAGCTGAAATCAGCGGAGGTCTGTGCTGTTGGCCTCTTGACAATGGGTGGCCCTTTGGGTAAGGTGTGAGGTCCTAGCCCTGCCTCTCCCACCTCTGCTCCCCTCCCCAACTCGAGCCACCCCCCCCAAAAAATGTCACATTTTGTATGTTAAAAAATGGGGTTTAAATGGGAGGAGGTTTAATTGCGCCTCCCCCAACACATTAATAAGGTTTTGGTAGCAGTATAAACTGCTTTGTGTGCCCACTATGTAGGAGGTGAGAGTAGGATCTCACCCTATTGAGAGTGTGCCTTGACGTGGCGGGTGAGCTTAATTATGCTTTGGCCAATTCATATAACCAAAACCTCTCATTTATATTATGTTTATATATTTGTTGCCAACTTTATTAGGGTGAGAAGCGCAGACAGTATTTTGTTTTTTGTATACATTGTACAGCCAACACACTGTATTTGCAGCATGCTCACACTGTTTGGTAGGCCTCATATTATACATTTGTATTATTTGAGCCTGAGACTAACTTAGCGCACCGACATTTTTTCTTTTCCCTGTTTGCACATTTTGTATACCTGAAATTTTGGGGGGGATACGCATAAATACTACAAGCTCAGGTAGATGCCAGCTTAAGGGTTCCAAAGGTTGCCCCAGACATGTCCTAAAATCTACCCATGAACAATTGTGGCGATTGTGGCAGGCAGGCTTTACATATGATTAACCCCTAATATCCCAGAGTCACCCCTGCCAGAATTATTGAGATAATGCATTATATTAGCGATACAGTCGGGTGAAGAAGAAAGTATTTTGAATTCTATGGTTTTTACATATCAGAACACGGTAACAATCATCTGTTCCTAAAAAATCAGGTAAACACAACCTCAGATGAACAAAAACTCATGGCGTATTATACAGTGTCATGATTTATTCAACAAAAATAAAGTATTGTATAATAATACAGATAGTATACGGAATTGGTGAGTTATATCAGCCATTATATGTTACAATTCTTAATAAGCCTTAAGTGACCTCCGCATCCTTTATAGCCTCACTGTGTGACATCAAAGTATGACCATGCCAAGAATGTATCTGCTTCAACAAGCATCATTCCTCATCTGATGACAGAATATGTTTCTATTACAGACGGGTGTGAGTTCCAAGGAAGGATTTACCCGCACGGTGCCAAATTTAGTCGAGATGACAGCGGCTGTACCTCCTGTTTGTGTCAGGTGTGGACCAACCTCCTCCCATAAATCAAAGGTGGTGTTCCACCTACACTAATGAATAAAACACTCTTATAAAATATAGTGACAATGAACCTTCCAGGAATAGTATTTTAATCATGTCATTGTATCTTTTATTTAGGTAATGCTTCATTTTGTGACCCCAAAAAGAAGGCACTAAAAGGATTAAAGGCTTTGTCATCCTAGTAATAGAAAAGGTCCCTTTCTGTGCGGTTTTATTTGATGAGAACAGATCTACCGCTTTCCCAAATCCCATATTTTATAGCTCAGTACACCAAATGAATGTCTACATAGAGACATCAGCCATCTAAAGTATATGTTAGTCCTCCTCCGGTGGAAGCTGGTTGCTTAGCGGTCTTTGTTAGGAGGAAAAGGAGAGATTTAGGGCAGGAAAGCAGTTTTTAAACAAAGTACCTTTTCTAGCAGACCACAGTGTTCTTTAGGTCCCTTTACTCTTTTGTTAAATGGACCAACGCCTCTTATGACCAGAAAGAACGCCACAAGACTTTGTCATATTTATAACCCTAGGTCAGGTCAAAGAGCTGGACAGCATTGGCGTTTCATTGTGATCGGATCCGTGCTTAATACAATGACTACATTTATCAATGTAGCAAAAAAAAGTACCTTGGCAGAACATATAGTTTGAGATACTTTGAGATACTTCCAAAAGTTCTCCCCACATTAACCAAGCACTGTACTGGGCCAGCTCAGCCCTTCTTGCATGAGAAATGAAGGAGCTGAAGTGCGAACACATGCTTCAATAAATGCCCCTAGAATCTAATGTTAGCTACTCATTAGCATCTCATTCTCAGTCAGCTGTAAAGCGGAAGCAGACAATATTATTTTTATGAACACTTTTTCTATTACATTCACTGCGTACGTGTTCCACATCACCAGCACAGAATGCCCATACCTGGCTGTCCCATGTATGACATATTGTTTGTCATGCAAGGGTTGCAATTACTTCATTAAACCAAATACAACATGAGATATTAAGAAACAATGAGATAGATAAGATGACAATGAAAAAAATTCAAAAAATTTCAAGTTCCTATGAAAATCATCTTTAACACTCGACGACGTAAATTCCCTCTTAGTTTAGCACCTTGACTGAAAGAGGAAATAATGAAAAGGTTTGGGTTTTTTTGGCTAAGAGAGCTTAATTTTTTGTTCAATTGGAACAGCACCTTTAATAATTCCATCCCCCAATACGGCAAATGAAAAAATATATCTTAGAAAGAATCACTGTGCATGAGACCATACAGTGTATTGTTGGTTTTGGTTTTCTTCCGGCTCACTGTCCGCTTTCTCTTTTCTCCGCAGAATGGTTCCGTTGAATGTTCGTTTGTCCCCTGTCCCAGTTTAGACTGTCCAAGAGAGGACTGGGTGCTGGAGGCAGGAGAGTGTTGTTTTAAATGCCAGGAGCCCCGACAGCATGCGGGTGGGTGATAACTGTTCATTGGTGGCTCCCATAGACCAAGTATCACAACTAATAATGCTAAAAAAAAATACACAACTCTACCAGATCTCAACGCTTCCAACATCTCGATGATCTGCATTGATCTCAAGTTCATGTAGTTTTATCCAGCAAAGAGAAAAATCATTGGGGTCTACTCATTAAGAACTCGAGCCATTAGAAGAGTCAAAGAGGTCTATTTACAAAAGAGGGACAGTTTGCAACTAGGGGGTCTTGTCGTGGTTGGAAGGAAAAGTTTGTGAAATATTAGGAACATGGAACCCGACTGAGCTCCAAATTGAGGTATAATGAGAAAAAAATTGAGAGATACGGTTTAATGGTTTAACAATTAGCAATTTGGAATTCGGTAGACTGCATGCCAGTTGATTTGCAACTGCTCAACAAAGTGGCTCAGCTAGCAAGTTTGAACTCACCTACTCAAGAGTAGACAAACTTAACAAATATGACGTTTATCACTTAAAAAAACAGGGGTTGCTTATGGTGGATTATTTACTGGGTGGACATGTTAAAGGTGTTGGACACGAATGGACATTCAGAAACCTTGCCACAGACGCCGGTGTCCTTGTACAGACACTTTGCCTATCGCTATAAAAAAAAAATTATTACATCCCACGCTGATTTAGCCGAAATGCAAAAGATGGTTTGTCTGGCAATCAATCTGCTCGCACTCACATGGTCAGGTTACATGCAAGCACTCACGAGCAGTCGCACATAAGCATGCTACTTTCCATATTGGACTTATTGGCTTTGGACTTATGAGTTGCCCTTTGACTCGAGTTGCCCTATTTCTAACTGAATAGACCCCGAAATGTATACCAATAAATAAAAGGAAAGGGCCCAGACTGTTTAGGAGCCAACACATTACGCACCTCAAGGTAACTATGATGAAGAGAAAATGCATTCTTTCCCTTTAAATATTAGAATTGTTTAAATCTATTCAGGGTGCCCATTTGATGACAATGGACTGGAAATTCCCATCGGTCAGATCTGGTCTCCTGGGGACCCCTGTGCCATCTGCATTTGCCAGGTACGTTTCAATCTCATGTTATCACCTTTCATAGATGGGACATACACCCACACCCACACCGCTTACGGTATAAACAGGTATGGGTGTATGTATTACAAAATCATACAAATGGTTTTGTATTGTATTGTATGACGTCATCTTCCGGCGCTAAGCATTACAAGCCGGCGCCGAGACCGAGCTAGAGGGCTCGCAGAGGAGAGAGAGGGGCGCCGAGCGGGTAAGCGTAAACCACTCAGCGCCCCTCTCTCTACCCCGCTTTAAAAAAAAAGGGCTTGGGGCAGCCCCTTCAAAAATTGTCTGTTAGTCTCTACTGGAAAACCATTCCATGTACCCTCTGCTCTGTGCCACGTAATATTGCTATTCATTGTTTCACCATATGGCATTAGAGAATAAACTGCTTGCGGTGCTATATTTCAACATCCTTTATACTCGTTACACATCTTCTTTTGAATATGGTGCAGGCAGACAGCTCCATTGTATGCAGGAAAACAGACTGTGTGGACACCTGTCCGCATCCCATCACAGTGCCCGGGCAGTGCTGTCCCGACTGCTCAGCAGGTAAGCAAATGAAGCAGGCGCTGATATTTTCTCTTCTGACAAATAATTGGTTTTGGGTCAGCTTTGTATAATGTTTTTATACGGCTCCTCCAACCAGGACCCCCTGTTACCTAAAGTATGGGTTCATCTTAGTCTGTGGGTTCTAGTTTGTCAGACCCTCTGAATGTAGGGACTGTAGGAAGCTCTGTGAAAAATGTTGGTGCTATATAAATACAAGATGATGATGATAATAATAAAAATAATAATAATAATGATACTATTTATCGGGGTTTGGCACGCTAGGCTATACATACACTCACTCTAACTCTGGAGCACAAACAATAGCAGTGCGCTGAGTGCCTTGATGGTCACCTATATGGTGACTCCAGCTGTGTACTTTAACCCTTTCTGTGCTAGAGTGTTGTTGTACAATTGGCTGTTAACCCTTCTAGCACTGATGGTCTTTGACTAGTAAACCATAGAGATCAGCCAGATAATGGGTTCATATTAAAACATTGTTTCCGCATGCAATTCATTTTTGCGCAGGTTGCTCATACGGTAGAAGGACGTTCAGGAACAACGACAGCTTCCCATCTGCCACAGATCCCTGTCTAACGTGCATCTGCCTGGTAAGCAAGGCTAGGGAGAGAACCACAAATACACCCTAACAACGCCTAAGGGCGAATAGGGCGCATATTAAAATGAAATCTTTAATCCAAACAAATATTACACATACAAAAACATTGTTGAATAAACATTGCGATGATGTCTGGATGAGGCTTTTTGACATTACTGGCACTGACATTGTTGTTCCAATAGACACCTCATTGAGTTGGGTTCCAGAAGAAGGCTAATATTGTAGGCTAAGTCAGATATGAATATTATATGTATGGAAACCAATTATAAAATGATGTTTAATACCCAATTTCCCTATAGTACTCTACTGAGAAAGCATAGTTAAGTCATATAAGGGGGTCATACATTAAACATGACTCCTTTATTAAGTGATCCTTTTGGTATCACTGTAGCAAGAAATGCAGTAATCAGGTCAGCAGAAACATTCCTTTAGTTGCTATGGTGATAACACCACTTTTCAAACTTTGCACCAGCATTGCTGTTATACAAGTGAAAGTGACATTTAATCGTGTTTTCAGACCCCAAGTCTAAAGCCCTTGCTTCGTACTCTTTATAGATGGGCACTGTGGCCTGTTCTCCCATTGAGTGCGTATTCAGCTGCTCTTATCCGTTCCATGATGAAGGGGAGTGTTGCCCTGTGTGTCGAGGTATGTCTCAGTAAAAACCTCACCTTCATCTGACCCAAGCCATGTCTTTGTCTCTTATCCCTGTGCTTCTGTCTCCGCAGACTGCACCTACGACGGCAGAAAGGTGCTCAACGGACAGACGTTTCCACTGGAAAGCGAGCCCTGCACTCAATGCACATGTCAGGTGGGATACCCTGTAGTCGCGACCTAATTCTGAGTAATGAACCGGTCTAAATGACTAACATGTCACTAATGTTCAACTTATTAGAATGGTGAGGTCCAATGTGAAGCCATCATCTGCCCAGCTTCCTGCTCGCATCCCTATGTCTTCCCTGGAGAATGTTGCTCTACCTGTGAAGGTACAGATTATTACAGCTCAAAAATATCTTGGCTTTTAGATTGTCCAATCTCCTTCCATTCATAGTTCTTTGCACCATTCCCTCCATGTTTCTGCTGTTTCATAAATGATCATAAAGCTACTTGGTTGGTTCTCCTGATCCATGAAACAAGAACCCTTGGAATCTATGATCATAACTACGTTTTATCAATTTCTGTGTCAGAGTGCGTTTTTGAAGGACATATGGTGGAGAATGGGGCTTCCTTCATACAAAAGATTGACCCATGCGTCGTTTGTCATTGTTCTGTAAGTACTTTCTAACTTCACGTTTCTTGAACCATCGGTCATAGAAATGACACTTAAAATGTACTTTTTACTTGTGTTTTCTTTAACTATAATCTACTACCCTCTATACCTGACTATCTTGCTGAATTTGTCGGTAGGGTGGAAATGTGCGCTGCGAAGAGAGAGAGGGTCCCTGTACCCTATGTGAGCAGAATACTCAGGACTGTACGCATGGTATGTTGAAGTTCCAAGCTTGGAAGGGAGCCATAACTGTGGAACAATGTATTAAACCTGTTAACTTTATTCTGCAGAAGTTCAAGATGCCTTTCAAAATAATCACTTACAATACTCCGGACCCCTGACGCTAGGAAGCGGTGTGACCCCCTCCCAGCCCAGCCGACTCGCTATGTTCCAAAAGTTGCTTTCAAGAAGGAACACAAACAATGCTTCAACAGCTCCAACTGGAACAAAAGCACCCGGGGGCACGGTCCCTCGGTCCACAGCTCAAAGCAGTTCTCATGCAACGAAACATATAACACCCACAGCTGGATCACTATCTTTCAGCTCATCAAAAACCAACGCACTGTCACAGTATACACAGGCTCCGGAACCTGATTTTAATATGAAAATAAGGCATTCTGTTTTACCTGGCAGCTCCTTGCATACATCTTCTATGAGTTTGAAACTTCAGTATGTTCCCACCTCCCCTTCAGTCCCCTCTGATGTCGCTAGTAGACCTCTGCCACCTATAGCCACTACTGGACAACCATTGCCCCTGACCAGTCAGTCTACCCCCTACTTAAGACCTTATATTGTATCTCATTCCAATGTAGCTGTTAAGGAACTTGTTCATCCCTATTCTAATACCGTAGGTCCCCCTCCTACAACTGCATCTCCGGCTCATTCAACACCTTCATCAGCACATGTCTCCGAGGCCTCTCTTAACCCCTTGCATGTAATGGGTTCCACACCTACACAAGCGAGTCTTCATGTGTCCTCTCCAAGCCCCAAACTGCATTCTCCTAGAAATTCTGCCCCTACTCACGGGCTTGAAGGAACCACAGGTTCTATGATAGCGCAAATGAAAGACAAAGAGATAGCAAGACCAGATGTGGAATCCAGAGATATTACAGGTGAAAACTATAATCATTACTCCAGAGAATCATTGCACCGACTAACTGCTACATCAAGACAGGGACAGCTTGGGCTAACTTTAATATAAAGGCACAATTAACCTTATATCATATAAAAAACATAAAAGATCCATTTTAAATCTGTGCAGTTCCATCTACTTTAACACTTTTATAACCAAATGCACCACTGGAAACATCGTTCATGCTGTTAAATGCCCAAACCCTTCCCAGAAATAACTATTTAATCCTGTAATATTTTTTTTATTTTATTTGGTTTCATATGGTTAAAGCTTCATAAGAAATTGTATTTTTAAGGTTTATTTGCAAACAAGCTAGAGAGTTCGATTGATGTTTTGTCCAAGTGGAAGGAGCAATTCATTTGTCTCCACTACCTGGAACACTAGGAGCCTCAATGGTCTGTTTTTGAGATAGAACTGGTTAGAGTAATTTATTCTCCTTTTCAATAAGACTGCCAGTACGAAGTTATTTAATGACATCTGTGTTGTGCGACAAAGCTTATGTTTTCTTTTCCAGGGTGCTTTTTATACAGCCACGCGTTCTTCAACGGCTCGGTCTTCATCGCAGATGTGGACCACTGCCTGCAGTGTGAATGTTTGGTAAAACTTACCCAACGCATATACTTTGTCACAATGCTGTCCTTCCAAGAACATTAATGTCCAGTTTGTCAACTGGGAAAATGGGCAGAAAAGTATCAATTTCTGCCTTGGGAAAACTTATTCTCTTGAAACCAAGTTTCCACCACCGCTTGGGTCACAAGCGTCGTGAAGTCCCTGCTCACTCGCAACCTAAACTAAATAAGTTCACAAATATTTGTCAGGTTCAACCTTTTAAAACAATTCAGAAAATGTGAAGGAATGAGGTTAATGAAGATACTGTGTTAGATTGCTCATAAAGTATTTGAATCTCCTCACACACACCCAAAGACTGACATTCAGCCATAATAAGCTTTACTTACTAACTTGTCAGAATCAATTTTGCGAGATACTAGAGAAGTCTTGTACGTACCGGCTCTAACTCATTTTGCTTACTTGAAATCTTTTCTCATTTTTGTAATTATTCTTACTTTCAGAAAGGAGAACTCTATTGCAAAACTGAGGGACGCTTTCCCACAGGCTTGTGCTGCCAGCATTGTTTTAATCCTGCCAAGTATTTGTGCAACAAAGAAACTAATCAGGTAACGTCACCATGCGTTTTCAGCCAAAAGAGAACCAATGTCAAGTAAGCTTCTCGTATGTGTAGCAGACAAAGCAGGAGAAATGATGGAACGTGAGCTCATAGCCTAAACTGAAGTGGTCGGTAGAGTTGTACAATTTTGGTAAATTTGGCGATTCACGCAAAGCCCCAAAAACAAGGCCAGACCCCCCCCCCCATGAATCGGATGAAAATGAAGCAAAAAGCTCAGAATTATCATCAGAAAATCCTGGGTCCACATTCACTCACACTCTCCCTCACCCTCTAACACATTCATTCACTTTCTCTCACACACTCTAAATGCTTCCCTACCTTTTCTGCCTATCTTCTTCCTTCTCTTCTATATTCTATCTCCAATCTTCAATCCTTAATCTGCTTTATTCTGCTTTATTCTTTCTTTCTCCACATCTCCATTAGGTCCTGAATCTATGACTAGCCCAGCAACTGATGAAGCTGAGGTTGTCAGTCTCCCTAGTACATCCTTGCCCATCTCTCTTTTACGGTTTATTTACTTTCCCCCCTCTGTCTAGGAACAAATGATTAGATGGTAGATATTTTGACTCACCTGGCTTCCCTAGCTTTTCACTCATTGTAAAACCTGAGGTCTCACTTGGGCTTGTCTTAAATCAGGGTATTAAGTTATGCCTGCCCTGAGACTTTTATCATGGAGCTGTGGAAAGGGCAGTGTCTGTGCATGTAACCAGCTTTTGATTTTCAGATCCATTCACAGTGGGATGAAGGCCAAAAACTCTGCAAGTGCAAGGAGGTCATACTTCATTGTCAAACCTGCGCAACCACACAGGGCTGCAACAGTGAGAGAACGTCACAAAGCTCTGAGGCAGGTATGTGGTGAATGTTCTACCATTTTTTACAGCATTCTATCTAAAGAGGAAGTCCCATTGAAAAATAAATATGCCCCAATAAACATTGTTCTTTTAACCTTAGAACAAGTTGATAAAAACTACGTCCATTGGGTTCCACTTATATTCGGAGAAGGGTCAGACGTCAAGGGAGTGAATAACAGCCCATGAGGCTACCATTATCCTAAGCAGCGGCATGAAGGAGACTTCATGCATCTGGATTTTCTTCAGTGCCTCTTCATATTACTCAGAAGGTGAGTATCATTGGGACCCTCTTTAAGGTTTATTCACTAACCTGAGTTTTCCAATGAGTTGAAAAGTTCCAGCTTACCAACCTTACTTTACATTAATAAGGTCCAACCATGTCTGAGTGGGCCCTGTATAATGCATAGTTAAGTAGTTGAGTTGAGCTTCCAAATGGAAGACCAACTTGGTCTTCTCACAGGAAAAGCTTACTGGAGGTGATGCATGGTGAAGCCAACAAGCTGAAATTGTTTAGCTTACCTCAAAAATACACTTTCAATTCAGAAGCACATGGCCAAGCTTCTAGGACAGGGGCGTCCAACCTGCGGCCCTCCAGCTGCTGCAAGACTACATCTCCCATAAAGCTGTTTCAGCTAAGGGGCTGGCTGAGGAGCATGGAAGATGTAGTCCTACAGCAGCTGCACGGCCGCAGGTTGGACGCCCCTGTTCTAGGAGCTACAGTATATGATTGAATCAATACTTTTAACATAATGGTCATTTGTTTATAGAAGACATGCTCCAATCTAAAGATACTTTGTATCTTTTGTGATTTCTCGGGTAATAGGGGGAATCTAATTCAGGAGCATTTGATAGAGGTGCCTATTAAACACAACGATTCAACCCAAAAGATGTCGAATTCTGTCCCCAAGAGCTCCGGCAGTGCTGTTCTTTTAGAAATAATAATAATAATTTTTATATCTCTATAGGCATCCACTTTTGAGATACAAAGGAGTCACAAAAACCACAACCTCATCTCACTGTTCACCATTTCCCTTCTGTACACAAAAGAAATGCGTTGGTGGAGACAAACTGGCCGACAAACTATTGGTGTGCTAGGCACTTGGCATTGGCCATCCACTGCCCGCCATCCCACAAAGTCTATCTGTGGGCCCTGAAAAATGATCCACTCACCTCATGGCCAACACTTCATGAGTTGAAGACAGAAGACACTTTTCCATGAAATGTAGTTCTCCACGAGCCCCCGTTCTTCTGATCATCTGATAACCAATTCTAGATCATTTACAATCATCTAAAGAAGATGGCTAATAGAAGCCATAAAAAATATCAGTAATATATTAAAGACACCTAAACCTGATTATGGTCTGTTCTTTGCTTTACTTCATTGCACAGACATTGCAGGTAATCGATAAATGGAGAATGGAGTTATGTACCCCTAAAAACATGGTAATGTATATATTACCGGTGCTGGGGCAAATCCTTCTAACTGTCTCTTTCTCACAATAGCACCACAGGTTGATACGGTTTGAAATTCCTAATATTTAGATAATTTAGATATTTAGATATGTTGGTACAAAAGCCGATAGTCAAAAGAATACCCAATTTACTGGTGAGATAAGAATCCCAATCGTGGTCAGATCTATCGAATAACGCAAGCAATGCAACCCTCGGAAATACAGTTTTGGCAGCTAACTACATCATCTTTCCAAACGGTGTTTACAACCTATATATATTAAATATATATTAGTATTATCGGTCCCGTTCAGACTCTGTGGCAGCTTTTCTGAAATACACTGCTTGTTTTTACTATGCAGTTGCTTTATTTATTTGTTCTGAAGGTTATAAACTCATCTCGGTCTCCTGCTCGGTAAAAGGATGTATCTTAGTGTAACAATGCCCCTCTGCCACCATATTAGATGGGGTGTGAAAGCCCACTAGACGAGTAACAGAATCAGGATCCCATGCATGTTTAAATTCCTTTACTGTAGTAACCTCTACCAATTCAGATGGGAGGCTGTTCCACTTATCTACCACCCAGTAAAGTAAAATAACATCTAAGCCGGCCTACTAGTTTTAGATTATGGCCCCCTGGAAGCATTTCTCCTCCTTTGAAATAAACTTTGTGAAATGTGTCTGTCGCATCCTCTCCCTGGAAAGGGAAAGGCTACTCTTGAGTATATTGGAGTGCCACCAGAATCCTATATGACAGGGGTGTCCAACCTGCGGCCCTCTCCCATAGTCCTCTTTCAGCTAAGGGCCTGGCTGATGAGTATAGGAGATGTAGTCTTGCAGCAGCTGGAGGGCCGCAGGTTGGACACCCCTGCTATATGATATCCATGCCTGTCATGGGTATGCTCTGCTTACTTCCATCATTGTCCCACCCCTTCCCCACCCCTTTCCCTGACATTTAAGGCTAGCCACACCCTGTGATGGCCTGACTCCACCCACTACAATTTCCCATATGGATAAGGATGAGTAGATCTCAAGTACGATGATATCTTCCACTGGACTAGGCAAATGGAATTACCAAGAAATATTATAAAGCAAAACCCATCGGACCCATATGAAAACAGTTCTAAATATGAAGCAGTCACCATAGAAACCATGGAATTTTCACGCGGATTAATAATTTTACATCACTGCCGAGCACTGTATTTAATGGTGAAACGGAAATGATTCCAGAATGACCCTGAACACTAACAAGTCTGCAATGATACTTGGGAAGGGTTAATAAAATAAACATCATGCACTAAGTAAATAGCTGTTTGCCCACAATTGTTATTACTTATTGTTTTATATAGCTCCATCATATGCTGTGGCGCTGTACAATGGGCCACCAATGCCATTAGCTGTCAAAATAACTTCAGTTTTTCCTTTTAACTCCTTTAAAAGACAACGCCAACCTTGGCGTGTCTCAGCAGCGTTGTGAGTATTTTTATAAATTGATTATATATATATATTTACATATATATATATATATATATATATATATATATAATAAATTGAATTCCATATATATGTGTGTAATTTGCTGTATGCATAGGTTGCTGGGAAATGTGTATATCGTGAACGCATGTTAATAAATGTTAATAAATGAACGTTTATTTATAAAATAAATACTATACTATATTCAAATACAAATATCTAGTGTGCATCAAAACAACATTCTAATTCATGTTATCGTAAGTAAAAATATATATTTTGTTTGTTGTAAATTAAACAATGGTCTCCTCTTTAACATATGAGAATTTTGTCTTTTATTTAATGTGCAAATTAAAAAAAAAACAGCCTAGGGCGGCTGTTAAGGAAACGCGATTATAGAAAGATTTCTAGGAAGGACCTGGGCCCTTAACTGATTCTAATGCTGCGGTGAATTCATCACGGCAGGTGGAACTGCACCTTTAAAATATCGAAGTAAGTGAGACATTTCAATGTAGTTTTCTAGTGCGCCTTGTTCATTAAAAAGAAAAGGAAAATGTAAATCGGGAGTTAAAGTGGCACGAACTCATATTTAATCAACACAGTATTAAAGGAATCAGTATCGATATTTTGTTTCATTGTCCAAAATTTATTTTTATACTCAAAACCGGAAAAAAAAAACTGGAAAAAACGAATATTGTTCGTTGCCTGTTCAACACGCCATCATGAGCAGGTCAGCTTTAAAGTTTTTATCATTAAGTTTCAGGTCAAAAATACATTTTCAAAAATATTGCCCTCTTATCTGTTTTGAAACAGCTCTAGATTTTGCCCCATAATAAAATGTTTCAGGCAACTGCTAATCAGCCACTTTTCTCGCTTCCTGTGTTATCTGTCCCCGGTATATTAGACAAACACCCTATTAGTGAGGGTTATATTACTGTATACAGCGCAGGGGACAATTACTATATACAGTGCTGGGGTTATTACTGTATACAGTGCAGGGGGTTATAACTTTATACAGTGCTGGGGTTATTACTGTATACAGCGCAGGGGGTTATTACTGTATACAGTGCAGGGGGTTATTACTGTATACAGTGCAGGGGGTTATTACTGTATTCAGGGCTGGGGTTTATGCTCATGGAAAATGCAGGTTGCAGGGTAGAGATTTTAACAGTAGGTTTGATTTAATGCCTCTCACATAAACCTGTACAAACACATATAAAGAGTGAACGAACCACCCCTTACTGGGAGCGGAATACCCTGTGTTCCTCTTTCCTTATTATATATATATATATTACGTAAAGTTGCCTGGAAACGCCATAAAGTTATATGCCCAGAACCATAAAACAGAGATATATCGTTCATAGTCTCTATGCGTGTCACTAACACAGTTATTGTGCGACATTTTGGTATTATTCCAAACTAGTTTGTCCGGTTCTGCCGTGTTCTGTTGGCTGGCTATTCATTAATTAACGCTCTTAGAGCCGCTTTGAAAGTTGAATAGCTATTCGACCATGTAAAGAATTTATCTCGGTCACTCGGAACCCGGAAGAAGTTGCTGCCACAAATACAACAACCGGATTGCTTAACCGGTAACCGATTTGGGCATCTAATCCTGTTCAAACACAAAGAGTCAAAGGGCTCGTGTTGTGGCGATAGAGTAGTAAGCAGTAAGGTCAGCACATGTTTATTATAGAGGGTTGCGGTAGGTCACGCCTTTACAAGGTATGTGCCACATAACTGTATATATATATACATACATTTCTAGCTGTAACATAATTACGAAAGGGTTTTCTAACAATCAATTAGCCTTTTGAATTTAAGATTAGATTAGCAAACACAACGTGCCATTGGAACACAGGAGTGATGGGAGTGATGAAGGGCCATTGGAACACAGGAGTACTGGGAGTGATAAAGGGCCATTGGAACACAGGAGTGATGGGAGTGATAAAGGGCCATTGGAACCAAGGAGTGATGGGAGTGATAAAGGGCCATTGGAACACAGGAGCGATGGGAGTGATAAAGCTACAATAGTCATTTAAAACATTAACACCGTTGTATTTCTGATTCATTTCATGTTATTTTAATGGACAACATTTACGTTTCTTTCAAAAACATGGTCTTTTCTCAGTGACCCCAAACTATTGAATGGTAATGTCACCCCTGATTCACCTTCCTCCAATGCTGTGGCCGCCAGAGAGACTCCACGCGGCACCTCCTGGCAGCATCTTCCCAGGGCGCATCCAAATCCAAGATGGCCTCCCGGCACGGTCAGCAGCTCTCCACACATGCGGAGGCCGCAAAGACATGGTTGGATGCGTTTGGTGTGGAAGAACTTGACCGGTCGCACAGACCTTTGGGATGAACTGGAACAGAGATTGCGAGTCAAACCTTCTCTTCCAACATCAGTGCCTGACCTCACAAATGCTCTACTGGATGGGCAAAAAATCCCCAAAAAGAAACAAATTTATAACATTATGTGAGGGATTTTTAGCATAAGAAATAGGAAGTTATGTGAAGATTTACTAGGAAATGTTGACCTGAGAATAATATTGAGATGAAAACTTTTATTTCAAATGTTCATTTTGTTTAGTTATATTCTCTTTTTCATTTTTGTTTGGGTTTTTTTTAGGTGATCGTTTCACTCTGATTCCTGATACCAACACTTCACTCATTCGTGTTTCCCAAATGATGATGATGACAAGGGTCAAGATGGCTCATAAATATTACTTCATTTTTTATTACATTTTTGTGATTATCCTACTTATGTATATCTGGAATTTAAGATCTTTTTATTCAGCCGTCAGCATTAGGCACCAAAGTTACAACCAGCTTGCGCTGCATTCCAACCAGAGCAGAGAGATTGGTGACCAACTTCTTATCCTTATCTGGACCTGGCCTTTTGGAGAGCCTTTCCCTTTGAACACTTGCTTTTCGGTTTATGGCATCTCCGGATGCAACCTGACCACAGACAGGAGTGTTTATAACCATGCGGATGCTGTGATAGTACATCATTACGATGTCATGCATTCAAAAAACTTGCCACCAAAAGAATCAAGACCACGCTATCAGCGGTGGATTTGGTTTAATATTGAGCCTCCCATAGTTACTGAAAATCTCAATATGTTGGATAACCTTATGAACATGACAATGACATATAGGCGCGACTCTGACATTGTCATACCGTATGGTTATTTAAAACCTATTAACACCCCTCAAACGTTTATGATCCCTACCAAGACCAAACTTGCGGCCTGGGTAGTGAGTATGTGGTACCCGGGTACTCGAAGGGCTGCGTACTATGAGGACCTGAAGAAATACATCCAGATTGACCTCTACGGAAAACATCACACGACACTCAGATGGGAAGATTTTTATAGCACCATCTCACAGTATAAGTTTTACCTCGCATTTGAAAATTGTAATCACAAGGACTATATCACGGAAAAATTGTGGGGGAATGCCTTTGGCATGGGGGCTGTCCCCGTGGTACTTGGTGCTCCACGGGAAAATTATGAGCGTTATATGCCCTCTGACTCGTTCATTCATGTGGATGATTTTTCTAGCCCTAAAGAGTTGGCCGAGTTCCTGATAAACCTGGACAAAGACGATTTACGTTACAAGCAGTACTTTAATTGGAGATCTCAATACGCACCTGTTAGAGAGGTTGGATGGGATCGTCACTACTGCAAAGCGTGCAGAGCTCTGCATCAAGCCCAAGGTTACCAGGTTATCCCTAGCATCGCCAAATGGTTCTTAAGCTAGTGACCGACGCTCTATTTTTATTAGCGTGGGGGAAATATTTATTCTGTATATATTAATTATATCTTGTACGTTTACTACTATATTTTCTTGCAGCAGTGTGGAGCGTCTGGGTCTTTGGATAGTATTTCTTTCCATCACAGTAAACGATTGGTTAAACGAGATTAGGAAACCCCTCCCTAGGAGACGCAATTCAAGGTACTCAATAAATGGTACGTTGTACCAACTCGTGTTGCAAACATGTTGCCAGTAAATTCCCACATATGCTGGCGTTGTGGCCAGTCTACCTCCGTATATGGTGGTCCTGTTTCAAAGTAAATAGGTTTTGGGGAGAGATCCTTCTATATTTGAGAAAAATAGACAATATAGTAATATATCCCTTGACTCAAGCACAGTTAATCTTAACCATTCATACTTGCTTAGCAGCTAAGAAAATTATAGCTAAAGAATGGAAACAAAATAGATATTTTACCATGACACAGCTGGAGAGCCAATTAAAATTTCAGATCACAATGGAGAAGGAAGTTTCGCCGATCTTACACATATCCTATAAAAAAAAAAACACAAACATGGCAAGCGTGCCTCTAAAAAAGAAATGATCTAAACCTAGTCAGCAGCATTGCCCACTCATAAGACCTACCTCATATCTCTTCTCCCCCAGCTCCACCTCTGAAGTCCGTGTAGTTACCTTTTTACGTTCTATGTTTTGGATTTTTTTCGCTATTATTGTCCGGTTCTCGATAATAATGAGGAATCACATGTCAATGGGTTTTCTCTGCTCGTGATTTTTTTTTTTCTGAATGCACCGACTATAAAAATAAAGACTAAAAAATAAAAAAAAAAATTAAAAATAAAATAAAAGGTAAGATATGACTTGTGGATCAAAAACAGGAAGGATAGGTAGAAGGGTTGAACTTGTTTTTATAAGTCAGACTTTACAGGATTGTCCTTCCTTGTATAGCGATCAGGTACTTACTTACATATTGAGAGACGATACAAGGATGAGAGCGACGTACTGTTTTAGAATGAAGAGTATATTTAAGACTTATGGATACGTTACTTTCATTTTCTTATCCTCAAGCGTTTATTTAATTGAGCTAATGAACTATAATTATATTTGATTGATATTTACCTACTTACCTTACCTAATTTCTATTAAAAAAAAAATAGTTTATGGACTCTTAGTCCATTCATAATTACTCTTACCATTTCCTTAAACGAAAATGAGGCCATTCTACACAAAGAGCAGGGAATAATGTTATCTTTAGGCATTAAATGGGAGGTAAATACTACGTGTTATAGAATGTGTGCTCAGAAACAGTTTATCGCTGTGTTCTAGAGCCCTATACGTTACATATGTGTGCATTGATAAATGTTTCTTTACAACTATTGTTATTCGAAAATGTCTTACCCGGTTTCATAATCTCATAATCAATAGGAAAAAAAGTCACAGCAAGTTACATAGTTATATTATTATGTAGTATATGGCTTTAATAGCAGAGTGTTCCGGGAAAGACTTTGAAATGATGTACAAACTACAAAGAAGACGCCATTAAAACACACCAACAAATTCAAAGTCCATTTTAGTGCACTTTTCAATTTCTTCTTGTACCCTAGAGGCTTGGAGGTCTTGCTTTCCCTGCCAGGCTGAGCTAAAACATAAAGATATCGTACAAAATATTTTGCATCTGCAGGATTTTTTTCCAGGGCAGTAAAATATCCGTCCCACCTCTCCCCTCTCCCACCTCAATACCTCCTTACTTCCCCCCTACTGCCTACCTTTGTTGAGTCCGGAGAGGAGTTTGGAGACTTGGAAAGTTTTCAGCAGTTGTGGTAACATCAGGCACTCAAAGTGTTGTTTTTACAATTCTCATGCTAGATGGCTGAGAATGAGATGTGCATTCACCAGCAGCTGCAGCACCGACACATAGTGGCTGCAGTTATCGAGTACTCCCAACAACGCATAACATACAAGATTGGCAGAGTCATGGGAAATGTATTCTCAACAGCTCGATTATAAGACGACCCCTCAACATTTGAATAAAAAGAAAAAGCCTGACTATAAGACTACCCTATAAGAAAAAAGTTTTACTAGTAAATATTCACATGTAAACTATTTTTTTCATATTTAAAAAAACCAAAAAACTATGATTGATAAAAATGCATTTTTTGTTTTTATTTCCTTTTATTTGCCAACCTGCCCCCCGTTATGCCTTATACCCCCTTATATGCCACTCTGCCCCCAGAAATGCCTTATACCCCATATATGCCACTCTGCCTCCCAGATATGTCTCTTGACCCCCTGTTTGCCACTTTGCAACCAGATATGCCTTTTCCCCTTATATGTGCCTCTGCCTCCCTGATACTCATTTTAGCCTCCTATATGCCCCTCTGCCTCTCTGATATTCTTTTTAACCCCTTTATGCCCCTCTGCCTCCCTGATATTCTTTTTAACCCCTAAATGCCACTCTGCCTCCAGGAAGCCCTTATACCGCCCCTATATGCAACTCTTACCCTCCCTGACTTACCAGTGCTTCCCTAGACTTCTCCCCGTGCTTCAGATTCCCTGATGTGTAGTGGTGGCAATCGGTGGAGGTCTGTGCGATGCGTGCAGACAACCTCTGCTGCTACTGCTGCCGGTACTTCTGCTGGGGCTTCTATGAATGAGCACAGGAAGGTCATGTGACTCCGATGCTCCATCATAGAAGCCTGGGCAGAAGTGCCGGCAGCAGTGGAGGTTGTCTGCACGCGTCACGCAGACCTCCACCGGCTGCTGGAGAGGAGGATCCAGGTCCCCTGCAGCGCTGCGGGGGGTCTGGATCTTAGTCTTGTAGTCAGACCTCTATTTGAAGTCTGATTGGAAGACGACCTTCAATATAAGACAATGGTTATTTTTCTTATAATTGAGCAAATACAGTACCCTGGCAGTACCTTTGCTGCCTGCAAACTGTGTCTCAGCCCAGACTGCCAGAGTAAAGGAGAGTAGACCAGCTAGAGGGAGCGGAAGAGAGCAGACCAAACCACTCTCACAGCAGGGGGTGAACAGAATGAAATTCAAAGCTTTTTGATGGAGGCTTAGATTGAATCTCTATGATTTCTACAAATGTTTCCCTCTGTGGCAGAAATGGAAGGGAGGTCTTCACCAAGATCGTCTTTGATACCAGGGACACTTGCACAAAAATATTAAACAAACATTTGCAGTTTTTCCATAGAACAAGCACAAACATATCTCTATTTTTATAATCAGTATTTGAGTAATAGTTAACCAGATGAAGGAAGTATCTGAGGATATTATATTCTTGTTCAGCAATGCGACCTGTCTATTTTATTTTAACGTACAATAAAAAAGGGGAAATAACATCAATACCACACAATCCTCCTTGCACTACATAACCCAATGAAAACGTCATCCATATTGTTAATATTGTTAACATTTTAACACATTAACAGACCTCCAGCTCCCTTGATCTCTTTGATCTCCCTAACTGAGCCTGCTCCACTAGCATCGGACATTACTGTCCGTCTCTGGAGGGGTGCTGGCGTGGTGGCAATACCCTGATGAGCGGCACCCAGGGCGGATTGCCACCCCCCGCTAGGTACGCTACTGCCCCCCTCACCCTTGTGTATTGTCCCTATCTGTATTTGTGCTCCCATCAAGCCCGCTTTGTGCATTTATGCCCCCACACCCTTGTGTATTGATTTATTTGATGTCTCCCAGCCAGCCACCCCCTAGTGTATTGATGCCGCATACCATTTTTTTAATTAGTAAGATGCCCCCATACCCTTGTGTATTGCCCCCAGCCAGCCCCCCTTTAGTATTGATTTATGTGATGCCCCAGCCACCCTCTTGTGTAGTGATGACCCCACTGTCCCCTGCGGAATGCTGCTCAAACTGCTCCCAACCGACGTGACTGACTTCTCAACATCACGTAGAACTCCCTTGAGCATCAAGTTGCATCTTCAACAAGGACAAAGAGGGGGACAAAGAGCATGCATGCCGGCTGCTTAAATATCATTAGGTGGCTTTCAGAGGCGCTCTTATGGCCGCTTTGAATCTCACGGCTGCACAACCAGTTCCGGGGGGGGGGGTCTCTGGTTAAGTTGCTGATTGTTGCTGATTGTTTCAGGCAGCCTTTGTAAAGGAGGGGACAAAAGATTCTAAAGCACTTCGGAACAGGAAATTGATTACATAATGTTGGTCACCAATCTTGGCCACCATCAGGTATACTTTTAACCCCTAAATGACAAAGTCCGTATGTGCACGGGCTCAAAATGCATTGTTTTCAATGGGTTTAGGGACCACCCGTTGTCCTTAAGGGGCTAAACCAAATATCTCCAAAACAATTATACCAAACAACCAAAAACACAAGCAGTCGGTTTAATTAATTAATTTATTTCATTGAGGTGACAGCTGTGACAGTGCCACTTCCACTCAATTCAAGTGGTTAGAATAAGTCGTCCATGTGCATTCTAGGAGTCCCTGGTCCCTGTTATTACACGTGAACAAGGACTCCGCTGATACACAGCAACAATATACTGAAAGTTAGAGAAATACTGCTTATGCGAAAATAATACTTATGCGAAAATATTAAGGATTCAGTAATGCCGCATCACAGGGAATAGGGGCACCTTAATTGGGGATGTAGCTAGAGGAAGGGTTGATTTATAGATTTATAGTCCCCATTTTGTTACTATACAGTGGCATGGTATACTGGAGATAAAAAAAATAAATTCTAAATATAAGGTGGCAATCAGGTCAGAGATAATATGAGGACTCAATTATCAGTGACAACTTTAGGTGATCATCATACATTGTGTTCACATGCATTCCTTAATGGAATCAAACTGATCTTAATCTGGAACAAGGCATGCCAAGAACTGGTTCTGTGTGGAAATGGCTCAATCAGATATCAAATTAGGGCGATCAAAAGATGGTTAAACAATGACATAGAAATCATAAAGAGCAATAAAAAGATGATATAGGAGGAGAGCTGACTAGCACTGTACAGTTTGAAAGAAATAAGTAAGAGCGGTGGCAAGCAACAAGGGTAAAAGAATAGCATTCATGAGGCTAATGCAAACAAGCAACGGAACTAAAACAAAGAGTAATAACACTTGTGTAAATACATACAGGATCATATTAAATCAAACATACGAGAACTGTATAACTATACAAAGAAACAGAAAAAAACAGAACACATTGAGGATAGATAAGCTTAACAGGTAAAAATAAGAATAAAAATTAGATAATCGCAAATTTCTGACGCTGGATTTAATTACCTATAAGAAATGTATCCCATGGATCTGTATTTTATATTCTTCAACAGAAAGACATAAGCTACATTTTATCTTAGAAAATTAAATCTCCTACAAAATAATGGAGGGTGACAGAGGGACAGAGAGAATGTTCAAAGATGTATGCCAAACCACCACAAAGAAGTCAAAACCTGACCTAGAGGACCCATCAAAGCCAGTTTCCCAATATTCCATTCACTACTGTCCTCTGATGACCTGGTCTAATGGTGGGGCGAGCCAAACGTATAAGAGAAGGAAAGACCTTAAAACTAATGAGATTGTCCCTTTTCAAGGACAAAATCCTAAATGACAAGAGAAGATTAAGCTGTCTTATTTTGTACTCATCTTCTGTGGTTAAGACACGTTGAGTCAGACATTGGTCTAAAGCCAACGCTTCGTTGTACTGGTGACTAAAATAAGAGGGACCGGCTGACCCGAGTTTAAGCGTCAGCTTCCCACTTACAGTGTTATGCTACAAGACAGATACTCAATGCAGATACTCAAAGTCGCCAAATTTATATTCCCCCAAATCTCTAAAAGAAACTGGCAACAGGCAGGCATCAAACAGCCATGATCCACCAGAGAATCATCGCTGGTTGGGTGAGGCCAATTACTCATCATTTTACTACCTACAAGGAACATATTTCCAAAACATCACAGGGCTGAGTACTTGTTGGACTCATGTAGCTATTACAGAATATTAAAAATAATTTGCACACAGATCACTAAATAATTTGGAGAAAAGATGGCTGAGAGTTTACAAATATGCTGCTATAAGAGTTCATGATGTCCCCATAAAACGTCTGAGACAATCCCAGCGAGGACTTGTGTGAACTTGAAATTTTTAATTCTTGTGCCAAGTGTAGCTTTTCATAATAATCTCACCATGAATACCTGGCTAAGGTGTGCCGCAACCCCTGCCAACCTGAATAATAAAACTGTGTCCAAAATGTGACACTATTAACCCATGATAATCTGCAACTGATTCATAATTCATAAATTGGACATTCTTTACAATTGTTTTGCAATTCTATAAATCTATACATAGAACCATATATACTTTATACAGTATATATATATATATATATATATCTTTCATGGGCAATATCTAAGAAAAGTTACCAAATATAAAAGTTGATGTTTTAGCTATATGTTGATTATATACATTTTTGGATATTTCCTTAGTATATCAAACTTCAGTAAATAAGCCACAGGGGTTTCATCCTAATCAGCAGTATTTTTACAAATATACATTTCTTTTTCCTACCAAACCATATTGGGTAGATTTTTCCTGGACTGCCAGCGTGCACACCTCCCAAAAGTAGAATAATTAGGCATTCCTATTTACATAACACTAATGTTTAGGGATGTTGGATGTGCCCCAAAGAATAACCATACCCACCTTTTTCTGTTTCGCAAATCCAGGAACAGTAACAGTCCGTCTCCTCCTGGTTTCCAGTTCCTATTCTTTTGTCATGGTTTTTTTTGGGTATGATCGGTACCAAAACCTCCTTTATTCCTTCAATACAAACCAACACAGCTTTTTAAACCCCAGGCATTGTGAAATCATGTGCGTTTGCCCAAGCATTCTTACGGAACGAAAAGAACAGGTGAGAGTTTGATTTCTTTTGTATTCAGGTCGTATTTGCCAATGATGTCGGAAACAAAGCATCTACTATTTTAATATCATTCTTCTTGAGATATGTCTTGGTTTTGAAACATAGTGCCCTTTTGTTTTTTGTGGTTTTGTAAGCACTAGGCGTGTCCAGAAGATGAGGTACAGCGTTCTATCGTAGAACATGGGATTTTACGTTATAGGTCACTATTGTTATAATTCTGTTTAATGGAACCCTTTGTTCGTAACAACTTCTAAGAAAGGTTCGGAACTCATGGCCCAACTTTGAGAGCCTCCGATTAAACCAAGGGTCCCTGGTCATGTAACCACATACAAATACATTGCCCAGAACCTATTTTTAAAACTTTACATAATAAATATATTTTTAAAATGCAAATGTATCCAATTTTTTTAAGTTTCAGTTTTCAAGAAATTGTACGAGAACCGTGATCTCCAAGCCACCAGTGATCACCGGACACTTTGTGGTGTTTGTCGCGGTGTTACAAGGGAGTGAGAAGGACAGGGCGTATGTCTTTCTGTGTGGTTACATACGATACAAAGCTGTTTAGTTTCTCAACTAGGACTTTTGGCCTTTTAACCCCTTAAGGACAATGGGTGGTCCCTAAACTCATTGAAAACAATGCATTTAGGAGCTTTGCCATTAAGGGGTTAATAAGATGTTAAAGTGATTATAAAGACAAAGTATCGGTCAACCATTGCGCTGGTTGGCGCACAACAGGTGGACACAATATTTATTATGTATTTATTTATCACTTTTATTGCATAGGTAGCCATGATGCTTTCTGATTAGTTGGGTTTATAAAATAATGTAGAAACTGGTATATTTTTATGGAAAATAGAATTTGCCAGCAGATTAGACACATTTAGCCCATCTAGGTTTTCCTGTAAGACTCAGACCTTAATCACTCCTTGGTCTTGTCTTAGATTCAGGATGGTTTGATGTCTAACCCACGCATGTTTAAATTGCCTCACTATATTAGCCTCTACCCCTTCTGATGGGAGGCAGTTACATTAATCCACCACCCTCTCTTATAGATGTTTTTTCTTCTTAACTTCCGTAACTGTCTTTCATTCAGCATAAGTTTGTATTGATTTTTTACATATTGAGAATTGTGAAAAATCAGAAGGTTTTATAAAATATTTCTCAGGAATAGTAGGTTAAAGATTCTCTGCGATAATAACTCAGATATTGTAGAAAAAAATATATATATAATGCAAGGCAAATATTAGTCTAAAAGGCAACATTAGAGGGTTGTGTTGGTAAATTATTTTTGTGCTGGAAAGTTGATTGCTCAGTGCATTGATTCTTCCGGAAAAAATATTTTATTTGAATGACATTATTTGCCCAAATAATTTAACTAAAGTATTCTACAGTAAAGGAGTCTAAAAATGGCAAATTTGAAACCATAGAAATAAAAATTGAAAACAACTATAAAGACTGTGAGAAACAGGTCACAAAAAAGAAGAGCACTGTTCAAAATATAGTACTGCAAGACTATGAAATTCACCAAATTAACATAAGCAAAAATGACATATTTATACATAAAAAAAATATATATAACCATTTAGATGCAAATTTTGCATTGATTAACATTAAAATTAAATAATTAGCAATATTGTTTCTTGTCTACTATATGTGCTATAGCATGAAGTGTGTATGTCATGTATATATTAAAAATCTATATCATATATATCACCCTTGGAATACCGTTGTAGCTGCTTTCTTATAGATTTTAAAAATCCTAATCAACCCCACTCATGTCATGTACTTGGATAAATGGATAAATTTTGTCCGCGGTGCGGACCACATATTACCACAGCACCGCGACACAAGCTTTATTAATGTTTAACATCAATTTTAAGCTTAACCATTTATTTGCCAAACACATTTTGACACAGTATATAAACAGCTTTAACCCCTTCAATCCCAGGGGTTTTTGGTACCTCAAAGCCCAGAGCAATTTTGCCATTTTTGGGGTATGTCGGTTTAGCGATGATTCTCTTTTCCTGTGAGTAGTGTACCCATGTAAACTATATATTGTTTTTTCAAGGAGAGATAGAGCTTTCGTTTGATACCATAGTTGGATGATTAGCTGAAAATTTAGAATGAGAAATTTAGTAAAAACTAGCGAAGATTAGAAAAATAAACTAATTTTTTTTCTTACATTTTCCCTCTGAATCCTCACAAACTTAGGTAAAGTGATGGAAAAATCCCCTCCAAGTTTATCAATTCAGGTGTCCTGATTTCAGAAATACCTAATTTATATAGATTTTCCAGACTTTCCCAGCACCAGGGAGCATACTATAAGGTGTACAAACAACAAGCAACACTGAAAAATGTTAAAAGAGCCATTGTCCCACAATATACTATGAGAAAGAAACAGTGTTGTCATTAAGGGGTTAATAACAATGTGGTATTTTGTTATCATTAAGAAACAATTTAATATAATGTAAATATATATATATATATATTTATAGCTAGTTGAATGGCAAATAGCGTGACTCAGATAGGTATGTATAAAGCACACAAGAGCTCAACTATGATCTGTACAGAGATTTCCAGCAATTAATCAGCAATGTTATCATCTCCAGAAATCTGCCCAGCCCTAAAACTCATATCTAGTTGCAAAAAATAGCTTAAAAAATGTAATTAACAAATGACTGGCCCCAGAGATGTAAAATGACTCACACAAACCGCCATAATATCGAAACCAGAACCTAACCGGCTTGTTCACCATCTTTTGTGTAGCAACTCCAAACAGGTCAGGTTCCGAGTGATACTACTAATAAGCCCCTAAACCAGGGGCGTCCAACATGCGGCCCGCTGGACATCGTGGTGTGGCCCACATGAGATCTTCAGTGGTAACCATTCCTCCAACCAGAGCTCTAAATAGAAAGGGGCATCTGGAAGGGGAGCTCAGTGTGAGGGGTGAAGACTGTGCCAGCTGAGTCTCCCTTACTTCTCCCCCAACTGTTTCAGTAGCTCTGTCTCTTTTCCCGCAGCTCCCCTTCGTCTCTTACCTCTTCTTGGTCTTCTGTGTTCTTTTTTCTTTAGTTTCTCCCCGTGCTTTCTTTCTTCTACCTTTCAGAGCACTTCCGCAAAAGAGTGGAGGTTCCGGACCCACCCTCTCCCTAGATTGAAGGAATGAGGGAGAGGCTGTCACCGTGGCTCCACCATTTTATGGAAGTACTCCGAGAGGCCTTAGACACTGCATCTTTTCACGTAATAAAGGAACACCAAAATAATGTCTAATGGTGCCTCATAAAACGGAACACTTTGTAGAAGAAGGGTCAATACATGAACACATGAAGAATGTTTTTCAAGTAAGGATGACGGAAAGAAGACAAGACTCCTCTTGAATAAGTCACCACAAAAAAAGGAACTGAAAGCTCGAAAATAAGATCAGGAAATAAAGTGACCCATGAATAAGCAATAATTTATGTAAAAACCATCCAGCCTCTCACAGCCCAACAAATGAAGATAATCAGAATAATGTGGCATTAAATACAATGCAGATTCAATGTTGGATTTATTCATCAGGACGGTCTTTCCAAAAGCTCAAACCCAACTGATTGCTATGAAAAGAAGTAAAAGAGACTTTACACAATTCCAGTTCCAGTCCCTTTGAAAGGATGAGCGATGAATAAGTTTACATTTTCTGGCCTCCTTTTTAAGTACCAAGCCTAACCATGAAAGGCAATGATCTGAATGAGGAGGATACTCCAAAGGTCCCTTAACATGCCCCCATAGAATTCTCTCTGTCACTACTTCTGGATGAGCCAATGCTAAATTAAAATTATTGGAAACATCTGAAAAATTTTAAATCTTTAAAAGGAATACAAATCACTTCCTTAAACCCCTGTCTTTATATGTGGATATAATATAAGATGTACCAGGTATTTTGGCAGCGAATGTCTTGTACTAGCAGTTGACCCCAATTTAACAATCACTCGGGAACCGACACAGTTAATAGTGTTTAATAAGAAATGTTAAAAACATACCTACAAACATCAATGCCATAGTACATGCGCTATGTTTAGCAGACTAGCATGGATCTACCCAAGTGATCTAAATTTAAAGTATGAAAATATGAAAATCGATACGATTTTAATACTTATCCAATCAGGGGCATAACTAGAAGCCTCAGGGCCCCAGTGCGAGAATCTGTTAAGGGCCCCCCCAACCCGATCTACCCTCCTCTCACACCATCTCCCCCCCCCCTTCTCAGGCTACATTTTTTTGTTTTTGTTTTTATTTCCTTTTATTTGCCAACCTGCCCCCCCAGTTATGCACATCTGCCCCAGGCTTGCCACTCTGCCCCCTGATATGCCTTTTAACCCCCTATATGCCCCTCTGCCTCCAGAAATGCCTTATACCCCTATACGCCACTCTGGCATATAGGGGGTTAAAAGGCATTTCTGGAGACAGATTGGCATAAAGGGGTTAAAAGGCATATCATAGAGCACTTTGCCTCCTGAATGGGGACAGGGGTGACACTGGGGATCTGAATGGGGACAGGGGTGACACTGGGAGGGGCTCATTGGGGACAGAGATTACATGGGGGGGCTGAAAGGGGACAGAGGTGGCACTGGGGTGCTAAACTTGTGAACACATACAGACACAGAGATTTTTTTTTTTGTTTAATCATTTAAAAATAATAATTTAAAAAAGCATTATGTTGTTTGTCCCCCACGGACACACTTACACACACACATACTGATTGTTTTTGTTTTTTAAAAATACAAAAAATATTATACAGTTTGTTCAAACAATAAATTAGTTTACTGACCTTCTACTTCTTCCACTTTGGGGCTTTTTCATCTTCATCACCGTCCTCTGTCTGAGTGCGAGGGGGCGGAGCTTTCACCCCTCACGCTGCTCTCAGTCTCATCATCACTATGCGGCCATCAGATTGCTGGAAATGTAAATCTAAACGGCCGCTGCGTGCTGATGCCGCCGGCCAGAGCTATTTTAATCCTTTTTTTATTTATTTAATATGCCGGATCGGCTTGCCATATTAAAAATAAATAAATAAAGTATTAAAGTAACTCCGGCCGGCGGCATCAGCACGCAGCGGCCATTTAGATTTACATTTCCAGCAATCTGATGGCCGCATAGTGATGGGAGCAGCGTGAGGGGTGAAAGGTGAGTGCGAGGGGGCGGAGCTTTCACCCCTCACGCTGCTCCCATCACTAAACGGCCATCGCACACGGCCGCTGGGTGCTGATGCGGCCGGCCGGCGCTACTTTAATACTTTCTTCTTTTTAAATTTAACATGGCAAGCCGATTCAGCTTCCCATATTAAATAAAATTTTTAAAAAAAGAATTAAAGTAGCGCCGGCCGCGTCGGCCGTTTAGATTAGATTTTGGCGATTGTCCCCCTGCCCACCCCGCTGCTTCCAATCCCGCTCCGCCGGCCGCCGGGCCCACTATTCTGCGGGCCCACCGGGAAATTTCCCGGTATCCCGGTGGGCCAGTCCGGCCCTGCTTGGGCCCCCCTGAGTGGCAGAACTCCAGGGCCTGGTCGCAGTCGCGACCCCGGTAGTTCCGCCACTGTATCCAATCCCAGGTTATCTTACGGTGATGATGCTGGAACATGTGAGAAACAGGAGGGAAAAGCCTTTCATACTTCCTGCAGCTCTAATGTGGGTCTTCCTCTCTCCCTCCTCTCCAAGATGCAATTCCTCTTTTCCACTTAAGGCATGGGATTAAATCCCCTTTTCCCTTTCCCATTCTCCCCCTACGTTCCTCCCATTCCCTGCCTCCGAACATGCTTTCCCTAAAAAACTAGAAAAACTGGTTTTGGCCATGCTTACAGTAGTGACCAGATAGAACTGGTCACTACTGGTTTCCGGGACAGTAAAGGCCACTTCCAGTGCTGGAGACTGCCACTTACCTAGGGAATATCTACTAAATGGGGAATCTCAGAGTTTAGAACGTAGGGAGTTATGGGCGCAAAAGCACTAATAGCGCCAACAAATGTACCTCATTTTTCATGTCCATAACACCAAGTTGCTCTGGTTATTTAAAAAACGCAATTACATTAAGTGGCTGAAACACAGCTGAATACATGTCGACATGCTTTATTCAAATACGGGAAACATTGTTAGTCTTCTGTCTCGCGTCGAGAGAATGCTGTCATGGAACTATACTTCCCATTATCCTTCAAACACATATCCCGGGAACAATACCTACCTACCTACCAGGACAGAAAAGTGCACAAAAAGTATAATTTAAGAATTTTAAAAAGGCAAGGTTTAACTGGGAGCGGAGTCACCATGACAACAGATGACTTTTACACAAATCTGCATGACTGAAGTACCCTCGATCACCGGGCCAGACCCCTCACCCAATTTACTTTTACCCAATAACGACAGACACATGAAACTTGGGTTGAAAAGGCCACAGCCAATTTTTTTTATTAACTAAGTCAATGCCACGCAACCTTAGGCCCTACACCTTGTCGCGTTAACAGGGCAAGGACTACCTCATAAATATAATTACTCATAAATATAATACATAACATCCATAAACATAAATAATTAACAAAGAGCATAAAGCCTACCAGGCAAACTAGGAACCACCACACAGGGATGGAAATACCAAGATGCCTAAATACAAACCTGAGGCTCCCAGCACTACCTACCGGGGACCCCCTGCCAAATGCCCCACACCCCCTAGATGCCTAGTCAGCTACCCACCGGCTGTGACAGCATAAGTACCCCAACATAATACATATACCCCAATAAACAGGGAGGGAGGCTGGGACAAACAACACAAGGTAAGGTGACTACAAAATGTCCCTAAAACTCGTGTCACAACCACTTAAGTAATCTTCCCCTAAACCCCACCCCCAACTTACCAAAACTGACGCCAAAAAGCCTGGCCCTACTCGGGAGCCCAGTCAGGGCCCACTCTGGCCATGCTGGCCCCCGCGGGCATCAGTATATTTTTTATGAGCACCCCCAGTTGAAGGTCAATTCTTATTGCTCTTCCCTGTGTAGCTGCTTACATTACCACCTAGACTGACATGTATTATTATTATTATTATTATTATTATTATTATTATTATTATTATGCTTTATTTATTATATGCCATAAATGTTGCATGTTGCCATTATGTTTTTCAGTTAAAAAGTATAACTTATATCGTTCATCCACTACAGACAAAATAGTTTATTTTAATTATTACTTCTAATTAAAAACATAATAAAACTTGTGCTATTATTTCACCATCAATGTGCTAGAATATCTTATCTGACATGACTGACCCAGTTAGCTGATATTCAGCCAAGCGTATTGCTTATTATTGCAGTAACAGGCGGATAATTACAGATGCAGGAGTCCTTTTAAGCAGCATTAATATCTTTTTTGGGGGTTTAATTGTTTGGCTTATTAGAGCTTTAAACCAGATCTGTCGCTTTACTCAAATCCTACATAATTCAATGCACTGAATAAACCATCGTAATGTCGGATAGTTGCAGGTGAAAATAAGCAGCGTTCTTCTTCGTGGAACTTATGGCCACCTGGCACATTAAGCAAATGCCTAGCGGGCTACTGGTCATTGGCGCCCCATACCCACCCGATCTGACCCTTCAGCACAAATGTCCACACATATGGATATAAATACAGCTGCGCCAACATCATCAGTCATCAGGGCTGCGTCGAAATATTTGTCATATGATGTCATACCATGATGCACAGCAGAGAGGATGGCAGCTGCAGAGGAAGGTCCTGGGGGGCTGAGGGGGCTCCTCAGGCTTACGGTATCCTCACAATATAAAAACATGACTTACGTCGCCACAGACTGACGTAGATTTTGACTTCCATGTCGAATATTCCATGTTCAAAATTGAATATCTGCAAAATAACGATGACTGGCAGACAAAAAGCGCGCACGCCCAAGGCATAAATACATTCAGTTACAGTAAAATTCTAGCAATCTTCTGTTGGTAGGGGTTAATCAGAGAGCAAATAACAAGCCGGACTGGAACAGGTTTAAAACGGTGGGGTTTTTTTTTTTTGCTTCACTCATTTGGCTGGAGGGACAGGTGGCGTAAAAGGAAATCTGAAAGAGTGATTTTGTTTTTCAAAGATGTAGGAGGCACCAAGAACAATCGTCCCCACACCTTATTTATAAATTGAGACAAGTCAGCTTACCTGGCAGGTTTCCGATCTCTCCGTCGTTAATTCTTCTGCATGCGACGCGGACGCTCACAGAGGGACAAAACTTTAGGTAAGAAATTTGTATTCAAGGAAAAAAAAATATTATACCTGTAAATGATTTCGTTTAATAGTCCGGACGACAGATAATTAACCCCGCAGGAGCCGAGGAATAATTCCCACTCCCCATACTATGCTCAAAGAGTTAAAATATAATTATAACATTAGGTAATATATTAAAATATATTAAAATGATCATACTCTTCCTGATCTGAACCAAACGATTATAGGTTTATCCACCAAAGTATCATGAATAAATACTAAATGTGACATAATAGTAAAAAATAAAAAAAAAGTGTGGTTTTAGTTTTAAACCATAATTTTAATAAAAATTTAAGAACTTTATCAATCATCTGAGTGCTTTTTTTTTATATCCCCACTGCTTTCATTTTAATTATTTTACCGTGAACAAGGATACCTTTTATAAAATGTTTTGACATGTTTTATTCTCCAGCATTATTTATTTTACTTACGGTAATTAAAAGCAATTATACGCATTGCGTTTATTTATTTTAGTTTATTTTGAGTTTATTTATTTTAGAAAAGATTTTTTTGTTGTTCTAACGCCCGCGAAGAGACTTCCATTCCTCTAATGCAATTGAAACTGGTGATATAGCAATTAACCACCGATATTTATTAAGTGTTGCCGGACGTTACATTGGATTTAAAATTCTGAAAAGATGAATTTGTCAAATATTGGAGGTTAGATATATATATAAAATTATTAAATTCAATTTCCGGAGTCTATCTGTGAGATACGTTTTTCTATAGCATAGAATTGTTTTATGAAATAATTTCAAATAAATGACCGAATAAGAAACTGACGGTTGTGGATTTTGGAGGTTTGTACCGAATCGTTGTAACATAGAATTTGACGCAGATAAGAAGCATTCAGCCCTATTTAGTGCATCCTTAAACCTTAATCAGTCGTTGGTCTCGTCTTAGATTCAGCAGCCGTATGCCTATCCCACACCTGTTTAAATACCCTCACTGTATTACCCTCTACCACCACTGTTGGGAGGCTGTTCCACTTATTTCCCACCCTCTCAGTAAAGTAAAACTTCTCCTCCTTTGAAATAAACTTTGTTAAATCACTTTATGTATTTAGATATTCCGAGCCGGACATATTGAGATTCCTTACTACGAGGGGGGGGGGGGGTGATAATGTATACTAATATAATGAAGAGTTATTTCCTTGTTGCTTATGTGCCACATCCACTTTGGATTTTTGCATCAAAACGAGAGCTTGCGAGATATTGGTAACGAAGAATCTTGTGATATAATGTAGCAAAAGTATGATTTGACTGCTGGCCCCTACATTATTATTACTATTATTGTTATTATTATTTATTGTTTTACATAGCGCCATCATATTCCGCAGCACTGTACAAGCAGTGTATAATCTAACAATTTTAACTACAGATACAAGAAGTAAGTAAAGCCCTGCTCAAAGGAGCTTGCAATCTAGACTGGATTACACCACGAGTGCTTTTTTACTTTACCAAGATAAGTGGAACAGCCTCCCATCAGAAGAGGTAGAGGCTAATACAGCGAGGGGATTTAAACATACGTGGGATAGGCATACGGCTCCTGAATCTAAGACCAGACCAACGATTAAGATCTCAGTGTTATGTTAGGAAAAGCGGGCAGACTAAATGGGGGCGAATGGGTCTGATCTGCCATCAAATTCTATATTTAATGGATATTCCCAGTAGATATTCCTTAATGAGGTTACCCCAAAATACAGAGTCAATAGTCCGGGTTCTATCCCCTTTAGATATTCCTTAAGGGAGTAACCCCTACATTCTAAATTACCGTATCGTTATTTTTGGTTAATTAATAGAAATATTACCGACTGCCTTAACCTTTATATATATAGAGATATCTTTCATGGTATTGCACATAAGGGTGATGGACGTACTCGGCTCATATAAAGCCGCAATATCGTACTAACCCTTTAAGGAGGCAAAGTCCTCTGAAACCAAGAGGAGATACTAACTGAGTCTTTTATACAGTAACACTCCGCAGAGCCTGCTGGGGTAATGCGTCTTAGGGGTTAATCACCGCAGAGAGCAAATAATAAGCCGTACTGGAACAGGTTTAAAACTGTGGGTTTCTTACTTCACTTGTTACATTGCCAACGTGCGGCTGAACAGACAGGTTGCTTAAAAGGAAATTGGGAAGAAGAGAAGTCGGGAAGAGTGATTTTATAAAGTCAGCTGACCTGGCGTGTTCCGATCTTTTCCCTCGATAAAAGCGTCTTGTTCCTCCACGTACGTGCGGAAAGCTCACCTGACACAGGAGCTCCGAAAGGGACAGAACTTTAGGTAAGAAATTTGCGTTCCAAGAAAAATGTATCCCATACCTGTAAAGGATTTCATTTAATACTCTGTATTACCTGGTAGGAGCAGAGGAATAATTCCCACTCCCCTACTATGCTCAAAAACTTAAATAACTATTAGATTATTATTCTTTTTATAATTATTATCTCACCGGTCCAAACAAAAATCATTATAGGTGTTTACAGGACATCAAAGGTTGCGTTAAGAGTCCAAACAGCAGGCGACGCAGGGAGTGTCATATAATTAACGCGCTTCATCTTTTGCCATAAAAAACCTGCCGTGTCCCCATTACAACATCATTTATACATCAGATAATGCTGCTATAATTTAAGAACTACAATGTTGGGTAAGGTTCCACGTCTCCATTTCTTCTGCCAGTGAAGCCTAACGATAAACAATTCGTCTGTCAATACGTTCCACTCTCCGCGTTTACCCAACACTTGTCTCAGCTAAAAACATTAAAAAAAAAAAAAAAAAAACAGATAAAAAAATTACACGCTGTGTTAAAATGTAATGCCTTAGATCTTTTAAACATATATACTTTTTTCAAGGTATTACATGTAAGGCTGATGGACATGCTTAGCTCATAGACAGCTGTGATGTCATACTGACGTTCTAAACACCTCTCAAACCAAGGGGAGATGCTACACAGGAAAAAACGCTCTGCAGAGTCGGGTGAGGCTGGGTTGGGTTCTGTACTAAGTATAGGAACAGCCATGGAAAAATACGACGTGATTGTGACTTTAAGAACATATATGTATATATATATTTTATTTTTTATTTTATTTTTTTTAAATAACTATACACTGAATAACAGAATGAACTATAAGCATTGCCGCAGGGTAAATAGAGTAAATAAAACAACAAATAAAATGTAATTTAAATCCATAAAAAAAATGAACGATATTTATTAAATCTTTACAGTCATAAACCAGAAAACGTTAAAAAAAAAAAACATTCTCGGGTCTATTCGATGAGAAAAGAATTGATAAGATTTTCATGGGACGTGCAAGTGAATCGCGAAACCGTCTGTACCGTTTGTTGGGTTTTTTTGTGTAGTGACAGATCCCCCTATAAAATGCATATCGAGGTTGCTTATATATTGGTACAGATGGTAATATTGTGTAATTTGGTAGTAAACTGGAAATAAAATGAGGCATGGCTCATAAACGCTTGGGAATCTCACCCTGATGTACATCGAGACCTGTCACTCGATGAAGGGTCATTGCTTCCAAGCCGTCTTAAGTCCCTAGGTACATAGATAGGTCTGCAATGATACCGCAGCAACTTATTGCGGCACACTATGAGAAAAAGTCCATAGGAAGAAGCACATTAATTCTTTGATGATTAAGTTCAAACATTATACATAAAAGTGTACGCTGTATGTTACAGGGAAAAGTGAATCGGGCATGTTTTGCCCTAGTAAGTGAAAAGACTTCTTAAAAATTTATTTTTAAAACTTAAAAATAAGACATTGACAAAACTGATAAAGTTTGTTTCCATGGAGTACTACAGAGTACAGTTGATGTTTTGTCTACATGGAACAGCATGTTAAAGATCTACTTAATTCTAGCAACTTATTAGCAAGTAAATAGGTATGTTGACCCCCGTAACCATATGAACAACGTGTAAAGGCTACTCAACATATCCCTTGAAGGTATCCTCTAATTAAAGGCACGTGAAACCTGTTTTGGAAGAGAATTGGTCACAGCTTTGTTAGAAAATATACACAGACCCTTATTAGCAACAAAGTATACTGGTATGTTTACAAGGACAAGAAAAAATAAGTACCAGTATTTCTGCATTAATGTGTCTTAAAATATAGGATCTTCATCTAAGTTACAATAATACACAAACACAATCTGTTTGACTAATAACACACAAATTATTGTATTGTTTGTGCCCATATTGAAAACATAATTTAAACATTCACAATGTTGCTTTTAAAAAAGTGTGGGCTAATCACTATAACAAAAGCTAATTGGAGTCAGGAGTTATAAAACCTGCAGTCCAATCACAGAAATGGGATTACAGGAGAGTTTTAGAGCTACTTTGACATAAAAGGTTTCTATTCTCGAGAAGCATCTGCTGATACGAATCATGCCTCACCAAAAAGAAATCTCAGAAGACCTTGATTGTTGATTTGCATAAAACCAAAAAGGGTTACAAAGTAAGTTAACATATTCATCAGCCCACAGTTAGACAACTTGTTTATAAACAGAGATACTTTATTACCGGGGTTACTCTACCCAGAAGTGGACTCCTGGACAACATGACTCCAAGGACACATTGTGTGTTATTAGCTTAAGCACATTATTATTATCTATCAAAAAGGAGTTCAAAAACACTAAGCGGGAGCCTGAGAAGGAGAGAGTCACCTTTATGAGCTAACAACAGCAGGTGGACAGTAGGTGAGTGACTTTCAACCGCTTAATACCAACAGACTAAAAAAATAGTCAAAAATAGTCATGGCATGTTGGTACTGGCTTCGGGTCTGAAACAACACCCTGGGCTCTATTTTTGGAATTCGAACACACATAAAATACGTATTGACCTTCTCGTGCCAGGATGGAGCAGGTTCATCGGTAGGGGCTTGTAAAGGAGGTTAAGATTTGTATTTAATCTTCATATTTGCTGGAAACAAGTCATAATTCGAACAACATATATATCATGATTATAAGGGAACACAAGCAGGTAGGGAAGCAGTAATTTTGTCATGTGATAGTAATGCAGTTTGAACGCCTTTTGTTGTAAAGTTAACAATTTAATTGTTTTTTCGTATTGTGCTAATAGATGGATTACACAGAGTAAAACAAACACACCACGGGTTACGTATAAAGCGCAATCCTGGCTCAAAGTAATGAGAGTGACGCAATCAGACAGAACATTCCATTGGTTGCGATTGCTTCTTTTGTTAACTTTTTTTTATGTGTTCCAGACAGCACCATAATTCAGCCTTCATTCGGAATCAAAAAGATTAAATAATGTGTTACTATTGTGGGGTTTGATGTTATTTGACACTAATTCTGCCTTTCTGTTTCTTGGTTTCTAGAAATGAAATGAAGACGATGTTGCCGTCATCATCGTGTCCTCAAATCGCCCTATTTTTCCTCGTTCAGGGACTTATTGCGTTCCTGTTGTTTTCATACAGCACCTTCAGAAAAAATGATCCAGTATTTCAAGAAAAGACACAAGTGTTGCCACAACCTGTTACAGACATAAATTCCACTCAGCAAGAGCATAGTTTGGTTATTCTGTTATGGACGTGGCCCTTTGGTGATCATTTCACTCTAAACCAGTGTCCGTCACCCTATGAGTCTGATGGATGCTTCTATACAGCAGACCGAAGCTTATATAAGTCATCAGATGCCGTCATTTTCCATCACAGGGATGTTTGTTATTCCAGAAAGCAAATGCCCGAGATTCCAAGGCCTCCTGGACAGTATTGGGTATGGTTCAACTTGGAATCACCAAGTCATTCTCCAAACTTGGCCTTCATGGACAATCTCATTAACCTCACCATGTCTTACCGAAGTGACTCGGATATCTTCACTCCTTATGGCTGGCTAGAGAAGAACGATGTCATTCAAAACTTTACGATCCCAAAGAAGTCCATGCTGGTGGCATGGGTAGTGAGTAATTGGAATCCACAATCCCAGAGGGTCCGTTTTTACGAGGAGTTAAAAAAATACGTACAAATTGATATCTACGGTCGGCAGCATAAACCTTTGGCCTCGGGTAATATGCAGGAAAACCTATCCAAATATAAATTTTACCTAGCCTTTGAGAATTCTCAACATAGAGACTATATCACCGAAAAACTGTGGAGAAACGCCCTCGTGTCCGGCACTGTGCCCATCGTCCTTGGCACATCTAGAGAAAACTATGAAAAGTTCATTCCCCGTGATTCATTTATCCATGTAGATGATTTTCCAAGTGCTAAACAACTTGCTGATTACTTGCTGGAACTTGATAAAGATACCCAGAAATACGAGCAATACTTTAAATGGAGGTCAACATGGCGGCCAAAAGGGGACGCTGGTTGGGCTACACATTATTGCAAAGCCTGTAGGGCATTGAAAGATGCCCCTCCATATAGGACAATTCCAACTCTTGTAAAATGGTACACATGACAAATTCTTAACATATTAACACCATATTGACACCAAGAATGAAGGCTACTGGCAATGATTGCTAACAATGTTCACGTTTTTTTAAGCTTGTAAAGAGTTTCTGGAAACTGAGAGTTCTGGAGTATTTTTATGAACTTATACTTTGTGATGCAGTTCATATTTTTTTTGAAGCTCATCAAAACTCTTTCACTAAACAGCCTTATAGCATTATACAAATGCATCATTTTAATATCTTCTAAGCGAATGTTAGTTGAATAAAATTACAAATATTGGAGTATTTCTATTTTAAAAGATGAAGCAGAACTCAAAATCTGCCTTACATTAGCTTTTGGGACCTAAGATGTTTCTTCCGTTGGAAACACAATATGTGTCTGTATTACAATGAGTAAAATGGGCATTAGAATATCAAAGCATCCGTGCATGTCTTTGTTATCTTAAGCATTGTGTGAAATGGTATTGGTGAATTTGGTTTCGTGAGAGTTTAAGAGTTTTGTTGAATTGAACTAAACTTTTTTTTTTCCAAGGAACAATGAATCGGAGCCGCATATTTGGATAGATAGATAGATAGATAGATAGATAGATGACCAAAAGTATCTGTATACCTTATCCATCACACCTATAAGAGCTTGTTGGGCATCCCATTCCAAAAACAAGATTACGGAGTGTTTATGAGGCCACTTCTTTAATTTTGCCCATTCATCCAGTAGAGCATTTGTGAGGTCAGGCACTCATGTTGGACGCAATCTCCATTCCAGTTCATCCCAAAGATCTTGGATTGGGGTTGAGGTCTAAAAAAGTGGTATCCATTGTCCCCAGTAATCAGGTTCCATCTTTTTTTTCATCTTTACATTGTAATGTATCGTGTTACCTTCACACCCATGTGTTTTACCTTTCTTATATTTTCATTTTTTATGGTGGTTAAGGGAAGAGAACTGGGTGGATTTGTAACCAGATGGTATATTTAACCTTTCTCATTCCTTTTGAAAATGAATCCCCAGTAGATTAAACACATTGACCTGAGGGCCAGTAATAAGCTTTCTGGGGCAAACCTGAAAAGTTATAAATATGCTTATCTCTTGCCACATAAAAATTAAAAATAAAATGGGGGAAAAGGCAGATTTTTTTTTGGAATGAAATGCTTCAATTACATGTGTGTGTTTTTCTCAAATGGATGCTCTGCTTTATCCCCAAATAATCCTAAAAGCGGCTCTTTAATTTTCTGTTTAAATACCCCTGCCTTAAACTATTTTATCTAATACTTCCCAAAGCTCAAAGGCTACATTATTTCAAGACCTATGTTATTCTTAGGTTCATCTATCCATATATTTCCTAATCCGGAAGGCATTCTCCTTCTTTTCTGAGAACATTTGGGGATTACTGTATTGTGTGGTTTATTACTTCTTCCAGATCAACGGCAAGTTAATAGACTTTTTGTAAAACGTTATCTTATGTTACTATATTACCTGCATGTACTGTTCTGGGAACAAATTTATGAAAATGTTACGAGAAGTTGCGAGACAGGAGCTTGAATAACGCTGTAACCCTACTCTGCCTCAAATGCCCCGTGTACTTGAATCCACTCAATGGGAATGTACAGTCGTGTATAGATTTCCTATTAAGTATATGAATTTGTCTCAAGACGCAAGCTATTTAGCATATATAAATAAATTTCCTAAAGCTGACCGTTACACAATGACTACCTCGATTATAAAGAGAATAAATTTGACTGGATCATACCGACAATGAAGGTAGAATGGGAGAACTCATCACCTGGTCTATTATTATTTTAAGCTCTTTCTCCTATGTCATTATCCTAACCTCACATCCTACATATTATGCCTTTAAACCCATTCCCCTACATCATTACCAAAACCCATTCACTACACCATTATCCATCCTATCCTATTTAGCCCCTTAATGACAAAGGACGTACATGTACAGGCTCAAAATGCATTGTTTTCAATGGATTTAAGGGACCGCCCATTCTCCTTAAGGGGTTAATATTTAATATTTAGAAACACAGAATTTGGCGGCATTCGGCTCATCTATTTTGCCATTCCTCTTGATGTTAGCGTTCCAATGCCCATTGTCTATATTGGTGGCAAAAACATTTTGAATGTCTTCTGCTAGAACAAACAGGCAACACAGACATTGTCTGTTCTAGAAGAAGACATTAAATATGTTTTCGCGTATATTTGTGCATTCAAATATCGTTTGGTAACCATGAGCTGGTGTTATTTGATCTTCATGGCAATAATGGGGGGGGGTGATAATCTCTACCTGAACAAATCAACAAAAATTAAATATAAAAAAATAAAAAAATTTCAGAGGAAGCACAAATGCCGTGCTTTGAAAGATTTGGATAATATTTTAAAAGCTGCAATTAAGATGACAATTTTACCAAATAGGAATTTTTCTCCATGAAAAATAAATTATTTATACATTTTATCACATGAATATTATTTTATACATGATATTATTTTTGCATGAATTTAATGCATATATTACCTAATACCTCAATGTTTTCAACTGTATACAATTTCTGTGGCCTAGCCTATTTGTTTAAAGCTATATAAAATAAATGAAAGACAACTATGGAGGTATTTGATGATAATCTTTGGAAGTTTCCTTTGCTATTTACCTGTACTCATTCCTTCCCCACTCTTGTTAGCTATTCCACCTCAACATGATAACCTCAAAAATCAGAGGCGAAACAAAAAAAATGCTCGCCCCTGCAAGACTTGGCGGCCCTCAAGCTCCTCCAACAAACACAGTAACGTTCTTACACACACACTAACACAATTACACACACTAACATGCTAACATACTTTTACACAGTAACATACTTACACACACTAACATACTTACACACACTAACACGCTTACACACACATTAATATACCATATTTGCTTGAATATAAGATGAGGTTTTTTTCCAAATGCTCTGAAAAATACCGATCTTCTCATATCCGAGGTCGTCATATAATCGAACCTCAAATAGAGGTCTGACTATAAGACTAAGACCCAGATCCCCCTTAGCACTGCAGGGCATCAGGACCGTCTCCTAAAGTTGATTGAGCTGCGGGATGGGGGTGCCACCGGTGCAGAGCTTGCTCAGGAATGGCAGCAGGCAGGTGTGAGTGCATCTGCATGCTCAGTGAGGCAAAGACTTTTGGAGGATAAACATCAGGGACAGATATTCTGCAAATGGTACAGGGAATGGACTGCAGAGGACTGGGGTAAAGTCACCTTCTCTGATAAATCCCCTTTCCGATTGTTTGGGGCATCTGGAAAAAAGCTTATCTGGAGAAGACAAGGTGTGCGCTACCATCGGTCCTGTGTCATGCCAATAGTAAAGCATCCTGAGACCATTCATGTGTGGGGTTGCTTCTCAACCTAGGGAGTGAGGCTCACTCACAATTTTGCATAAGAACACAGCCATGAATAAAGAATGGTACCAACACATCCTTCGAGACCCAACCATCCAAGAACAGTTTGGTGAAGAACAAAGCCTTTTCCAGCATGATGCCATAAGGCAAAAGTGATATCTGGAACAAGTGGCTCGAGGAACAAAACATCGAAATTTTGGGTCCGTGGCCAGGAAACTCCCCAAGACCTTAATCCCATTGAGAACTTGTGGTCAATCCTAAAGAGGCAGGTTGACAAATAAAATCCCACAAATTCTGACATACTCCAAGCATTGATTATGCAAGAATGTGCTGCCATCAGTCAGGATGTGGCCCAGAAGTTCCCTCCCTCCCGCTCATTTTTTATGTTACTTTTCGGTTGGTTATGGGCTGGCATAGAGCAAGGGTTAACCACTTTTAGGTGTGGCTTGACTCGTGGTGCACAGGTCCTCGGCCTAAGTGCAGGACACTCCTTGGGCTGGTGCCTTGGTGAATCCAGTCATGACAAGGGCTACCATGCATGGGACGCCGGTGGTCCCTACAGTGTTACGGTTTTTCTGCCTGTGCCAGCTGGGTCGGTGTAGTTTGCGGTTCTGTAAGTGGCAGTTTAACTATTTAGGTGTTGGCCTTTGTAGCCTTTTAGATTTCTTGCTAACAGTTGACCGTTATATTTAAGGCTTGCACTTGTTTACAAGTGGGTCGTGTGGTGCGGCGCGTGCATTGCCATATTATATCATGTTTATCATGTGTTTTCAAGTATTGTATGTTTTTACAATAATAAAGTTATTTTCTGTGTCACGGTGTGGAAGGCGAAAAGCGGACTGCACCGCGGCCAAAATTAGCCATAGTTGACTTTATAATAAAGCATTGTTATATTACCTTGGTGTTTGGTGTCTTTTTTTTGGTGGGGGGCCGCCGCATTGACGCTACCTCATTCATGAGGCATAAACTTAATGTAATTGTCAGGAAAAGCTTGTGAAGACCAATGCTTGTGTCGTTCTCAAAACCTCTGGCCACGACTGCACTAATACACACAGACGTCCCTACCTTTGTTGACTCAGAAAGGGCTGGTCCACCAGCCGGCGACATCTCTTCTGTTCCCTTGCCGTCCTCACATCCCGCCTGCTTCTGAGCACTGGGAATCGACTTTATCCCGGTACTCAGACTCGAATGTCAGCATGCTGGATCTGAGGGAGCGCAGCCTGCCCCAACAGTATGTGGGGCACGGAACCGGCGGCACTGATGTTATTTAAAACGTAAGTAATAAAATATATATTGGCGGAGCTTGAGGACGCATTGTCAAACCCTTTCATGTCCCAACGGTACACTGTACTGGTGTCCATACATGCCGCATGACAGCAGGCCAAAAGGGGGACATAGCTACAGGCCAAATCTAAACACAAAAGCAAAAGGATTTAACCCAGAACAAAAAAAGCCTATAAATGACGAGGCAATGTAAACTTAACCTGTGTCATTAAGTCAAGTAGATTTTATTATGTGACAACGTGTAGTTCACATACAGCTACAGGGCTGCCAAATGGGAGGACACGCAAGGCAAGGATTATTGTACAGAACTGAGATCTCAATGGCTTTTAGCTACCTTGGAAGTTTATAGGCAGCGACACATATGATAGAATCTCATCCGCAAGAAGTATGGAACGATAAATCACTGCGCCTTGAAAATACGACCATCAGATACGTACCTACGGATTAACGAGTTTAACAAACGTTTTATTCAAGAAACAAACTACATGGGACCATTTACTAGCGTTCATTGCTAATTGAAATGTAAAATTGTAAAAAAAATAAAAAAAACACCCCCAAAACATATAAAAAATATCTTATATTATGATCATTCAGGCACAACATTTATGCCCAGGAGCATTTCATTAGTGTACTACCTATATTTGGCACCCCCATCTGACCCCCCTGGCAAATCACATTTGCGCTGTCGCACCAGTTTTTACTCACACTGTCACATTTGCACAGACTTAAACACACATGTACACACACACATACTAACACACACTTACACCCTCATACTTACACACTCGTGCTCACATAAAGAATTTTGGACCGACTGGGGAAGGGGGCCAGTTGCGGCACCTCCCTGATGAGTGGCACCCGGGGTGGACCCCCAAATGGGCCACTGTTTATGCAGCTTCCTGGCTTGCATTTACAGGAAAGCAGATTGTCTGTGGCCCTAATTTTAGGGTTCTGCTGCGGGATAGCTGGTATCCTTCTTTATTCTCCCCCTCCATTGTGTCCCACACATTTTCACACCCTATGTAACCATACCTTAACTTTATACGCGTATAATTTTGCTAAAGTGCACGTGTGTTTGCATATCCTTTGAGGACGCCTAATCTTGGACACATCACCAAACTTTTTTTTTCATAAAACTCCTATAACATAAGAAAATAATACAGACAATGTGGTTGAATTGTGCAGAAAGGTTACAAAAAGAATTACAAAGAATGGTCCTCTCCTTGTTTACGTCTTCTTGATCATTTCTTGAACCCACTTAGCCAAGGAAGGAACCACTTGGTTTCTTCAGTTCTCTCGCCTTACCTTGTTCTCCCTGAACCCAACAAACCCCTGTCTTCTAAAGTCTCTTAAAACCCTTGATTGAGGTCACCACCTTGTTACTGATCCGGCCTTCATGTGTATTGTGGTAAGTGATAGGAAAGTCCGTGAGTTCCACCTGTCTCAGATTTCTCAGGTCCAAGATCTCAAAGATATGTCTTCTTCATTAACTAGCCAGCTGACCCATCAACTTCAGCAGCATCTGATTCTCTTCCTTGAGAATTCTGTTCTCATCCTGAGCCCTCCGCAATTTCTGTGTAAGGATAAATGTGGATAAACTCAACAACGTTCTTGTTAATAAGCAGATGAAAATTCACACCTTACATCGTTGGGTAAAATTAAGTAACAATTTAATTTTTACGTATCCAGAGATAAAACGCCCTCCTGAATTTGTCATTTACTTTTCAATCTGCATGTCTTATTAAAGGCCATTTTTTCTCTCAGTGGAAAATGAGTGCGGCCCCCGAACGTATACATTTCTGATGAAGTGGCCCGCTGCAGGAAAAACTTGGACAGCCCTGTCATAGTGAATGTGTTTCTTAGAAACACTGACATCATGTGGACAGAAAGAAGAATGCAGTTACGGTGTTAACAGAAGATTGAATTTATTTTTTTTATTTATAGTTTGAATTTGAACTTATTTTTTTTACTTATAGTTTTACATAGCACCATCATATTCTGTAGCGCTGTGCAATGGATGTATTCTTTCCTTCTAGTTTTTTTATATGAGCCAGAAACCATAAAAATATATTGTTACAAAGCATTGCTCATTTTGCATTATCTTACCAGAGATGTCATTTAAAACCAGAGCAGATAAGAAATCTGGCCATTGAGAATATTTGCCGCTATCAGTGTGATCAGATACTGCTCATGAAGTAGCAGCTGTATCCCAAGTATGCCGTGATCATGTCGGCCATTTTTTCCCAGGGCACATCTAATTTTCGCATGTTGCTGAAACATCTCTAAAGTGTTTTCCTGAATTATAGGAGATGAATAAACCTGATTAATTAATTAATTTAATTTCCTTGTGGAAATCTCAAATACTGACAGGTAGGGCTATAGGCGTGGTCAAAAACATGTAAAAATTAAATGTGTCCTGGAAAGAATGGCTGATTTGGCAACCTGCAGACCAGTAGTGACTTAAGTCATGGCAACTAGAGTTGCGCAATAAGTGTCCTGATTTAGTGGGACACAAAACAAGACATAACAGTTGTTTGGGGCTTTACGTGTGCATGATGAATGTGATAAGCTTGCCACAAGCAAAGCCACCTTTCACCATGAATATTGGTGTATATGCTAGCTGTCACTCAAAATATAACATACTAGATTTTAACTAGAATTGGTTTTCCAAAGGAGAGACTTCATACAACCATTCAGATCCCCAGAGCGCCATCACACGTGAGCTTTAGAGAGAGCCTTACCTGTTTCAGACTCTTTATCTCCTTTTGGAGCACAAGCAGGGTCCCATCTTTGTCACTAAGATCAGCACTCAGTTTGTGGTTGTCTTGTCTCTTTAATCTTACAGCCTGTGAAACAAACACAATAACAAGAGGCAAATGTAATCATGTCTAATACATGAAACAAATATCACAACGGGGCCTTTCGTCAACCCTACGCTACTTGGTGTCTCTGTTCATGTATTGTCTTTTGGAGCTCAAGAACGTTTTGCCTGCCTCTTATCTTTGGTCTTCTTCCAGTTTTTGTTCATTCTTCATAAAGGAAAAGAAAGGAGCCACGATGTAACAGATACATATCTACTGATCACCATACCTTTTGTAACTCTTCCAGCCACCTCTGCCTTGTCTTACAGTCACTCTCTCTACCTTCCCGAGGAGGGACGTTGGGACCTGTATCTGTCCTGAAACACAAAGAGTTTCAGGTGGGTCATTAATGAAAGCCTTACAGCTTGTGTGAGGTGGGCTTTCCTGGAAAAAGTGGAAGCTGGTGAACTGTTAGTCATACATTTATCATTATTATTATGTCTGTGGAAGAGGAGGGTGTCAGAAAAGAGGCTCGGAGGTTTCAAGTAAAGTTATGGTCCAAAAGTTTTGATAATAACATTTACCTGTTTTGGCCAGATCCTTTGGTTTTTCTAATTTCCTGCAAAATACCCCATATAAATTAAAATCACACATAAAAGAGCCGATACTTCAAGCAGATACAATTCTTGGTCATAATTATGGTAACACAAAGTTGGTGCAGACGACCACTAGTGGAAAAGAGCTATATCATTATATGTTGAAGGTAGTAGAAAATGATCTCCATGGTGGACACTAGCAATGCTAATAGACTTCTGACACTTCTCTAACAAATCAGCTAGTACTGTCGAGTAAATATATATATATATACAACTTAGGGGGAAGATTAGCAAAAGATAAGTTTATATGAACAGGAGAATGATCTCCAATAATCGAGGGGGCAATACTGAAGAGTGAAGCATAGGCAAGTGGTGGTGGGAAAGGAAAAACGACTCTATCCTTGTATAGCGAGTATGTGTGGAAGAGAAGAAAGTGTAATCCTTACGGGAAAAAAGAAGAGACATGGAGTAAGATGGCCAAAACATCCACTCTTCTGAGGTCACATGGGGTCTTCACCTACCTGTTTAGGGGAATCTTTGTCTATATGTTCCTCGTTCAACTCAATCGCATCGTGATTCTCGTCTGGATCCTAAAATAGAAGGGACATCAAGGCTATAAGATTCAACGATAAAACACATCATACAGATAGCCAACACCTGTTAGCGTCGTAACTAAAACTCTACACAAGTTTGACACAAACTCTACTTCTCTCACACAACCAGCTCGGATGCAGATGTTTTCTTATCGTCCTACTCATTGATCTCAGCTCAGAAACTGAACGTGTGGGAACTCATCACAATCCCAGTGCTAGTTTCTCCCAAACTGTGACACAATACAACATTCCATGAAACTCATTTTGGAAAATATCATGAGAATTCTTTTTTTATTTTAATATGCGATGAATGACATAATAGCCCCTTGCTCACCTCTAGTGAGGTCAAGTTGACCACTCCTGTAGGCCTTCTCTTTTCCCTAAGTTTCCTCTTCTCAATTTGTGTGCGGTGCTTCTTCTGGGGGCTCCCTTTCTTTTCCTTGGCCTTTGAAGTTAAATCATTTCTGTCAGATTCTGTATCTCCATGAGCCTGGACTTTTGAAGCTGCTTCCAATGGCTTTCCTCCTCTAAGTTCTTTGTCCCTTTCCTGAGATTGAGGCTGGAGATCTCCTTCACGATGCGACTGGTCAAGCGACCTGCTCCCCACCAAACTGGAGGAGGAAGACCGTAGCCTCATCCTCTCACGTCGGGCCCTCCATTCTTCCAAGAAAGGAGCTGGCTCTGAGCTGCTGCTTTTGGTATCTCTGGACATGTTTGGTTCCTAAAAGGAATCCCAGCCCAAAACGCATTATCAGAATCTGCTAACAAGTGGCATATCCATGTTTAATAAATCAGATCCTTTAAATGTACTCCATGTTACAATTATTGCTCCTACCAATCATCTGCTTTATATTTACTCGATAGTACTAGCTGATTTTTTGGGAAGTCTATTAGCATTGCTAGTGTCCACCATGGAGACCATATTCTGCTACCGTCAACATCTAATGATTGTGCTCTCTGGTCTGGCCCATGGTGCCCATAACTGATAAAGTCAGCCCATATAGTTTTTTTTTCTTATGTAAGACTAAACCCTAAACCTCTGACCCTCAAATTTTAGATTACGACCTTTTGTTGTAACATTCATCCTCCTTTGAAATAGACGTCCCTAGGTGGTGGCTTCTTAAAGATAGGTGGAGGGCCACATAAATGACACCGTTTAGTTAATCGGCTCTTGGCTCTGACTTGTATATCTACTGAAAACAAATTAAAAAACAGATGCAGTCCTTTTTACCTGTTTTGTATTAGAAAGAACAGAATTTCATCATCAGAAAAACTCATCCCTTTCTTCTTAATTTAAATTCTCTAGGACTATGATAGGTAACAAAAGACAACCTGTTTTGGCCCAAAAGGACTTAACTGCTTCTTCAAGGCAAGCAGAATCGGGGATATATAGAGACACGTTTTATTATTTGAATCAGATACTTCAGCATATCATATGAAAAATGCATTGTTCAGGGCTTCATATTGTTCATTCATAGATTGTTTATCTCAGAGGGAACACCAACTGCCAAAGTTTGTCCCATACAGTGCAAATCTTATTTAATGATATAGCGGGATACATATATAATGACGGTAATAACGATACAATGATATAGAGACTGCGATACAGATACAATGTAACACATCGATACACATACAATGCACGTGTTCTGATACAATGTAACACACCGATACACATACAATGCACGTGTTCTGATACAATGTAACACACCGATACACATACAATGCACGTGTTCTGATACAATGTAACACACCGATACACATACAATGCACGTGTTCTGATACAATGTAACACACCGATACACATACAATGCACGTGTTCTGATACAATGTAACACACCGATACACATACAATGCACGTGTTCTGATACATAGATTTACAATAGTGGAACAGAATGATATCAGTATGGCAGTAAGGGGTTAATACACCCGGTTGCAGGAATGCTATTATAGAATGAGTGATATGACCACAGGTGAGGACATGCTGAGTGATGTGAGGGCAGGTGAGGGGTACAAACTTTTCATGAACAAATATCCCCAAAGGAGTATTAGTGGCCATAGTGGGTATATAAGTCTGTGGATGTGAGCTTAGGATGCAGGGAGTGTGAGTGATTGAGAGATGCAGGTAGTGGGAATAATAAAATGATGCAGAGAGTGTGAGTGACAGAAGGATGCAGTGGGTGTGAGTGACAGAATAGTGCAGTGAGTGTGAGTGATAGAAGAGTGAAGGGAGTGTGAGTTATATCAGGATGCAGGGAGTGTGAGTGATATAAGGATACAGGGAGTGTGGGTAGCAGAAGGATGAAGGGAGTAAGAGTGATAAAATGATGCAGGGAGTGTGAGTGACAGACGGATGCAGGGAGTGTGAGTGATAAAAGGATGCAGGGAGTGTGAGTGGAATAAGGATGTAGGGAGTGTGAGTGGAAAAGGATGCAGGGAGTGTGAGTGACAGACAGATGCAGGACGTGTGAGTGATAAAAGGATGCAGGGGGTGTGAGTGGAATAAGGATGCAGGGAGTGTGAGTGGAATAAGGATGCAGGGAGTGTGAGTGACATCCAGATGGGGTGCAGTGAGTGGGGAGAGTGGTCACAGGTGGTGTGATGAGAGGGCACAGGGGCTGATGGGGTAGTTACTGGTGGATAGAGTGGGGCAGATGACCCCTTGCCTGATACCTCCTTTGCTGGAGAGAGGATCCTGCTGCTTCCGCCTGAGGTCTGGGAACTCCCTGGGGGAGGGGTGAGACCCCCAGCCCGGAGCGGTGCAGATCACACGGCGCTTCCCAGAGGACCACAAGCCTCTGACCGGAGGGGAGGACCGGCGCCAGCCTCCTGCCTGTCTCCCACCCCGGACTCCTTATATAGGAACATGCCTCGGACTTGGCAAACTTCTCCAAGAGCAGTGAATCATTTCCCTTCAAGAGAGAGAGAGAGAGAGAGAGAGAGAGAAACAGAGAGAGAAACAGAGAGAGAGAGAGAGAGAGAGAGAGAGAGAGAGAGAGAGAGAGAGAGAGAGAGAGAGAGGGAGAGGGAGAGGGAGAGGGAGAGATGGAGGGAGGGAGAGATGGAGGGAGGGAGGGAGGGAGGGAGAGATGGAGGGAGGGAGAGAGGGAGAGGGAGAGATGGAGTGAGGGAGAGAGAGAGAGAGAGAGAGGGAGAGATGGAGGGAGGGAGAGATGGAGGGAGGGAGGGAGGGAGAGAGAGAGAGATGGAGGGAGGGAGGGAGGGAGAGAGAGCGAGAGAGAGGGAGAGTGAGAGGGAGAGGGAGAGGGAGAGATGGAGGGAGGGAGGGAGGGAGAGAGAGAGAGAGAGAGAGAGACAGAGATGGAGGGAGAGTGAGAGAGGGTGAGAGAAGAGATAGAGAAAACTAGATAGAGGGAGAGAGAGAGAGAGAGAGAGAGAGCTCCCTGGTCTGTTGACACCTAGAGATCTTCTCCATCACATCTAGTCCTGTCTGAGGTCGATGCATTGAGGTCATCTGGGAGTGATGAGAGCGGTAGTCCACCAAGTGACTACTCTAAGCCGCAGTGCTGCTCAGCTCTCTCACTATCCAGTCCTTTCCAACTCTCACTCGCTTAAGAGCAATACATAGAAAACACATAGAAGGAGCACTGAAAGGATCCATGCATCAAGTAAATAGAGCCTAGAATCCTTGTTTCGCCACGCAAAGCTTTCGGGTATTGGCCCAAAATAATTAAATCAGAGTAGTAGGGGTTCAAAGCATGCCCTTCTCCGCCCTTATTTAAACAAACGTTTCTTTTGGATTGTAGATAATATATTATGATTATTATTATTATTTACCTTTTTTAATATATATACATCCACACGGGGAGGGGCATTTTTTAGTAAGATTTTAGTTTCAACGGTGAAAGTTTTTTTTTTAGGTTTCTAATTCTTTAAACAATTAATTCTCTCTGAATGCAAGGCAATGTCGTCTGTTTTGTTCATCTTTTTGTTTGTTCCATCGTCCGCACAATCAAATGATTATAAATGATTTATAAACATGGAGCAATCACTATGGAAACCAAAAGAATGCTCCTGCAAATGACTCCATATATGGTTCTCAGTGTATCCGGACTGCGCGTTCCACATCTCAGACTTTCTTTAGAATATGTGTATTTGTGTGTTTGTAAGCTGGTGTGTGTATGTATGTGCAAATGTGTGTGTGTAATGGCAGTGTATGTGTATATGCGTGTTAATGGGCAGGTGTGTGTCAGGGCAGTGTATGTATATATGTGTGTTTATGGGTAGGTGTGTGTAAAGGCAGCATGTATGAGTAGGTGTGTGTAAGGGCAGTGTGTATGGTCAGGTGTGTGTAAGAGCAGTGTAGGCATATGTGTGTTTGTAAGCTGGTGTGTGTATCTATATGTGCATATGTGTGTAAGGGTAGCGGTGTGTAAGGGCAGCATGTGTATGTCTGTGTTTATGGGCAGGTGTGTATAAAGGCAGCATGTATGGGCAGTCGTGTGTAAGGGCAGTGTATGTGTGTTTATGGGCAGGTGTGTGTAAAGGCAGTGTAAATAAAATAACAGCTGTAAAAAAAAAAAAGAGGGGGGGCACACTTTTCCGTTCTTGCCTTGGGCTACAGCTCTGTATATATATATATATATATATATATATATATATGTGTGTGTGTGTGTGTATATATATATACGTGTGTGTGTGTGTGTGTGTATATATATATATCTATATATATGTGTGTATATATATATATGTGTGTGTGTGTATATATGTGTGTGTGTAAATATATATATACAGATCTATTTATTTTTTCAAGTTATGGAAGGGTTAATGGAGGCATATGCCAGATGTATATATATTAAATCTTTTATTCTTTTTTTGCAGACTCCAGAGACCCTCGATGAATTCGAGCGAAGCATTAGCGCAGACGTCAGCGAGCCTCTAATGTGCTCCTCTCTGGGTAATAATTTAGCTGCAGACACGAGCGGGAATCGCTTCATGTCACAGGATAACGTAAAGCTTCTGGTGCCTGGGGGTCCGGCCGCTCGCAGACAGAGACTTATCCTCTCCTGTTAGGTGAACAGATTACCGTGAAAGGATACAAAAGTCAGAGCGGCGTTGTCATGATACAGACATGGAAAAATAACACATATAATGATTCACGCGTGTGCAGGTAGAGGGAGATGCAGCCTTAGCTATACATAAAACCACCAGGCTTTATGGTCCTTCCCGTACTGGCCTGAGATATGACCTGTTACATCAATGATGAACAATCCAGGTTGGCTGGGGGTCATGAGAGTTGTAGGCCCCATAATTTATCAATAGCATATCTCCCAGCATTTTGAGACCCTATAAAATGACTCATTGGATGCAGCACACATTCATAGGACCCAACTTCCCCGATTCGCTAGGGGGCGGAGATTTGGAGTTAAAGTGTCACTCAGACTGGCCAATGCACACAATTCTGCCATACACAATATGACTGGCACACTGGAGAACGAAATCAGGACCCCAGGATGGCAGTCCCAAATCCAGCAGAAGTCTGCTTCTGAGAGTGGTAAAATTAGGACTGTCCCGCGCAAAGCAGGGCAGTTGGAAGGCATGCGCAGCCAATGTTCCTGGGGTTTCAAGATGCTGCCCCCAAATCCTTATCAGACATATAATTGGGGTGACAAAAAGATGGTAATTTCAGACCTGAGTATTATTGCATTGCCAACATTCTGTCGCGCTCTGTTGGGAATGCAGTAGTGATGTCATCAAGGTTGCACAATGACATCATACCCTGCCCCACCTGTTAAATCCTGGCTCAAACCACATTGTGCGTAAACACCCATCGTTGGGCTAAATGTCCATCGGGTTCTAATTCTACCTGTTAGGACTTCATTGAAGATTGTGTTTGTTCAGCATTTCAAAGCGTTGTAGGGGGTGTGGTAAGAGGTGTGGCCGTGGGTGGAGCTTAACCTTTTATATTACCTCATGGCATCGTAATAGATAATAATGTTACTTTTGTGTTCATTTATTTAAAAAAAAATGCATTTTCTTTACACAGTTTAATGTATAAATCATTTTCCTGCTGTTTCTATGGCGTCTTTTAGGGCTGTAGAACCCTGCGATGCCCTCATACCCAGCAACCATTCTGAGCTCCTAGAAAAGAGGGGCATCAGGGGAGGGAAGAGGGGCATCAAGGGTTTCGGTCCAAATGAGGGACTGTCTCTCCTATACAGGGAAACTTGGGAGGTATGCGTGGGTATTCACCGACATACACTCAGCTTTAAACGTTTATAAACCGAACATACCGAATAAAAATTAATAGTAAATAAATGAACTCAACATAACTTCTTATATAAAGTTTGACGCTATAAATGGGGATATTTATTTCCATCCCGTACTTAATAACAGGAAAAAGGAAGTCAGCGCCCCCCCTGTATGATAAAAGACAATTACGCCGTCAGCTCGTTTCTCCTGGGTTTTTATTTGCATATAGATTGGGCTGAGCGGAGGGAACGTTCCATATTATACCCCGTGCTTATGTTACTCTTTGTGTGTTATAAATACCGCGTTCGAAGCCCCGCAGATCGGATTCCATGTGCAGAGCCTTAAAAGGCAGATATCCCGGAGCGCTGACATCCACAAGGCTTTGTGCTGTTTTTCCAGGGACTATGGAAACTTCATATAAAAGAGTTATAGAAAAAAAAAAAAAGAACGCTCTCCCGCTGCCCCCCCCCCCGTGTCCTACTTTCATTACAGATAATTAACAACGGCCACGTGACCCCGCTGATGAGTAATATCCAGTAATAATAGTTATATATATATTATATATAATATATATATTGTAATAATACGATATTTACAGTATTTATAGTAAAAGATATTACGCTACGTCGGGTAAGACACGATTTAAATTATTGCCGGCTCCTTTTATGAGTGTTGTGTTTCTCTGTAATCCAGTGTGATGCTATGTGCGCTGTGTGTACATTATGGTATATCAGCGATGTATAGCCATAGCCCCTCCCCCGGATTCCGCCCGGAGACCCCGGCTGAAGCATCGCTTCTCCTGGTCTCCGGGTCACGGGAGCCCTGATCCCGCCCACTTCTTCTCCAACAATAGCGTGTGTCAAGTCAACAGGACCACCCACAGCACCAGCGGGACCGCCCACAGCGCCAGCGGGACCACCCACAGCGCCAGTGGGACCGGTTTCCCTCATACCTGCAAGAGTGGGCTTCAGGTAGCCAAAGTCTTAAAACTTTTTCTGTAACACACTACTTCACCTAACGCCGTTTCAAATCCAAAAGGGGGACGCGCTGCAGCAGCCAAGAGTCACCAAGAACTTCTGGCTTACTAAGTCTTTTACTTATAAAGCCGTTCCCTGCTGTTTATAAACACATTATAGGGGCTTTTAGGGCTGTAGAACCCTGTAATACCCTCATACGCAGCAAACATTCTGAGCGCCTAGAAAAGAGGGGGCATCAAGGAAGGAAAAAGGGGCACAGAGGTCTGGGGATCTCCTGAAGAGAGGTAGGTACTAGCAAGGCCGGCCACCATCTGGACACGTGCGGCCACTTCTTATGTTTTTATACACATGCAGCATGCGGCTGGGGCCTATCCAATTGGATGAGTATAGAGCGTTGTCAGCCAGTGGCCCACTTGGCATTTGCCCCATGTGGCCGATGGCCAGTCCAGGTACCAGTAACAATGAATCCTGTGTGTTTTTCCTGGCGATATATCGGTGCTTCCAAAACTTCTGCAAGTATTCGTTGGACTGAGTTTCGCCAACACGTGGCAGGCAATAAATCGAAAATAAATACTGAAAAAGAGTCCCACGTGGTGTCTTTGGAACTCAACTAGTTTCAGGAAGTCGAATGAGTGAACGATGTGTGTGAAAATAGTCCTTCTTCTTTGCCGCTTTGGTTTGCGCGTTTCCTATTTTCGATTCATTCTATTTTGGAACCGTAGTCCCGTCTATGCCTTCTACTGATTGATGGATTATTGCATGGACATTTTTATTGTCCACGTTCCTCCCGAGTACTTTTCTCACGAAACTCAGACTCCAGACAGAGAGAAACCTCTCCATATTATTCTATGTACTAAGAAGTCCCCACAGGAATTGGAGAGATCTCCCTCACTGGGGTGATGTTTACGTCTTCATTTTATCATTATTTCTCAAACCAGAGATGATGGATGTTCCATAAATCAAATATATATATTATGTATGTTACTTCCTATTCGCTTGATGTTGCTCTGGGGGCTCTAGTTAATAAGTTCTGCCCAAGAGGGGCACCAAATACATAAGTGATTTAAGTGCCAGGGTATGGACTCTGTGTTATCGGACTCCACTTTTCAAAGACTGGCCGACAAGAATCCAGAATGGACTTCAAGTTTAGGTGGCTATATTTGTGTTTACTATAGCTAATAGAGCGAGGGGATTTAAACATGCGCAGGATCGGCATATGGCTCCTGAATCTAAGACGAGACCAACGACTGATGAAGGTCTTTAAAGCGGGAGAAACGGGTGACTAGACGGGGTCTGATTGGGTCTGATCTGCCAGAAGATTCTATGTTTCTATGTCTCCTGTAAGAATCAGCGCTTGATTTCATTTCATGGCTTTGCTTTTGCAGAGCTTTTACACAGAGACCAATAGACAATGCATATATATATAATATACTATAACTATGAGTAGCCGTGTTAGTCCGGCTATGTAGATGCACAGTAACAGAATGGTGCAGAATCTTGTAAGACCTTTTTTTTTTTTTAATTGGACTAACAATTATTTTGTAATAAAAAGCTTTTGCACGTCTTCCCTTTATCAATTCAAAAATATCTCAAAAAAACATTGATAAAGGGAAGACTCCCAAAAGGCAGTCGTTACAAAATAACAGTTAGTCCAATAAAAAAAAAAAAGATATCACAGGATTCTGCCACATTCTGTTACTTTGCATTTACTGTAACTATGTAACACGAAGAAAGTACAGTAATTGGCAGCATGCAGTTCCACCACTCTGCCACTAGGTGGGCGCATTTTACTCTTTCCACTCCAAGGTTGTTTCCAGTTCAATGTTGCTTCTTGAGTGTTTGGGAATTTAACCTTATAAGGATCCCTGAAGTCCTCTCGCAGTCTGGCCGGATTCTTCTCATGTGAAAGCACAGCCTGATCCCCGCATCGAGGCCTTTTAAGGCATACAGAGCTTGGCTGTTTATTGTTCCTTAGGTGGCTGCCAGAGAAAGAGAGGAAGCGATGGGGGATATGAGACTCTCTCCTTTTTGCCTTGAGGGGGGTGTAAGAAGAGGCATCTCAAGCAAAAAAAAAAAAAAAGACGTTACTAAATGTCCTATGGAAAAAAAAAAATGACTTCCACCCCCACTGTCTCTTTCTCACACACTTTAAATGTCTTAATTCCGAGAGTGGGATTAGCAGCCCCAGTTTGTCCCAAATCCAGGGATCGCAAGGTTTTTCCACTAATTGTTAACTGAAGATGGCGGAAAACAGGACTCCGCGGCACCCCTTTAAATGTAAGCAAAAGCTATCACAGAGCAAGCAACCTAGTGGCAAACGTTGTAGAGTCACATATGTGTTGGATAAATAATCTTTGTTGGATGAATATAAAAAGATCCCTGGATGTAAATGCCTTCTACATTCTTGGTTCTGACCAGGAGTTGTGAAACCACAGAAGGCTCAACACCGTTTAACAAACCAACCAGTTCTCTCAAGGACTCAGTTTGTACTATCCTATGAGAATTAGGTCTCTAATGTCCCCTTCCTACATGACCTTTCTTGATAACACATGGTGGCCCCACCAGCGGGCCCTTAGGCTGCCTATAGGCGACTCTAGCGTATAAGGAGGTTCCCCCTCATTCTGCGTTGGATGCATAAACGAGATAAAATTCAGAATTTTGCAAAGGGGCAGATCAACCGATCGTTGGATCAAAGCGTCCCAAAGCAACTCTTGAGGATCCATCCCTGGGCAATTTCTAAACGAGCTGATCCAGAGACTTTTGAAATATTAACCCTTTAAAAGCTCACTGTGAAGATTCTGTGTAGCAACTCCTCCACTACCAAATGGCTCCAATGAAACCTTAACTTGTCATTATTTAAAGATACACTTAATCGAGACACCTGGATTCAAGCAGGAGTATCAACCATAACATACTGGTAGCCAAAGCACCAGTTGGGAGTCTTATTTATGATCATTACATGTTTAACCCCTTAATGACAAAGCCGTGCTCAAAATGCATTTTTTTCAATGTTTTTAGGGACCGCCAATTGTCCTTAAGGGGTTAATCGTTAACTAAATTCATGTATGATCCCACTTTTGACTTGAATGTTCCTTTACCACCGAGATCATAACGTAGCGAAAAAAAACCTTCATAGACTCCTGGGTTTCTTCTCCATTTTTTTTTCCCTTTCTCTGCCCGTTTTTTCGGATCTAACTAAATCCAAATATTTGGATTCCAGGTTAACCCTGTACCCATCACAAGCGCTGAATTCCTCGACCTTGTCTGCTGGAAAGCTATTCCAACTATGAACTGCCTCGCAATGCCTTTAACTGTAAATAATAGGCAGGCCAGCTCTCCGAGCGCCATCACACTGGGCTGCGCGACCTTTTTTGTTTAAAAGGAGCGGCCCGTAGAAAAATAAATCGTTTTTTCTTTGTCTATTAAGTAGCGTTGTATACGGTAATGTTGTTTGGCACTAAAGGGACAGTTTAACGTCCTGGGTAACCTCACCGGAACAGAATACATAATACTTTGTGAGCACTTTAATATGCATGGTTTAAAATGTATAATAAATAAAAGTAGCCACTTTAGGTAGAAGCTGCAGCTCCAGCGCTACAGTAGAACACCTGCTCTATGGTCTCACGTTTTGGGGGTCACAAATCCTTCCTTTCTTTTGTAGGATCCGTCTCTAGGGGGTCGTTTAGATGCAAATGGGGGAACGTAAACTTTGAGGTTCCAAAATATATTGGAGAAAAGGATGCCAGCTGATCCCATCCCAGTCTTTAAAAAACAAAAGGCGACCTCTATATAAGATTTGTCTTCTGTATATGTCACCGCCAAGCAGTAACATAAAAAGCGGGGTGAGCCTGTGTAGCGATGGCAATGTACTCTCCAGCGGAGAGCGGTAATTCTATGCATGTTAAGTGCGGTTTATTGCAAGATCCATTATCTGCTGGACGTACAAATTGGAGGCGGGTGTGGAAAGCACAGGACGCTAAATGCAAAAAAGTTATTGGAAAACCAACATGGAAAAACCCTGTATAAAAGTTCCGGATACACCGAGAATAGTCCATGCGCAGCATTAGATCACAGGTCTGTCTAAACATTCTTACAAGAACACCATGACAGAAGTGAAGATTCCACCTGGCCCATTCTGTATATGCAGCGCAGCAACCGTGAAAAATGAAAACAAAAGAATCTTAATTTCTTTTTCTGCTGCTAAGGCAATAAAGCTTTTCAGCCTATCAGTTATATTGAGAGTGGCAGCAGATTTAAAACTAGCGCAAGAAATAAAAATGCACTTTTTTCCCCAAAGACGCCGTGGCCTAGTTTTGGTTGAGTTACACTTTCTTGTAGCGATGAAAAAACAGAAGAAAAAAAAAAAAAAATACACAAAAAGAATCTTCTATTTTGTTCCGCTGCTAAGGCAACAAAGCCTTTCAGCCTATAGATGTCCTATGGCCTGAAAAGTTTTTTTTTTATTTTTTTTATTAAAGATCTTTTGAGAAGAAATAAAAAAAGATCGACATGGTTAAGAAGTTATTTGAGGGTTCAGAAGTAATTAATTTCATCTTTAATCAATACTATATTTAGGTTTTTTTTGTTTTGGTTTTTTTTTTAGGTGAGACGTCACGTCAAAACAAAGGCTTTTTTTATTTTACTTTTCTTTTCTCCTTTTCACCACCGCTACAAGAAATTAAAATACCATAATGGACGCCGATACTGAGCGGCAATCACATAAGTTATTCTTTCAAGAGGAAAAGGCACACAGGTTAAAGCTCTTGTTTCAAAGTGAGTTTATTTGCAGTTTTGTTGCGACCGGAGGGAATCCAATCACCATTAAGACACAAAAAGCGTCTTGAGAAGGGAAGTTATACAACAAAAGGTTAACAGAGTAAGGGACGAGAACCAGAAGTCAGACACATGGGGGGGGGTAGAAGTGACATCATCAGAGGACACAATTAGGGAAATCATAGAGTTGGCAAATTAGCAAACACACAAATTAGTGCCTTGAAAACTGTGCATTTATAAATTATATAAACAATATTAAAGCAAAAAAAAAAAAAAAGCAGTACTGCAGCTTGAACAGAACGCAGTGTTTGGTAAAACCATTTATAAATATAATGTATTGCACAAAATAATAACACGTGAGTGTAAAACTAACACAGGCAAGGGAAGTACATGGGGTGCACGCTGACGGGGAAGGAGACTCGGTGTTAGCAGGAATACGCGGCCGCTCTCTCTCTCTCTCTCTTTTTCCTCCCTCTGTCCGAAATCCAGATCTACACATGGGATTTTTTTTGGCTTTAGAGCCTCTGACGTCCCTCGGCTGGTTCCACGCCAGGAAATGTACTGGGATTCCAGCCTCCTTTTCTCACCGCTCCGCTTCCTGCCCAAGCATTAAGAATTTTGCCCCCTCTCGCTACATTCTGGGAACGAGGACAGCTTTCCGCCATGTCACAAGATAGTCGCTCCGCTGCCAGAAAAGCCGTCACGCGTGGCTTTGTGAAACGACCGTCTCGTTTTGGTTTGTTATTGATCATCCTCGGCCATCCTGGCAGAAAGAGCGCTCCTATATCCGCGCTCTCGCGGCGAACGCAAACAAATTAAATCCTATTCTCGGCTGGATAGCGACGCGGTGAGCGACGCTGGATCGGCAATTAACAAATATCCGGAAACTTTGTAACGCTTCGCGCGTTGTCTTTGGCACCCAGGTATGTGGGCTTTTTACCAAAGGCACTCAAAAGTGAGAAGTCTATAAATTGTACGGCTCGTTAACATGTATCTAGAATGTATTTTTTTATTTTTTATTTCTCTGGCCAGTATTCCCTTAAACAAAAAAAACCGCCGTTATCCTCCGAGGTCAAAAAGCCATATCAGCTCACGATTTCACGTCTACCCCAAAACTACGTTTATTTATGGAAATCCGAGTTTAAGAACATGTGACCTCAGAACCCAACCCATATTATCTCATACACTGGCATCTAACTTGGGGTTTTTTTGGGGGGGGGGGGCAGTTTTCTTTTTGTTTTTGCAACCCCTTAACAAAAAAAACAAAAAACTAAATAAAATAAATAAAAATTTAAAAAAAGAACAAAATCAGAAGCTCACACTAGTGGGGAGAAGGAAAAATAAAATGGTGACCATACCACATGTCATACCACATCCCTGTTTAGTGTTTCAAATGTGCTTAAGAAAAATACGTTTTCAAAAATCTCGTGATACCTACCCCTAAGCCCTGCAGCTTCTTTCAACAGTGTGGGGAATCCGCCGCTAAAGATCATGATATAAAAAAACAAAAAAACAAATACGGAAATGGAAAAATTACGGGCGTACAGACGGGCGCTCGTTCCTGAATCCTGCAAATCCGATTGGCGCTCGGCCCACGCGGAAAAATCCGTGCGTAGAACTCTGTGGGTGGAGAACTTCTATGGATGTAGAATGGTTCTCGGTGCACACGCGGGTGAGACACTACAGTCAGAACACAGCAGATCAGCCACCCCTTCACATCTGAGGTCCCCGTAGCCGAAATAATCCACACAGCTTTCCCACGGCCTAAGTCGCTCTTGTTAATTTACACAAGGGAAAGTAGGATGAAGAAAAGAAAAAAAAAAATATGATACGGGGTTGGTCGTCTGTCCAGCTTTTTTTCAGAAAATAAAACTAGAGGAAGTCTCTCTCCTGTTCCTCAGATTGAAAAGTAGACCCGATTTAAAAATGAAAACAGCTTAATATCTGCATGTGTTTCCCGTTTTCTAAATGTACAGACAAAAATATACATTCTCGAGGAAAAACACCAGCTCTCCGCAACTGGAACCCATCAGGAGATCTGTAGATGGTCCCTACGCACGTTCTTCTCGGCTGAAGGACCCAAGCGAAGTCTTTCCAAAGAAACTCCGTTGCACTCATCTTAAGAGTAAAAAAAAAAAAAACGAGGATGGATCTAGTAAGGTCTTAAAAAAAAAAAATACACGTTTTACGTGGCTTCTTTTTGGGGTTCAGAGCTTTGTAAGCTACATTTGAAATCCACTGCTTTTTATGGTCCATTTCTTGGAGTTGCCGACGAATGAAGAGACCTCCGATGTGACAAATCCCGGATCGGTAAAGGGGTGGCTGCACAAAAAAAGGAAAGGAGTGAAGCAATAGGGAGAAAGGGGGGGGATTCATATCATATCGCCCCCAACATCTCATTTTAAGATTCTATGTCCAACTGGTCGGTCCCAAAGCTTGTGAAAAGTGGGAGAGCAGGAAATCCCGGGTACCACAGAGAGCAGGCCCACAACAGCTGCACTATTTGGACAATTTGCTAATAACTCTTATTAGGGCCCCGTTTTCATCTTTCAGGCGCTGGTTGTCAGCTTTCAGATCCCCGAGAACCTGAGGGTGTTGAAAAAAACAGAAAGAGTCATGAGAAGAAGCAGTGGGGTCAACTCCATAAAAACCCCTCGCTGAAAATAGATCACAAACATGAAAACTAAGTTACTATTTGAGGAAACCAAGCAACAAAGCTCCACGACTTGTCTTTTCAGAGGCAGGAGGCTCTTAACATGTATAGACTGGGCCTAAAAACATGCCTGATTATTTTAACGAACACGGAATGACCAGGCATGCGCTATACATGACCAGACAAGGGCTCTGCGTGCCAGTACTGATCCTATAACAATGTTGGGATATTGTGCTTTGGAAACATCGGTGAGAAGGGAAAATATGTAGATGTGGATAAGATGGGGTTAATACAATCTTCTAAAAACTTTTTTTGCCAAGTCTGTAGCTAGTTAAAAAAAAAAAATATATATATATATATATATATATATATATATATATATATATATATATATATATATATATATATATGCTGAATTTAGTTCATTAAACTAAAAAAAAATCTATAGCTGCTTGCAATTACCTTCATTTCCTCGTGCAGCTCAGACACCCTGCGCTCCAGTATAATCTTCTCCTGCGGATCGCACAGAGGAGAGAAAGGACAATATCCCATTAGTCCGTGTGGCCTTCATAGTAAACATAACACGTACGCGCTAGAAAATCAACAGTGTCTGAGCACCGCACGCCATGTGCAAGAAAACCGCTGAGCTGAGTCTGCCTCTTACCTTCTTCTCGGTATCAATCAAGAAAGATCTGTCAACGCTTCTTTCTTGTCTCTGAGGAACAAACAAATGAAGGGTTTGTGAACGATGGTGACTTTGACCACAGGGTCTCTCTTATTTGTCCGAGATCAACTAGTTGATCGTTTTACGCCGCGTCCTACTACATTCTGAGACCGTATGTCACAGATTAACTTGACCTGGAGTACTTGACCCTTTTAATTAGCTTGGGGCCACTACTTGACCTCTGACCTAGCCAGCTGTTCCGACTTCTTCCCGCTATGCACCAAGAAATAGTGTTGGGAACCGTGTCAAAACGTAAACAAATCATTCTATGGATGGGGTTATCTCCCAGGAACCCCTCCAGTTTAACTACAACTTCCAAGATCCTCGCCGTGTAAGGAGCAGAATGGGAATTGTTGTTGTAAGAATTCTTCTACGGTGTCTATTCACGGCCTAGGACGAAAGGCTTTAACGTTTTTGCTCCACAGTGACCCAGCCAGCTTTCTCTGGGTCCCGGCTTCTGGTTACCTGCGTGGCTCTTTCCAACTCTGCTTTAGTTTCGTTCACCAGGTTCTGGGTGTTTAGCAGCTGCGAACGGAGGCGTCCATTGTCTCTTACTAGGTCCTCGTAGAGCTGGAGCAACAGAACAACCCAAAAAGAAACAGGATCAGTACATGGATGACTCCCCCAACACATAAGCAAACGGGTAAATTCATCTCATTAAACCTAAAAATAGTCTTTATGCAGGTTTAGCAGCCCCATAAACCCCCAAGAAAGATGTTACATGTAACTGCCAACTTAACATCTTCTTTAACCAGAGATGTTGAAGAACATGACACTATGTAGCAAAATAATTTCCGGTCATTGGAGATGACCACACACACAACAAGTTGTCTCACTTTCTTAAAGTCTTTTGTATCCCGATGCTCTGCTCCCAGTGTTCTCTCTGCACGGCCGCTGGTATGCGAGTTGAATACATTATCTGCCCTGAAACGACGATTGAGACACACAGATCACTGAATTGTTCTGCCAATTGCATAAGCGTGGCAACCACCTCCCACGTTTTTTTGTGGTTTGATCTTTGCACACACAGCTAGAAGGACTAAGTAAGCCACAGCATATAAAATGTATCTTACCGAGAGCCAAGTCCATCTACCTGGGAGGAAAAAAAAAGAGAAGAGAGACATTGTGTCACTTAAATTCCAAGGTAGATTACAGTCAAATACTCCACAGCAGATCATGGAGCAGATCACGTTATCTGGCGAGTAACTTACCAATCAAAAGAGACAGGGTAGCTCAGCCGGGCAGCAACATCAAACATAAAACCAACGTTACAAAGAATTATCTACCATGCACATTTCTTCAGCACAAACATATATCCAACATCCTACTTAATTAAGAAAAGGTTTTCTCAAATGAGCCTAGGCACCTGAGCTCGTGGTTTCTCCTCTTCCCCATCTTCCTCTTCAGATTCCTCTCCATCGCTCTGAAACAGTAATTGGACAAAAAACAAATCAGAAGCATCCTTTGGATCATCATTAGGTCCGTTCCCATCTGAGCCTCACAGACTATATCGTCTCTACACCGCAACACTCTCTGCGCTACCAGTCAATTCTTACATCTTTGGTGGTCTGTGGAACCCCCGTGGATCTCCTCTTCCCTCGCGGCCTCCTGCGGTCCCGAATGCCGGCTTTGTTCCTCCCACCTCTCTCATCACTTTCCTTTTCATCCTCCTGGGACTTCTGCAGTTCTACAAGCAACAGATGGGTTTCAGACATTACGATCCCCAAAGCCACGCTGATTTTTTTTTTTTTTGACATAATGTCAATTTTAAAAAAACTAACTTTTTCCATAAAGTATTTCCTATTCTCAGTCACCTTACCTTTGCTCTCTAAAGCTTGCCCTGCTGCTCTTCGGTGGGAAGTTGGACCGGAATCTGGAGTAGTTAGTCCTAAAAGGTCTGATTTCTGCAGGCTGGCAATCCTAGCCCTCCAGCTGACTTCACTCTTCAAATATAAGAGAAAACAATATATATAACATATTATGGCCTCAGTATGTATCAGAAATGCATCGATCTTTCCTACAAACCCAAAACACCGTGCATGTTCGAGGTATCAGAACCTGACCTACGTTCACTCACCGCGTCTTCACCTGACCCACGGCTGCTCCTGGCTTTCGACTGGTTGTCCTTGTTGCTCTCCTCTTCTTGGGTTTTGACGGGTTCTGGCTCAGCCTCCTTGTTTTCCTGTTGACCTTTGATCACCTTTTCAGCTTCTTTCAAGTCTGTGAGAGTCACTCCCTGCAGAACACGGGAGGGAGAGAGAAGCTGATTGAGAAGGAGCCGGGGAGCCAACAAACACAGACCATTGATGGTGCTGTGTATACAACCAAATGAGAAACACAAGAAGGAGGCAACCACAAACCTGAGTTGATCTACGAGACTGGCGAGCATGACGAGACCTTGCCTTGCGCTGAGCTTCTGCCTCTTCATCCCTCACAGGGGTCAAATAGGACCTGTTGTGTTGAGTGTAGTACAAAAACAATTAACATACAGCGGGTTGGCAGAAGAATGCAAAGACAGTAAAAAAAAACAAACAAAAAAAAAACAACAAACAAGCAGTGTGCTTACCTGCGTCTTTCTTTGGTCTCAGGGTTGTGCGTAGTCTCCAAGTTCGTGGTGGCTGTGGTGGTGGAGGTTGTGGTGGTACTGGCAGCATTCGAAGCGTCTGTGCGTCTAAAAGAATGAATGGGCTGCAATTAAACTATACTTTGGAACCCACATCTCTATACAAGCTGGGAAAGAAAAACGCAAGGAAAATTTGGATCATCTGGTTTTCTTTCCCAGCTCGAATGAACAAATGGCCACCTGCTCCTCCATTAAGCCGTGTCAGCAACAGATCATCATCTTTGATACCAAAGGTTGGATAACGAACGTCACATTGTGAGAAACCTGTTATGAAGATGCGTTTTAATAAACAATCGTCATTACCTTCCAAGAGCATTAAGTGCAGAAACGTTGCTGTCGGTTTTGGCAGGCATTGTGCTTGTAGTCGATACAGAGGGTTCAGGCTTAGATGTCAAGAATTCTCGTTTTGAAACAGGAGTCTCTGTTTTAGCGGTAAGGGCCTCTCCTCTCTGCCTGCGAAGTGAAGCCAACCCGTCCTCCCCATAACGCTGCTGGAAAAGTGAACCACGGCTAAGCGGAGGGTTCTCCTGGTCGCCTAGCAATTTCTGGCTGGGGGGCACACGGGCTAAGCGAAGCTCAGCTCCAGTTTTTTCCTACAGACAAAAAAAGAAAAAGATGACGGCCATTAGAATGATAGCGGTATTCGGCTACTAAAGAACGAACAAAAAGAAAAAACGAGAGTATCATAAGATATAAAGAACTGGGAGGATTTAAGGTATGAAGAAGCTTGGATAAAAAGTGGGGGGGGTGACAAAAAGTCACGCTGTGGTGGCAAATCGTATGCGGCGACTCCTACCCTTTCTGATAGCTGGGAACTGGAAGCAGATTTTGGTAACGCCGCTCTCCTCCCTTCCTCAGAAACGGTACCAGAACTCAACGCGCTGGAGCTTCCGGTCTTCCTAAGAGAGGCCCTCCACGATCCCGAGGCTGGCTCGGCCTTGGCTTGGTCCTGAGTGACCGGAGGCTACGTGGTGGGATTAAACACGCACCCATCAGCAGTGCCGCTGGCAACACCGCGCGTAGAAGAAAGCTTTTATCGGCGACGCTCGCTCACCTTTTTTGCAGCAGTTCCTGAAAGGTTCCGCAGCTGATTATTCAGGTTATTAATTCTTTCCTGAGCTTTCACCTTTTCTGCAAATTATAAATGAAGGATTATAAGTGTCAGTGTCCTAGGAATTAGCCTGAACCATAGTAAAAGGACAATGTATACTGGTGAAATTAAACAGTAATGGGTCAGATGGAATAAAGAGATGACGGGCAAACAAGATGACCGACGGACACGGGGTTCACTCACCGGACTCGGCGTCAGAGCCGGAATCGGCGTCGGAGCTAGAGGCAATGGGTTGGGCGGTAGGTCCAGCCATGGTGGAGGGCTGAGCGCGGCGTTCTTTATCCTGCACCCGTAGTGCAACCTTCTCTTGGCTGCTCAGACGAGAAATAGAACTCCTAATTGAACAAGGGGCAGGGGCAGGGACCGTGCAGGGGTCAGTGCAAGATGTGCAAAGGTGCCTGGGGGCCACCACCTGGTGTCACTCAACACTCAAAGCTCACACCGTGCACCCCCAAAAAAAACACAAGTCGTGTGCCCCAATCCATGTGCAACATACCGCTTCTCTATCGTGAAACACAGCAAACCAAAATGGCACAAACCACTCACCGTGACACAATCAGTGTGCAACACTCACAACGCGCACACACACACACATATATATATATGCCATGCCACACTGTTTCCACCCACATTACACACGATAACAGCCGCACAAAAAGCATCAAGGTTCCTCACGCACCTCCTGGTCTTGCTGCTCACGCTCTGGTTGGGAGGGCCGGTTGGAGACAGAATCTGTGGAGCATTTTTCATCTTCTCCACGCGCAGCTAAGGAGAGAAAGACGAAAAAAAAAGGAGCAAAATTAAGAAACGAGAGATAATAAAAAGAGATAAATCTTAGGTAAGAAAGTAGAAAGAGACATAAATGTAAGAAGAGCTTTCTCACCACACTCTGTTTGACCTTTAGCTCTTCTAGTAAAGACTCTATACTGTCGTCTGCGACATCAGCAGCTGTCTGTCCCTGTACAAACCCAAAAAACGGATATTTTAACAAAAAAAATACACTATATTCAATAAAAGTGGCACACAGAAAGCACCCTGGAAGAGAAACGCTGTTAGCTTTAGGGTTTCGAGAGCCAACTGCAAGAAATCTGTCAGGAGCGAGAGCCGACAAAGAAAACGGCTGGGGAAAAACATACAAGATGAAGGCCCAAGCGACACACAGAGAGGCCGTGAGAGATGCCAGGAGGACAGACACGCGAGACACTGCAAAAAGGTGCAAAGGTAACTCGGGGGGGGGGGGTTAAAAGGCGTCCGTGTATCGTGTGAGGAGACCTCCGACCCCCTCACCACTTTGTTGACAGCCTCCATGTCACAGAGAGCCTCACACAGGAGACGGCAAGCATCCTGCTGGCCCCAGTGAGCCGCGGCGTGCAGAGGAGTCCAACCGTCAAAGTCACGGGAGTCCACGTCAAACCCCAGTTGTAGGAGCAGCCTGGGACAGACAGGAAGAGTGAGAGACATGGGGCGGACGGAAGATGTACAGAAGGCACAACGCGGCGGGAGAAAACTATATGAACACTGGAAAAAGGGGCAAAATCCAAGAAAACCAGAGTATAGCGAATATGGAAAATCTTCACCCTGGATTTTCTTTACAGTGCGTCTCCTCGCTCCATCTATCGTTCATGCTTACCTCGAACTCGTCTGCCATTCAGCTCCTTATTTATAATTAAAACTCTACCCAAGCCCCAAACGTAACGGACCCAACTTACTTAATGACTTCTGTGTACCCCTTGGCCGCCGCAACATGGAGTGCAGTGGCGCCGGTGGTGGGGTGTCTGGCGTCCTCGTACTTCCCGTTGTTCAACCAGAGCCGCGCGTCTCTCAGCATGATCTCCTCTTCTTCCCTCCGGGCGATGTCCAGATCTACACCTAAACAGAAAAGAAGCGGACTCTAGGTAAGCTGTACCTGGACTTTCCAATCTGCTCGTTTTCCCACCGGATTGTAGAACCTCAATGGCTTCTGTAACTGTTCCGGTTTATAGAAACTGGCTTAATGGTGAATACGCCGATAATTTAAGGTGGAACGGTCATGTTCGCAGCGTAGCGTAACAATTCATTTATTACAACCCCATATGGATCGGGCTTTATTGTTTTTTGGTAGTGGCTTTGGAATATTTGGTTAAAAAGTTACTAGTTCGCCATATAAAAGCAGAGATCTACCGCAAAAGGTGGCAAAGCAAGCATATTAATTAATTCCTGCTTAAAAGACGATGGATAATGAGGCGTATCAGCACGGCTGCCCCCATGGTGGGTTTCTAATATATGCTTTGCTTATTTTGATCGTGGAATTAGAACATTCTGAAACGTTAAATGGTGACGGACATACCTTGCTTTTTGATCTCACTTTTCAGCAGCTTCTCCATGGCGCTCTCGTGCGACACATCAAGCGGTAGCTCGCCCTCGCTGTTAACGGCGGCAACGCTCGCCCCCTTAGATATCAGGTACCTGTTCAAACAGAAAGGGCAGAGGATCGGCACACAATGGGTTTTCGGATCGGTTCTTGAAGGAAAAAGAATAAAAACGGCGGTAAACAAAGTGTGCCCTCCCCCCCCCCCCAACTTTAATGAATGGGGCAGAATCACACAACGTTCAGCTTTATAACTTTGCTTTGTGTTGACGGGTCTCGGGCGTACAAAAAAAAAAAAATAATAAAAAAAAGTCTTCTTCGCGTCTTCTAAGGAGCAGAGCGACCCCAGGCAGACTAAAATAATGTCCGTCAACGAACCGGTTCAGAAGAATTTTTTCATGGTCAACAATTGTGGAACTGAAATAGTTAATTTAAAGTGACAACTATCTCGCCATCCCCCCCCCCCCCCTCCAGCTCTGGAATATAAAAGGCACTCCGATCATGTGCTGTTCTGGGGGGCCCGCAGTCGCTGTGACGTCAGAGGATTTTTTTTTCTGTCCCCAAAATTAGGGTCACCATATGCGTATATTGGCTTAACCATTTTGATGCCAGAGCCCCCTGCCGCGCATTCCTCGTAAGGATGCTAAATAGCCAGAAAGGCAAGTTGTTGTTGTTGTTGTTTCTCTTAAAACGTTTAGGCGTGTATCGCTCCGAATACCTTAATGCTGATTGTGTGTCCCTGGAAGAACCTGTCCCGCCAGCATGCCAGAGATCATCAAGAAGCCGGCGAAAGGCGTTCAGCTAAACAAACCCATCGTAATCGGACACACTGCAAGACGAGCCAGCGGGTGGCTGAGGATGATGTGTGGAGTCATTGCTGGCTGGAGTCTCCTCGTGCCTTATGGCGTATCCTTCCATGTAATAATTACCAATAAAGCGCCGACTGTGAACTATAGCCCTGTAACTGATCGCTCAGATTAAATAAATTGCCTGGCTCTCAGCCGTGGATTAAATAATCCCCCCCCGTCCCCTTCACATAGAATTAGAAGAATAATCCTGTAATGTCGTCTATATGGATTTAAGGGGTTAAACAGCCGGTGAGAGATCACGGCCCGCCTGCAGAGTATAAAGAACTACTCCGGCCTTTCTGCAAAGCATTATACCACATATAACGGCGAGGGCCCGAGGGCCTGAGGGCCTGAGGGCCCCAGGGCCGCCACCACCACCCCCCCTCCAGCACAGAGAAAATGTCTCCAACAGCCCTAAGCACAGCTAACCAAAAGTCATATATATATATATATACACATTACGCACACACGGAGATTTCTGTCTAACATAATTGCAAAAAGGTTTTCTAACAATCAATTAGCCTTTTAAACTTGGATCAGCGAACACAACGTGCCATTGGGACACAGGAGTGATGGGAGTGAAAAAGGGCCATGGAACCCAGGAGTGATGGGAGTGATAAAAGGCCATTGGAACCCAGGAGTGATGGGAGTGATAAACGGCCATTGGGACACAGGAGTGATGGGAGTGATAAAGGGCCATTGGAACCCAGGAGTGATGGGAGTGATAAAGGGCCATTGGGACACAGGAGTGATGGGAGTGATAAAGGGCCATTGGAACCCAGGAGTGATGGGAGTGATAAAGGGCCATTGGAACCAGGAGTGATGGGAGTGATAAAGGCCTCTGTAGGCTGATGAAGAGATTCCATTAAAAATAGTCATTTACAGCATTAACCCCGTCTGCGCTGGATTTCTGATCCATTTATTGGTATTTTAATGGACAAAGTGAAATGGCTAAACAACCCCAAACATTTGACCGGTCGTGTGCATCATTGTACATAGATCTACTGTTCCTTTAAAACTACAATGTCTACACGCCTGTTACCATGGTAACTAAAATTAAAATTTCTTATATATATATATATATACACACTGTCCCTGTCCTGGACACATTGCGCACAGAGAAGAACGCGAGACAGAGCGACATTTGATTAATTACGGAGATTACTGCTCTCTGCAGCCGTCACACCCCGAAAACAAAGTCTCCAAAATCCTATGTTTTTGTACAAAATCAAACAGCACATCTGGCCCAAAGCAGCCAATCAGACCCTTTCGTTGAGGGGGAGCGAGGCTTGGAATTGACAGGCCAGGCTAGCCCCTAGCGATAAGTCACTTCTGTGACAGGAGAAGGTAAAGGGCGTCAGGAGCCCGGGGCCCAGAGCCGTCACGCCTGCGTTCTCTTCCCTTACGTATTGTTTCCATCAACCCCCCCCCCCAACAAACGATTGTAAGTTCTTTGGCACAGATTTCAAGTCTTAAAACAGAGCGGGGAGTTTGTTTTAATTCCTTTCGCACGCCCGGCCGGTCCTGGAGCCAGACGAGTCAGCAGCAGGGGGGCACTAACGGTTACTATACAGAACGCCCCCCCCATGGGTAGAAGACACAGTCTGGTGCCTGACAGGGGTGGCAATGCGTGGCAGACGTGTACAAGAGATCTACGCCTTCAACTTTATATCACGGCGTGTTTGAGGGGGGGGGGGCAACAAAAGGGCCTCTTGCCCGGGGGGGGGCTATTGGGTCAGTATTTGAGTCTATAAATGCAGACTAGTCCAGGGGTCCTTAAGGGTTAGAATTTCTCTAATATTTATTAATTTTATTAAACAGGGGGAATTTTAATGCGGTCGGATTAATAACAAAAAATAAATATGAAATAAAAAAAATTAAAAAAAAATTAAAAGGCACAAAACGTAATAAAAAAAAAAAAAAAAAGGGAGAGCATAGTCCGAGAGGGGGTAACGCGGAGGGAACTCACTGAGCGATGCTCACGAAGCCACAGGACGCCGCTGCGTGAAGAGGGGTCCATCCTTCGTTGTCCGGCTGGTTCACCATCGCACCGTTTTCCACCAAAAACTGAACCATATCCATATTCTCATCTATACAGGCCTGGGGAGGAAAAAGAGGGCATGATATGTGGCTGTATAGAAGAGACATGGGGGGGGGGGGTATTAAGAGCAAAGTGGACGGGAGGGAGAGGTTATTTTTGAAGCGTTATCTAACAGATTATGACAAGTAAGCGAGCTGCGCCTGGATGTGCTGGGAGTGACACCGTATGCAGCGGCGCGGTACGTCCCAGCGGAGCGTACGGTATGGTTGTGCCCCGAGGCGCCGGGGGGTATGGAAGGCGAGGACGCCGGCCGCATGGACTTATATGGCTTGATGAACGGCGCGTGGATTAAAGGGGTCCCGAATATCACCGATAGAACGGGGCAGAATGGATGGGGGGGCCCCGCAGATATAAACGTGGGGTTGGAATGAATGGCTGCTGAGGGGTCTCCTATCTATGGGGCCCATCCTGTTTAAGGGGTCCCTGTCATTCTCGGGGTTCCATGCAGGGCCCCCCCGGTTGTATTCCGGGCTCTAGATGGGGTAGATCCCGTTAAAGCGCCACCTGCTATTATTGGGGTCCCTGTCACTCTCGGGGTGCTGGCAGGAAGTTCCCCCCATGTACCTGGTGCAGAGCTGTCAGCCCGTCCACGTTGGTTCCGTTTATGGGGGCTCCGGCCGCCAGCAGCTGCCGCACCTCCTCCCGGTCTCCGGCCGAACAAGCGGCCATGAACACGGCCCCCTGCGCGAAGCGGACCCGGCCAGGGCGGCGGAAGGAACCGGGGCCCCCCGGGGGGACGCTCCGCTCCGTGTCCGAGACCAGCCAGCGGTTCAGTTGCTCCCGCCGCTTCTCCCGAGCAGCGTCAGACCGGCACCGATCCTCCGCCGCCATCTTCCGAGTCCTTCCCGGGGAGAGGCGGGAGAGAGGGAGGAGAGCACCGGGGAGAGGCCAGGGGAGGAGGGAGAGCGAGGAGGGGAGGACAGGGGAGGAGCCGGGGTGGGAGAAGCGGGGGATGCTGGCGGAGGGAGGGGGCGAGACAGCGAAGAGTGGGGTGACAGAAAAGGTCAGGGAGAACTACATGGGGGTAACCGAATGGACCGGGGGGGGATGGGGGACTGGGAACAACCATTATTTATATGGCGCCATCATACTCCGTAGCGCTGTACAATGGGTAAACAGGACATAACAAGCAGTACATATAACTTAGACTTACAGAAACAACAGGTGAGGAGGGCCCTGGACAGAGGAGCTTACAATCTACAACTACATGGATCAGGGGGCTGGAAGACCGAGGTGACAGCGAAGGTCAGGGAGATGGAGGGCTGGGGAGAACTACGGGGGGTAACAGCAAAGAGAGAAGCGGGACAGGGGATTACCAAAGGGGGTAATAACATGGATCAGGGAGGGGGCGATGACTTGGAGGGTGACAGGGAGAAGGGGAGAACCACAGTGGGGTAACAGCATAGATGGGGGGATTTGGGGCCGAATCCAGGAGTGGGGAAGGGTAGAGCAGGCTAGGAAATGTGGGTGCAGGGGGTGTATTGGAGGTAGAATAGCGGTGGGGCAGTTATTAGGCGGAGGTATTGGAGATTAATATACATTTGTAAAATGTAACATTCTACAGTTGCTATGGTAATGACACCACTTTCCAATTTTTATCATTTGGATCCGTTACATTTTTGTCATTGAATTCCCAAACAATATCATAATTAATTTAAGTCTTTAAGTTTCTCCCACGTTACATGCAGACATTTCTTCAGAGATTGAATACGTTACCGCGAAGCACCCGGGCCCCCCTTACTGAAGACACCATTACGGACCCCCCTTCAAAGCACACAATAAGAGCGCTCAACGAAAAGTCTAAGCTAAAAATCTGAATTCCTGGGAAATGGTTACTTTTTCTTAGTTGAGATTTGTAATGGAAAATAAACTCCTTTCGACCTCAAAGCGAACCATGATGCGCATGTTCTACCGGGCTATGAGCTCAATGACGATCGGGCCATTGCGATTATTGAATGAGTGATGTTACTAGCCAAAAAGGCACGAGCATCCAGAAATTCCTTACACCAAGTTTATTAATACGTACTTTTGAGACTTCCAACCATACGGGAACCCAAGACTACGGCAGAACCGTACGGAAGGTCAAGATGTAACTTCCAATGGCTGCGCAGCATTCTAACCTAGAACCCTACAATACAGATCCTCACCGCTCCAATCCCCCCACCACGTTTATGCCTTCGCTGGCCATATGGGCATGTTCTGGTGGCAGGTACTACTCTACTACCACAGATTCTAACCAGAGCATTATATTCATTATATTAACCCCCGGTTGACATACAGCCACACAATTTTGGGTCATAGTTCAAACACTCAGTTTTGGGTGTCTAACTTTTAAGTGCAGAACAACCATCATGAACCCAAAGGCACGTCCCTGCGGTCTGTTCCAGACTTCTCTCCAGAACGGCTCTATACATTGTATTATTCACCTTCACAAGGAATGCTCCGTTATCTAGAACTTTGCCCTCTGCGGAAAGCTTTGCCCCCAGCCTCACCCGGAATTCATGCCCCTGTAAAGCGTAATTATCCGTCAACAGGGAATTCAGACTTTAATAGACAGCGGTGCGTTGAATGTTTTTTTTTAGTTTTATACCGGACGTGGATCTCGCCTTTAACACAACTTCTTAAATCCCAGCATTGGCAGTCGGACCGGCACATAAAGTAAGCAGCTGCATGTTTATTATGGAGAGAGTCATCCTTGGTAGCGGCTCTCCAAATAACCATTTATTACAAGCAGCGAGGCACTAAAACGGATAAAACTACACGACAGACGCGCCCCGCTACAATTTCTCCGAACACCAACGTGGGAGACGTTTAACTAAGTAAGCTGATGTTCCAGACACCCGTGAGGTTCAAGTTCCCATCATACACTCGCTATTAACACCCTCGCCGTGATGGTAACCAGCCGGCTACAATTTACCGAGCAGTTGGAGAGTAACATCTTGAAGGACAATCTAGGTCTTCTTTCTATCAACGAGCTCAACTTTACTGTGCCGGTAACTTAAAAAAAGACCGGCAGAACCCCACGCATGTTTTAAGGACTCACTGACCACAAATTTGGCAATGCAACTTTTTCCTAACTTATAAAGAAAAATTGTTTTAATTGAAAAAGCCATTTTTTACAGTGAATTCAGGTTTTACGTAGGCATTACAAGACGTTCCTTTAATCGGAGAATTCTTACGGCGTCTTAAGCACGCATCATGGAGTTGTAGGCTGGCTGAGGAGTATAGGAGTTTTATCTGGTGATTGAGGACGACCCATAGTTAGTTGTCAGCACAAGGCTTGTTTTTTATTTTGATTCCACATATACAGATACACTTTTTGGCAGTGTAAGTGTTTTGGAATACCGGATAGTAAGAATCACAATGGGGTGATGACCTGCATGATTCGTTTGCTTACTGGCCCATATCTATGTAGTTATAATTCTGGTCTTCAATCTGACAACTGATAGCGGTGGGATTCTTCCACATTGGAGACATCTGATCAATTCTGTCAACAGCAAACTCGGTAGTAGAAAAGTTCCAGCCTAGTTCGGATGAGCTAAATGAGGAACCGAGCCGAATGCATTACCATAACTAAGAGACCTGCATCCAAATCCCATTTTATGGGCGCTGGGTAAATGCATACAAGTCCTAGGATCCGTGACATGTACCGATACACATCAGATTATTAGACATGACACTGTCGGCTAGATCTTCTGCCAGGTACCAATAAGCTCTCTGTTATGTGACTTTCAGTCTAATTTATTCCATAAAACCTCACAAAATGATCTACCGCCTTTCCCTTTTCGTAAAGGGAAGTCATAAGGGAGGTCACGGCACCATTACAGCAGAAATCATGTTAAACAACCCAGTTGCTGCACACAGCCCCATTCCTGCACAGACACACACCCCGTTTTCTACATACAGCGTCCTTAAAGCAACTCTTATCACAATATTTTATAAGGGGGGGAAAAAATACATGTATGAATATAGGGTGAGAGCAACAAGAACGGGGCGGGGGAGTCAGGCAAGGGTATGTTGTACAACCACACATTTTTTTTCCTTTTGCTAACGGAGGGGCCTGCAAATTCTGTGATCCCCGCTGGAAGCAAAGGGTTTAAGTGCCAGAAGGGCAGCAAAGAGAAGTCCTCCATCACTTGGAGTTTTGAGCATTTTCATTGTCCATCAGGTCCCACAGAGAGGGTCCATCCCTTGGTGCTAGGAGGATTGGGGAAGCCAAGGCGGAAAACTTCAAGCAATGCCCAGAGAATCAGTGAATCCTTGTCAGCTCCTCTACAATCTTTATCAAGTCATCAACGGTGGTCTCTCTCTTCATTCCGCTGCCATCATCAATCTGCAATTCAATGACAATATTCTTTTTATATGACCCATATGATCCAGTGCTTAACAAAGCTCACGTTTCATGAAGGCATAGCTTCCCAAGATGATTCTGCTTACTAATTATTTATATTTGAAAGCCTAAGGACATATACATCTTTACATGCTACTAATAAAATCCAGCCAAAAGGATGCTACATTCTGTACACACCGGTCAACCTCTAGGATGATCACATTAACAAGAGCAATGGTGGATTCTCAATTATCCTCACCTGAAGATTGGCCACCACTTCTTGCATCTTTGGCCGGCTGATATCCAGAAAACTTTCTATTAGATCTCCATCGATAAATCCTGTCGCAGGTTCGGTCTTTCTCTCTGTATGGAAAGACCTCCAGGTAACAAAAGCAAGTTAAGGAAAAGTATAGGCTGTAAAAGCCCACTTAAATTTCCAACAGCCATGTGAACCTCAACCATTATTTTCCCCTTGGGGGGGCTGGGGAGTACAGAGAAATCAACCCTAAACATATACCCCATTGAAAAGGAAAAAAAAAAGTTTGCTGACTTGATAGAAACCCCTTTAAGATTTGAAAGTAAAACAGGATCATTTTACCCTTCCAAAAACAATCATATGTCATATAATACATTTTCTAAATACAAGCAGGTCGCTCTGAAATGGGGTAGTTAATGTCCATGTCAAACCTGTAACATTGTGCTTTTTAGTAAATATTCCTTACTCAGGACTTACACCAGTTGTATGACTTGATACAGTCTGTAACATGCTCTGCCAAATAACTGTATAAATCAGCCACCGAACGAGGCAAAAACATAATAGCGCCAGGATAAGAGATGTCTAAATGAATCACAAAGGATATAAGGAGTGCTCAATTTTGCCCACACTCTTGATGACTTTGTTGAGTCTGTTCTGTACATCCAGGAGGAGATTGTACCAGCTCTCAGAAACTGAAGTCACCAGTCCTAAGAGACAAAGAGGAAATATTGATACATCAGAGATATTGAAAATCTTAAGGAATTGAGAAGCAAAAAAAAAAACCAAAACATTTTTTGATCTCACCAATCATTCCATTAACTGTCCCGAAAAGTACCGAGCCTTGTGTTGGTGGAGACGTCTCCCCAAGATTCTGCATCACCAGGGATCCATGGCAGAAGACATTCACAAACTCGCCCAGGTGGAAGAGGCCAACCTCTTGCAAGTGCTGGCGCTCCTCGTCTGTTGTGGCAGCACTAATAGTTGTAATAGCAATAAAAAAATAAAAAAAAAACATTAATATCGCACCCGGCAGTTTACAGAATTCCAGCCAAGAAGTCATGCCCAGAAGAGGAGCTTTTTTTTCCCCTTAAGAGAAAGTTATGGCAGTTCTCTGCACCGACCACCACCAGATTCTTCACAAAACCTTGATTTGATAATTGATACTTAAGATATAAAGTTCAATATATGGCAGACTGCTAATAATCCACAACAGAAACCCCCAACATTACAGAACCTGTTATATTACCTGTCCTTCTGACATACAAACAAATTAAACGCATTCTCAGCTCCCAAGAAGTTGTCATCATCTAAAATCTCCACAGCGCTCATCCAGTTGGGGTTAAAATCACGTGCAATCTGGAGGAAAAACAGATTCCTAACTTAAGAAAAACCATATTGTCAAATAGCTTACTGGAGTTAACTCAGAATTATCACAAAGTCCTCAATTACATGGGTCTTTCAGCCGGTCGCCCCTAACACAGTTATACACATCTGTGCTATCACTCTGCCTCGATGTACTGTTATTATTAAATACAGTAACCTAGAGAAATAAATTCCATCCTTTTGCCCAATACGTTAAGTCAGACCTCCCCAGTTCGCATCAGCTTTCCATAAATCCCAACCTCCTCAAAGTTTCCTTCCATCGGTTTGTAGGCAAGCAGCAGTACAGATCTCATCAAATCCCCCACCAGGATGAAGTCTCCCTTTGTCTTGAGATACAGGGCCATGATATTGTTATAGTGGTTGCATTCTGTTCGCAGCTCCTTTTCAGCGGTCCACTCGTACAGACGCACCTATACAAAAACAAGGTGTCTTTGGTTAGCAACACAATTTTTTGCCTTTCTATACAGTCTTGCACACTCGCTTTTGACTCTTCAGGCTCACCGTGCTATTGATGCTGGCCAGAAGCTTCCCATTAAACTCCACCATTGAATACACGGCTCCTTTCACTTCCTTTTCAGCCACAGTCTGCAGCTTCCCTGAATGGAGTACGCAGAGTTAGCCTTAACATCACACATTACGGAAGCATTTAAAAAGGAACCATATTGTGGGAATATAGTCATTATTTGAACGGTATGCCATGCGCTACACAGTGTGTGAAGGAAACATATAGTCATATTTGTACTGTACAGACTATTCCGCAGTGCCGAAGTATACTCCCACACCAGTTCCATAGGATAACCTTATAAAAACCTAAAGTATTTATGAACACGCAGAACTAGTTCTGCTTACCATCACAGTATTGGAAAACCACAATCCTTCCCTGTTTTGGTTCTGCCTCATCTGGATAAACCATAGCGGTTCCCACCACAAAGTAAGTGCTTGGATCCTTCCCCAGCTTGCAAGACACCAAACTTAGTGCATACTCATTCTGCAGGAACTGGTGCGTGTGCAGGACTGAGGAAACAGAGAAAACGACCAACAAATGAAAAGGTTTGCACTGCCCATCCATGATTCATCCTACAAGACGACCTATTTGGCACACTGAGCAGTTTATCACGTCATCATGCAAAAAAATCAGCTTCATTTTTTCCTGGTTACCTTCAAATGTGTGCTGATCAATTATCAGCAGATTATGAACTTCAATTTCTTCTCCAAACGAGGTTTCATGGGGAGATGTACTCCCTGAAAAGAGTTTACTGCAGCTCACACTGCTAGAGAGGGCCTGTATAACAAAAAATAAAATCCTTCAGCTGTTGAAACGGAACCACAAACCTGTACCTGATGTGGCTGGAGTTTAGATACCAACCTGTGTGCTGGCGCTAGGCCTTAAAGGAGAGCTGCCTCCGCTAGCATCTTGGACCTCGGTCCGACTTGACAGCACCCCAAAGCACTGCGACACCTCCTGATAGCAAATCTTCCTGGAATGAAGAGAAGATTGTAAGGCATTGACTACTTATGGCTGCTTTATACCGCCAATCCATGTAAAACCCCACACACCTTGGAGATTCGTACAGCGGCACTGTGCGGATATGAAGCTTCTGGATTTCATCAATTGTTCCAATAGTCAGTGTGCTGTTATTCGCCAAAGCCAAGCTATAAAAGAGATTGGGGACAGGGAAGGAATAAAACTGTAAGATAAAGGCTGTGGAAGAGTAGAAGAGGTTGTTACAACAAAATGTATTAGAAAGGAATCTGTACAGATGCCGTCCGAACTCCGATTGCACAAGACTCGTGGGTAACCCAAACCATTGCTTAATGAGCATCTTAACAAGCCTAAACAGAAACCAACCTATCAGCCTCACCTGTCAGGATATCCCTCAGAGTTCAAGGGGCACATGTAGTTGACTTCTTTCAGGTTCACATTGGAGAAGACCAACTTGTGGTTGCTGCTGTAGATTACGGTGGGTCGATCAGAGCAGGCAAACACATTGGTCGTAGACAGAGAGCGGAAAGTCCTGAGCACGGTGGGCTGGGTTCCAAGAGTCACCTTCTTCCTGTCACTCAGAAGACCTGTGAAAAAGAAAAGTCTAATGTTGCCAGTGATTTTCATCCAAAAACCATGAAGACTTAGACCATTCACACAAGAACTTGCGGTAGTGATGTTACTTCTACGAGTTACTAATAAGTTAAGAATCACATCTAGAATTCTGTAACTATTCACGTCCACAAGCCAACCATGAAACACTGGACTATATTCCCTCAACATGTCCATCAAACCTGTTTCGGTGTTGAGACTGAAGTAGAAGAGAGCACCATCTCCAAGAGCACACAGCAAGTAGTGACTATTCTCAAATGACGTCATAAGGATGGAACGAGGGATGATCTCTGTAATGAGAGGCAATAAATAAAAACGTAGCTCGGGAAGCTTTTGTATAATTGCAGTCTCTCTGATGTGAAGACCATGTCCTGTCCACATTGGGCTATTTGGTAATACCTCCACCCAGCATTTCCTTGTGGAGCAGCTGGAAATCTGGTAAACTCAAAATCCGCGCAGAGATGTCTGTCCACAACCCAATGGCACAGAGAGAGGACATGGCATCGCTGCCGCCAAGAGGCGTCACATCCAAACAGGCAACTTCGTGCTCCATTTCAGTGCAGCTGCGGGACAGACCATTAAAAACAAAAATGAAAAGACGCCAGCAGCGAGGAAATCATCAAATTGGAATTAAAGCACAAGAGTTGGAAATAAAGAAGAGTTTCTCTTGTAAAAACAGAGGCTTCTCTGGGTAAAGTCTACCTCCTAACCGTACTGTGGACAGGAAAATAATCTGTTGCCAGCTTCCACTCTATTACACTTTCTCTCATTCAACTACTATTACAATCTGTCTGACTTAATCATGGTGGCATCTAACCAGTGAACCTGAACAAGCAGTCACTTTGTGTCTACTGTGGAACACTGGAAGCTTAAATGGTCAGTTTCAGAGATAAAGCAGGCAAGGAGAAACGTGTTACAATGAAAAAGATGCTCCACACTCCTCTCCATTGCATCATTTTGGGATCTTTGATTACCTCATCTGTCTCAGCTCTCCAGGGTGGATTTCCAGGTAATAGAGAACTCTCCCCACGGCAAGTAGCACTTGGCGACTGTTACAGGAACAGACGCTGACCTTGCGACCCTGAGGTTCTTTCCACTCACTCACCAGGCTCTGGGGGTCTTGGGAGACGAGTCGCACTGAGGCTGATGTGATCTATAAAGAAGAATTAGAAGTATTTGGGTTTAACCAGTTTAAAGGTGGACGGAAAAAGTGAACTTGAGACTGACAGAGGAACCTTCTTCATAGTTACCTGAATGAGCTGCTGGTGGGTCACATTTCCACAGAAAAAGGTCTGCTGATCATCTACAAATCCAGCAAGGTCCGTTTCTTCTACTTCTTCCCCTGACAGTGTCAGAACCCTACACAGGGCATAGACACAACTTAGCATCTGAAGTAGTCCTTTAGACTGACTAGTTATACATAGCAAACTACTGACCTGGTCTGTCCCACAAAAGACAAAACCAAAGTATCATCTGTCTCACGATTGGCTGCCACTCTTAGAGGCCACAGACCTGGTGATTAGTTCAAAGGAGAGACAAGTAAAAGTATATTACTATACTGTACACCCGATACAAAATGCCTATTTGTGTAACATTTGGTAATATATGATGTATAATTCCCAGCAATAACTTTCACTAATATTGTCTGTGACTTGATTGCTGCAGACAGCCCTGAATTGGGTTCCCATGTCACCTTTAATCCCCGGCAGGTCAATGCTGGCATGCTCATGGATCCCAATGCCATTTCTGATAATTCGCAGAGATCCTTCCTTAAAGGCCCCAGAGCAGGTTACCAGCTGTAGAACAGAAGAGATGTAAGCATGCTGACAATGCAAAAGGTGTGCATGGAATAAATAGACGTCACCTGACCTGTCCTTGCCCTTGTCTCTCAAGATCCACCACACACATATCCACAATAGGCCCCAGGTTTGTAAAGGTCTCCATGGCCACAACGTAAGAACCCTGTTCATTGCTGTCGGCCGTGAGCTGCAGCGAAAGAAGAATATGTTTAAACGGGAAAGTTTAAGACTGCAGAACGATCTGCGGTTCAAAGAAAAGATTGAAGGAGAGATAGCGGTAGAGGGTGGGTGACAAACGTAAGGGAGATAGAATGTAAAATGACTTCGGCCAAGAGAAGGATATCGTTGTGAAAACAGACCTTGCAACTGATCCTTAAATATAACAATTTCAATTACGCACGCATGGTTCTTTAAGTCATTCTTCTAGCTAGCAAACAGCATTTCATGGCAACAATATGTAGAGTTGCAAGTTGGTTAATTAGACTTCATACTTATAGAACTGCTAAGAGTAAATGCCTCCAAAATATTTTAATACCTTCACAAGCTGGGAGTCTCCAAGTCGTGAACCCACAAACACCACTCCATTATCCAGGTATGTGAGACATTCAGCGATGGACGTCTTAAGACAGAAGACAAACAACGGGGCTTTAATGTTAAAATATCAGAGAGCTCTGTTCATCTACACATTTCCCAAACAAAGCGAAACTGCACCAGGTATTCTCATCTCTTACCTCCCCAAGAAGCTCCACTCGGAGGTCCTTCAGAGTAACACTACCATCCATCTGTTCCTCCTTCTCCAACAAAAGCATGAAAAGCCTTCCCTCGATGTCTCCCAACAGATAACGAGATCCATTCACATCAACACGGTTATGACAAACAATGGTACTTTGCTGAATAGACAGAACAAATCAGTTCATTATCAACAAACATTCACTTGTATGCAATACACGATCACACAAGCATTATCTACTATTTTTTTATCTGACATAACTAAAGGGTGTTTATACTCACCTTAATAATTGGAGGTGCAATTGCCAGGTATTTTTCACCATTGTGGTAGGTAATGGATTCCTGACCAATAATAATTGCTCCGCCAAAGGGTTCTGGGACTGAGAGACATAAATATTCAGTAATTAATTCTACGCTTTTCATAACAAAAATCATTACCAGTGGTCAAAAGTACACAATATTTCAGCACAAAATACTGTGTCCGTTTTTGGAGACCACAAATTAGAGACACATAAGAACCATTTTTTAATAAAAAGAAAAGCGCCAGAACAAGAGGTCATGAGTGAAGGTTTAAAAGGTTAGCGTTAGAAATTTCTACTATACTGCAGATACCTGGGAAAGATCTCCAGTGGATGTGCAGACACAGCAAAGCAATTTAAGAAAGCTATTCTAAAAACACAAAAAGATTAAATCTAAAAGGAACAGAGAGGATAAATCCCTTCTGTTGCCAATCTGTATCTAGATACCCCAACAATCCACAATTAGTAATGATTATACTGTGATGTATATAAATACTACAAGAAAATATACTTTCATCACAGGTTGCCACAGACTTCATTCCTAATGTATTGACGGTATACATACCTGCTATAACCATTGATGCTTCGGCCTCCACGTTCTCCTGCTTCCAGGGACCTTTGCTGAATTCTTTCTCCCTCAGGGAGACCTCATACGTCTTAACATGGCGACCTTGTGGATCCTGATAAACAAAACAGATTGTAGGGGCCTGGCAGCTATATAGGAACTTCACGTCAATTACATGAAGCTCCTCCAAACGTATGTTAAAGGCCTTGAGCTCCTTGTTGTCTCTCTCCAGAGGGATAACTTTGAAAAGTCCATCATAAAGGCGGAGGCCGATCATACGGCAGTCAGGGTCAATAATGCCAATAATGCCTGTTTCAGATGGGCGGCCAATGCGATCCTGAAAAGACAAATGGGAGGAAAACATTGTGAAATTAAAATAAATATGGCTACATGTATAAATAATAGTTATTCCAACTGTAAGCTTGACTTTCCATTACTTTTCATTTTTTTCTCCTATAAATCTGTTGTCTATAAAAAATGTCTGAATGGGTTTTTACACGACACAAAAATAGCATACCTGATGTAGTTTTTTATTCTCATACTCTTTTTTTTTTGTTTCACATGAGTGGAGGTAGAGAATAATATTTTTATTATTTTTATCTAGGGGAAATCATTTAATAGATATTTGCAAAAACTATGTCACAACTGCACCATTTTTAATCATCTCACCCAATTCTGGTCAGGGTTCATGCTGAATAAAAAAAAACAAAACATACAAATAAACTGACAGTAATGAAAGTAAGTTATGGGAAGAAATCCTGTTTTATCAGGTCCTTACCTGTACATTGCCATGTGCCCGGGTAATGATATCAATGCTGTCTCCAGTCTGTTTATACTCCAGGATGCAAGCATTGTACTTGGCTGTCAGTACAAACAACAGGTCCTTACTCTCCCCCTGGAAATATAGTAAAAAAAAAAATGGCTCAGCTAATAATGCATCTTCCACATTCTCTCATCTTTTATCATAAGCATGCATTCAACTTTCAGAATATGTGCTAGAATCCCAAAACTCCGAGATGTCCAGCGCTGCCTAAAATAATATGACAGCACAATATTTACATGTATTTATATAATGCTACCCACACATAAATCACAGGATCCTGCTAGAGCACCATACACAACGCTGTATTGCAATATAAGCCCTATCAAAACCTCCCAAAAACCCGAAGGGAGCTCACCTTGGGTCGGAAAAGCTCCATGACGGCGATCTTGCCGTACATTCCGACTTCCTTTACAGGTCGCAGTCCTTCTGGAGTCACTACATAGATCTCCAGCCGTGTATTTTTGGCTATTAGGAGATTTAAGTCATCTTCAGATGTAAAATGCCCTGTGAGGGGAAATCAGAATTCAATAAAGTAAATACGCATTGACTGTACATGAAATGAGATAAGAGACCACTACCGCAGTACTTTATGGCAGCTGGGCACCTGGCATTGGATTTTTGGTACTCCATCACAAAACAGGCAACACTATAGTCAAAAATGTAAATTTTAAATTGTCAAGCATCTAAAATCTAGCCTATCCCACAGTATTTTGGCGCGTCTAATCAGTTGCACTGTTCAATGCTGCGAGGTATAGTGTCTTACAGCAACATTTCTCCAAATACACTTATATCTAATGTACAGAACAAAATGTGCAGAGCAAACATATTGAATATGCAATGATTAACGTTATAGTTCTTAATAAATTATCATCAGGGTAACCAACATGGGAACTCCCATCATATGTTTTTTTCTCCTATTACTTGTATAAAAATTAAAAATAGGTTTTCAAAAATATTCTGCTTTTCTGTTTGATTTGTAAACATTTGTAGTTTTTGCATAACAAAGTTTTCAGACGGCTGCATTAGCTTTTGTATGTGTTCTCATTCCGTTATCAGAGCCTGATCAGCTAGACAAATGCCCTGACTACTCCTTATCTTACTGCCTATAGTGAACAACGGAATGGCTCAGTCTTAATCACCCTGCCGGACACACTAATGAAAGTCTATGGAGGAATGGACTTCATCAGCATTGCCATAAAGCATCAGCTCAGTGTAGTGCTGACAACAATGGCGGCCTCCAATCCTGTAGATAAAAGGATGCTTTTTGGAACAAAATGCTAACTTAACATTACTGTACATAGCCGTGTGATTTTTTTCTTCTTCTTTACGGGATGATCTCTAACATACACTCTGTTTTATTTACATCTACAACATGCTACCACAGCTAAAAAAAATAGAATGCTTAACAACAGAATCATGTGTTTAACAACATTTCAATTTAGTGTTTACGTTTTCATCTTGTCATGTTTCAGGGGTGGTCTCCAAATCCCCAAAAATAATAATATGCGCGAGAGCATCTAGAAAAACATACGTGACGGCTAAACTAACGTAATCATGTATGGACGCCATTTTTGCGAGCAACGATACGTACGGGGGGGGGGGGGTGACGGGGTAATTAGTGCAGTTGGCTGCCGTAAATATTTTTATATAAATCACAGAATATGTTATATCACAAAAAAATGAAGTCAACATTTAAACTACATTTAGGAAAAGCATTCACTTTCTGCAATTAAGGTGCTTTTCCCCAGAAACTCACAAATCACATTTTTTCATAGAATTTGGCAGCAGATAAGAACCTTTCGGCCCACCGAGTCCGCCCGCCATAAACCGCTGCCCCCTTAATAATCTGGGACACCACCAAGTGCATGATATGGTGTAAGATGATCATGCTGGCAGACTTTATTAGCTTGAGCTTAAGTAATGGGAGCCACCCGATAACAAAGAATGTATCTACACGGGCATGAAGAATAGGGGGGCATATGCATGGTTTGGGGTAAAAGCCAGCATCCAGTTAACACTTTCAGGACACACATGAGTTGGTGTGACTTTTGTGGTAACCACGCATGCATTCAGAACATGTTACATAAACAGTGTGGGCACACATTATGTATTTAGGTCAAAAAGCATTTCACGATGTGACTTATACCTGTCACGCAGGCATTAACAGCCGTGGGCTTCTGCGCTGTCACTACGTAATTATAGGACATCGTGTAGCTTGCCAGGGCTCCTGTCGCGACAATACCGCAGAGCGACAGGCGCGAAAACAGATAGCAACAGGCCGACACTCACAGGGACCGGAACACACTGCACCAACGATAGAGGAAGAGCGAGGCTGGAGCGTCTCTCTCAACAAACGAGATCAGGACTAGAGCGGTTGGACGAACCATAGAGTGGAGAACGGATAGGACGGCCGTGAATGTGACAGAGAGTGCGCAGTGATTCGGTGGACTACAAGTCCCAGAATTCAGCGCGCTGCCTGTTGGATAGCACATAAGTCATCGAGGTATGCCCAGCTGCTTGTGTGATTACATTAACCCTCTATAGGGCTTGGAGAAGAGAGAAAGGTAGTGAAACGTGTAAATACTTCAAAGGAGTTTATTTTACTGAGAACGTGGGAGATAGGTGGAACAGCCTCCCAGCAGAAGTGGTAGAAGGTAATACAGTGAGTGAATTTAACTATGGGAAAGGCATATGGCTCCTGAATCTGATTGAATAATTCATGATAAGGATTGCGGTGGAGAATTCGGATTTGTGACGTGTCACGCTCGCTGAACAGCCACCTCCTTTGTTTTAATGCCAGTTGATAAACCACCCACAATTGGTTTGTATAATCCACCCGCTGGCATCCACACGATCACGTGATCAGCGCTTCACACTGTGGACTGAGTTTAAAGTCCTCGCAGGACACATCTGCTCAGCGGAAGCCCCGGAGGTGACAGCCGCCCGCTGTTCTGTAAGCTTCATCACTTCCATCTCTATACACCCTGTCCTCTGACACTGTCCTAGCGGTCCTAACTGCCCCTGTCCTGATCTCTAAATCACTGTGCAGCTGTCCCTGGCTGTAAATCTCCGATACTCTGGTAGTGTTCTTGGTGCTCTGCGCCTCGGCTGTACCTTCGCATCCCACCCCGGATTATGAGTTCTTCCTGCCTCTGATCTTATCAGTTTCACCTGTTAGACTCCTTTCGTCTTGTAGCACATCGTATAAAGCGAATCTCCTCTAACTAAGTGCATTAGCTTCGTATATCCGTTTACGTGACTCTGTGCAGGTCCGGTACCTGTTCTATGGCCCTGACTTCACAGACTGCTGTGACTATTTCGGCTCTGTGTATTGCGTCATTGTTACCCCCTCTAGATTGTAAGCTTGGCGAGCAGAGCCTTCTTTACCAAATGTATCGGTTCTAGTTTTGGCCGACTCCAAGAATATATGAAATGTAGGAAGCGCTGTATAAATAAAAGATCATAATAATAATAATGTAAATTGTGTTCTTCACAGGAGCTGTCATCTGAATAAGATTCCAGCATGGAGGTTTGTAGCCAATAGCTGTCTTTCTAGACTTTTCCCATCTTTCATGGTGCCTTTTGATCTCTTACCAGTTGCCAATTTATATCCCAATCCAGCCGTATCTCTCTTTTTATATGACTTCCCATATAATTGTTAGCACCTTTCCTATTGTGTCTTCTTCGTGCCGCTTGGTGTCACATTTTTTTTTCCGTATTAACCCCTATTTGCCCTGGACGCCGTAACTACAAAGATATCCCTGTTCTTAGGCCAGCAAGAAGCTTCTGAATTCGGTGACTGGCTGTGTGGACGATGCTCTGCGAGGACTGACGTCGTGTTGTCCCGGTCTGCGCCTTCTCCAAGGCCACCGAGTGGTCCTCCGAGCAGATCTGGAAAGAATCGAGGGGCGCGTGGCCCTGTTGTCTGGAGGTGGTTCAGGACACGAGCCGGCGCACGCAGGTAGAGATCACGCGAGAGGACGATCTTTGTGGTCTATTTCCATATGTGTGACATCATACATGTCCAATATGTGGGAATACCCTGTGTGTTTCCAGCTTTGCCTTTTTTAGCCGTGCCTTTGTGTCCGGGGACATTATAGAGAGCGAAGGTTTGTTGGCTGTAGCCCACGTCGCAGCAAAATCCATGTTTATAGTTTTCCCAGCGCCTGTCTCTTATCTGCCAGGCTCTCGGCCAGGGCAGCGCATGCTGGGAGATGAACCCTGTGTCCTCGCTCACAAGTTGCAGCTTCTTTTTCTGGTATCAGTTACTGCCTCTATTTAGAACAAGAGTAAACAAATAACGTTTTCAACGTACGTCTCTCATGGTCTTATTTTTAACGGCCAGCCCCTGACCTAGAACCGGACATCCAGAACCGTCTTCATTATCGCTAGCGATAGTGGCTCAATAGCGAGTTACAAGGAGGCAACCTATTTGCAGACAGCGCGTTCGGGTTGCCTCCTTGTTAGACAATTTCTTCTTGACGTTACAACTTGAATAAACCATAAGGAAAAGCTCATATGCTGCTGCTGTTTCGCTTTCATGTTTTACCGGTATATTCCCCACTTCACAGAGATACACACAGGCGTATAGATATGTAAGTACCCTACCGTGCAAAAGTTTGGGGTCACTGAGCTGTTTTCATGGAAAACAAGGACATTTCTAGCTGTACCACAATTGCAGAAGAGTTTTCTAACGAGCAATTAGCAATTATTGGAACACAGGAGTGATGGGAGTGATAAAGGGCCATTGGAACACAGGAGTGATGGGAGTGATAAAGGGCCATTGGAACACAGGAGTGATGGGAGTGATAAAGGGCCATTGGAACTCAGGAGTGATGGGAGTGATAAAGGGCCATTGGAACACAGGAGTGATGGGAGTGATAAAGGGCCATTGGAACCCAGGAGTGATGGGAGTGATAAAGGGCCATTGGAACACAGGAGTGATGGGAGTGATAAAGGGCCATTGGAACACAGGAGTGATGGGAGTGATAAAGGGCCATTGGAACTCAGGAGTGATGGGAGTGATAACGGGCCATTGGAACACAGGAGTGATGGGAGTGATAAAGGGCCATTGGAACACAGGAGTGATGGGAGTGATAAAGGGCCATTGGAACACAGGAGTGATGGGAGTGATAAAGGGCCATTGGAACACAGGAGTGATGGGAGTGATAAAGGGCCATTGGAACACAGGAGTGATGGGAGTGATAAAGGGCACTTTGTACGCCCATGAAGATATCATTTCTAAGTGACCCCAAAGTTTTGAACAGTAGAGTTTTGAAGGTGCCGGTCAGTGTGAAATTCAGTAAAAAAAAAAGCAGCTTATTAATTATTTTACAACGAGAATCCTGTCCGAAAATCAGAAATATTCCTCCTATATAACGGTATAATTTGTCCTCTTATTTTCTTGCCAGGCTATGTTGGACGCGGGATGCTCACGGGAGCCATTGCCGGCCCCGTCTTCACCTCTCCTCCAGTTGGCAGTATCGTGGCTGCAATCCAAGCTGTGGCCCGTGCCGGGGCAGGTACGGGCTATTCCGACATTCCCAAATCGTTAGCCATGCCTGTACCTCCATACCTTTCCTCACCCGTTTCGTTTCCAGCCGGCGTCCTGCTGATCGTGAAGAATTACACAGGTGACCGTCTCAATTTCGGACTGGCTCTGGAGCGAGCGCGTAGAGAAGGGGTGGACGTGGAGATGGTTGTGATTGCAGATGACTGCGCATTCACCTCACCCAGGAAAGCCGGACGGCGTGGGATCTGTGGGACGGTGCTGATCCACAAGGTAAAACCCACAAATGGCAGACTGGGAAGGGGAAGATAAAGAATTGTGATGATTTATAAAGAGAAACCCCAAAGCAAACTGCTCTAGGTCCAGAGGGAACCCGTGGGGTGTACAATAACAATAACCCCTCAGCTTTTGTCCTGGTGGAATACGATCCCATTCATTTTGTCTCATTTTGCCACCCCATCCTGCCCTCATTTTTAGTGTCCTCATATCTTCCCTATCCTCTCTCTCTTTAGATTGCAGGAGCATTGGCTGAAGAGGGCAAAAGTTTGCAAGAAATCCTCCGCACCGTGACACTGGCAGCATCTAGGATGGGTAGGAGAAGAAGAATATTCTGCTCTTTATGTCGCTGCTGATTAATGCAGATGTCATTCAGTTCTCTCATCTTTTTACCCACGCAGGAACCTTGGGTGTCAGTCTTTCTCCATGCAGCGTCCCGGGTTCTGGGCCAACTTTCCAACTTGCTGCAGACGAGCTGGAACTGGGGCTTGGTACGGAAGCTGTTGGCATTAATATGCTGACCACTCGGTTTATGGACTTACTGAGAGCCTTTTTACAGGAGACCATGGAACATTATATGTGCTTTCATTCCAGCCCAATCCTGCCCGTTCTATTTAACTCTTTTTCTTATGCTCTGTGTTTCACATGGAAAGCCTCCTGTATACTGTATATCCATAGGGCATGGAGGATTCCAGTAGTTTTGTGAATAGGGGTATCCTGGATGTAAATCCAACCCAGGTGATATATATATGAAGATGCAGCCCCTTTAGGTGCTTTGACATCTGTCCTGCTTTTGATATTCCTTTTTCTGATTTTGATTTTTTTGCACAATGGTGTATATTTACTGTTTAGATATATATGTGCTTCTGTAACGTGAATTTTCCATCTAGGTATACACGGAGAGGCCGGCGTACGCAGGGATAAGGTCTGTTGCCTTGGGTTTATTTAATTGTTTTGTATTATCCGTTTATCGTACCCTTGTGTGTGTTTAAAAATGCATATTTTTGTAACAGTTTTCCTTGACTGCCCAATTATTTTAATGGCGGGGCCTATTCATTAGGTAAGAATGTAAATGTCTCTCGTTGGCGCAACAGATGATGTCATCTGATGAAGTTGTGAAAATTATGATAGATCACATGACAGACCCAGCCAGCCAATCAAGAGTGGAAGTGAGTTCAGGTGAGTATCAGGTCCTGTCCACCTGGTGGGCTGCATAAGTCCCTGGTTAGAGAGTCATTGATTGGCAAAAGAGACCGATTCAAATATTCCTTCCACAGCAGCGTCCAATTTGTTGAGGTCACTTTTACATTTTTACCTTTTATTTTCCTATATTCTGCTACAAATTCTTTTGGTCTCTCTCCAGGGGACTCTGTGATTCTGGTTGTGAATAATCTTGGAGGTTTATCCTGTCTGGAGCTTCAGATTGTTGCCAATTCAGCAGTACGTCTGTTGGGTAAGTATCTGAAAGTCAAGCCCGTTCTACAACCTTCCCAACTCACTCCTTTTATCTGCACTCACTCACTCCTTTCATCTGCTCTCACTCACTCCTTTTATCTGCTCTCACTCACTCCTTTCATCTGCTCTCACTCACTCCTTTTATCTGCTCTCACTCAATGCTTGTGTTGTGATTTGCCGCAATGCTGGATTGTGTTCTAGAGGAGAGGGGAGTGATGATTGAGCGCGCAGTGCTGGGGTCCTTCATGACAGCGCTGGAGATGAGTGGAGTCTCTCTGACCATAATGAAGTCTTCTCAAGAAATCCTGAAGCTTTATGGTAACAAGTACTTTGTTCAATATGAGGTCAAGAGTCATAAATTGCTATCTGTGTCGTATACTGGTTAGTAGCGCATGAGTTACTATGTTGAGGGTTTGTCCATCCAGAGATGACCTTCCATGCCCTTGTATAACGTATCTGCTTGCCCACGTGTGCTTCGTTTTCTCAGACCATGAAACTGCAGCTCCTGCTTGGCCCAGGGTCCCATGCATTCGGGTCACTGGCCAGACTCGCTGCTTTCCATGTCCTCCAGAAAGTCCGCTACCTGAAGAGCCTGAGCCAGATGGTGAGTTTTATTTATTTGTCTACCGTATACATGGTGGCCATCTATAGTAATGTATAGTAATGTATAGTCATTTAATTATTCCACTCCATTGGAAGAAGACAAGGCTATAGAGCAATCTCTGAAGCCATCTGCCTGCTCCGCGCTAGCCCAGATGCCATGACCACCTTTTAGTAGCATATTAAATCCATGAGGCATCTGCTTGTTTTAATAATAATGCATTGTAGGTAAAACGATGTCTGTGCTCAAACGTGGGATACTACAGCACATATCATTTCCATTTGTTAGCCGAACGAGTGCAGGTCTGCGTCCGTGTGCTGGGACATGTGTGTCGAGCTCTCCTTTCCCTGGAGGAAGAATTAAATGATTTGGATCGTGCAGCGGGGGACGGCGATTGTGGAAGCACGCATGCCCGAGCGGCACATGGTGCGTGGTGTAAGGTTGGGGTGCTGTGTGTCGTGTGCTTTCAGTCAGCTGGCATCCTAATTGTAATATCTCTCCAGCCATCGAGGACTGGCTGAGTGGAGGACATCTTCCCTCGCATCCGGCGCGGCTCCTCGCGGCTCTGTCTCAAGTCCTCCTGGAGAAGATGGGAGGCACTTCTGGCGCGGTAAGGGCACCGGTTGCAAAAATTCTTCGGATAATGTTGATATTCAGAATTGATGCCATATAAAGAACCTATCCTCCAAAACACTTTTAATAAAGCGGGTCATACAAAATCGAAAGTTGTGTTGTCTGCAGTTGATTCCTAAGATGACTTGTAGGTTTTTGCCAATGTGTGCTTATATTTACTTGCTTATTTTCACAGCTATACAGCCTTTTCTTGACTGCGGCGGCACGGCCTTTGCAGGATGACTCCAGCCCCCCAGCTTGGGCAGCTGCGATGGATGCTGGTATAGGAGCCATGAAGCGGTATGTATAGCAGAAGGTATGAGGAGCTACACGGTCGGCCGTTGATTTCCGTTCGTTAGCGCTTATATGTAAACGGATGTGGATATGGTTTTGGTACTTAAGAAAAAACAAAGGTTGCACCGTCTGGAAAGCGATGGGATCATAAGTGGCTGTAATGGCCTCAAAAGAAAGGTCATCGGGAGCACAAGGTAACTTTTAAAAGCTTATAAGGTAACTTTTTAAAAGCGGGCAGGTTGTGAAGCACAAATGATTAGGTAGTAAAGTCTAAATGTGAGTGCTGACATTTGACTCTCTGCTTAGGTATGGAGGAGCAGAGCCTGGCGATAGGACCATGGTGAGTACATTTTATCCCATCGATAAAACACATGTGGGTCTTATTTGAGTTATGAGACGCGTTCCTCTTTTCCGCAGCTGGATTCTCTGTGTGCCGCGGGTCAAGCTCTCCAGCCCCTGCGCGGTCCAAACTGTGATGTAATGCGAATCCTTTCTTCAGCCGTACAGGTGATGTTTGCTCATGCGCAGTCTCAGTTTTGCATTGATTTGGATAGCCTTGCAGCGTATAAACCTCTGATTCTCGCTTCCCCGCAGAGTGCCGCTAAGGCTGCCGAGGACACCCGGCACATGACGGCAGGAGCTGGGAGAGCCAGCTACATCGGCTCATCCTCACTTAGTCGTCCGGACCCCGGGGCCGTGGCAGCTGCAGCTATTCTGAAAGCCGTTTGGGAAGGACTGGGAGGGAAGTGAGGATTCGGTATGTTTGTAAGCCCAGAATTAGTGTTTAGGAAGCACCAAGTCTGCAGGTTCTTTGGATCGTCTCATTTGGACACAGATGGACCAGACCAGGTCTACCTCTTTGACAGATCTGTGATAGCAGCAGGACTGGCTATATTTCTTAATTCCTGTATTTCTGAAGATTCCCCCTAATTGTGCGGCCTCAGTTGAATAAACACTTGATTTGTAAGTTTTTTGGGGTTTCTTTTAGCGACGGTGAGATTTTTTTGCTATAGATGCAATTAGAGTTTGTATAAACAGTGTGACCCTCTTTACCATTATTCATATACTATAAAAAACAATACATTAAATAAAGTCAACTTCCACTGGACCGGCGGTAGTGATTGCTTTCCAATAAAACACAACAATTTGTATAGAAACAGCAGAAATGTGTTTATTCATTCAATTCGGTATTATCTTTTATTTATATAGCGCCAACAATTCCTCCAGCATTGCTTACATTTCATACATTCAAAGGGTCCGACAAAACCAGAACCGACAGACAGACTTATACATGATCACAGCGGGAAGAATAGGAAAATGTATCCTGCAAACATGTCACAGATTATATGTGGAGAGTATTTTTTTATATTATACTATTTAATAGGTACTCATAAATTAAATTAATGTTTTAATTAAAAAATATATATATAATATAATTAATATTGATGGAGTCTGTAAACAGTACCGCTGACTAATTATCCCTGAAAATAAGCAAGGTTTTAAAAAGTCCATCTGATCCTTTGCCCTAAATGGGCCGATTCCCAAAAGCAATATGGCCGCCAGGGTGATATGACGTAGAAGCTCGTCTTTCATTGGCTGAGAAGCTTCGCCACGCCGGAATTCGCTGTGAACGGGTTTTTTTGTTGTCACGTGATCCCACAGCTAATGGTTGTCATGGCAGCCGAAGCTCGAGAGCTCCGCGGGGACTAAAGACGACCGGAAGCACCGGGATTATTGAGGGTAGACTTGAACCGGGGTGGTGAGGGATGATTTCGTTCTCGTTTGTTTGAGCCCCCCCCCCCCCCTTTAGCTGTTAATAAACAAATCCATACTGGTTCTCCCAGGACTACGATTACCATAATCCTCAATCATGAGGAGTCTGGCTGAACATGATGGGAGTTGTCCTTCTAGCCCTGGTTACCATGCCATGTGCATATTAAGTCTCCACGCCACTTTGCGTGTCCTATTTTTGTTATTATGTTCTCTTTTCGTGCGTTTCTCACTATAATCGTTTAGCGAATGTTGCCCAGATTTCCGGGTGCGTAGGGTAGAAATTTAAATGACAGAGAACCCAATTCATTTTGATTCTCCTTCCTTCTCGGTGGAGCCTTTGATGCCGGCAGCTAACGACATCTCTAACTATTTATTAGCCGACATGCTCAATGTGATTGTTATCGTATCACTGGTGCACGCTAATACAGAAAGGCGCCCTGTGTTTATCCCATGAAATAACCGTGAATTAGCGAGTAACGGAGGACGCCTCCGCGGTTGCGCCTTTAATTTTTGGCACTGTCGGATGTCTCTGTCGCTGCTGTCTTTCTCCCGTCACCGTAATGTGTGTTTGTCTCATCCTGCAGGTCAGTCGGTTGTCGGTGAAGGATGCTCCAGCCCGGTAACTACAGCTTGGTTCTCTCCCTTCAGTTCCTGCTCCTTTTCTTCGACCTTTTTGTGAATTCCTTCTCTGAGCTCCTGCGCTCGGCTCCTGTCATCCAGCTGGTCCTCTTCATGTGAGTATCATCTGTCGCCACCAGAAAGCCTTGTGAACCAACCTTCGCCATATTTAGTCAGTATGCCAAATCCCAGCCCAACACGCATAACCCGGGGAAACGACTTACCTGTCTATCCCACGCAAGGGACCGCAGAGATCTCTCTTTCACACCCGTCACCAACGGCAAGATTGCTTTCTTACTTAGTACATTATCTGGGTTTTATTAAACATAGAATGTGACGGCAGATAAGAACCGTTCGACCCATCTAGTCTGCCCATTTTTCCTGTAAGGGGTTTAAAGCCCCATCAGTCTTTGGTCAGGTCCCGTAGTGGGGAAAGCTTTATGTCTGTCCCATGCTTGTTTAAATTCCCTTACTGTATTAGCCTCTACCACTGCTGCTGGAAGACTGTTCCGTTTATCTACTACCCTCTGAGTAAAGTAGAACTACCTTACATAACATCTAAGCCTCTGGTCTTCAAGGTTTACACCATGACCTCTTGTTCTAACATTACTCCTCAAATAGGCTTGCCTCCTGTGCTTTGTTAAGTCCCTTTAAGTATTGAAATGTTTATATTGCATCTTCTTTCCCTCTCTCCTTTCCTCCAGGCCGTACGTATTAAGATCTTTTAACCTTTCCTGGTAATGTCTGTCCTGCAAACCGCTTATCATTTTTGTAGCTCTCCTCTGAACTCTCTCTATATTAGATTTTCACTATATGTTTCTCTAGATATGATATGCATGCAGGGTTATAACGGGTAAACGTAAATACGGTAACGTTAATCCAGGGTGAGTCTGACTGCCTTGGAATAAAGAAGGAATTTGTTTCCCTTGGAGATTACTGTTTTTTGCCTTCTTCTGGATTCATGTAAATGGGTTTGTGGAATGTTTAAACTTGATGGACTATGTGTCTTTTTTCAGCCTTATTAACTATATAACTCTGTGTCCCTTCCTTAGTCCTACAGTCCACTTCCCTAAAATGTAGTGTTTTGCCTGTTTAACACTTTGTTTGCTAAATGCAGCGTTGGAGACATCATTGCATCTAGCGCTGAATGCCCAAAGCCTTCCCAGGAATAAATGTTTTTAATGTAAAGCTTTTCCCAAAACACTTAAGTCTCATGTGATGTAAAAGGAGAAACTGTTGGGTTGTTGCCATAGAAAAATGTGGGGTTTTTTTCATGTAATTAAACCTTTAGCAGAAAGAATAAAAAGACTTGCCTAGGATTTATTTGCTTAACATACTAAAACGTGCAATGGATGTTTTGTCCAAGTGGAACAACACCTTTAACGAAGCAGGGTAATGGTGGTAACCATTGGGGTCCTCGTTACTAGTTTTTCTGTGCTTTCATGTTTTTCAGACTGCAGGATGTGGGAACTCTTTTTGCAGCAATCGTCCTCTTCCTTATGCTGTTCAACACGTTCGTATTCCAGGCCGGGCTTCTGAACCTCCTGTGTCAGCGGTTCCAGGTCACCGTCCTGATGTGTGCTCTCTACTTGGCCCTCAGCGTGTCCCTGCATGTCTGGATCATGGTGAGACCCCTTTAGAATGTTATAAAGTGTCTGTTTTATTTAGCGCCATCATATTCCACAGCGCTGCACAATGGATAAACAGGACATTACTAGTATATAACATAACACTGTGACTTACAGAAACAAGAGGCGAGGCGAGGAGAGCCCTGCGTAAAGGAGCTTACAATCTAGAGAGAGTTAGGGTGTTTTACGCAAGAGGTTAAAGTGCCTCTGTTAGGGATGGAGCAGCCGCACTAGTATATGGATTTTCTGGAGGCAGGAGAGGGACTAGGAAAGGTGAGCTAAAGGAAGATGGGAGGAAGGCAGGTAATGTGTACGTTCGTAGGCGTCCTTAAAGAAGTTGGTCTTGAGTGATTTTTTTTGAAGGACCAAAGGTAGAGAGAAAGACGGATAGACTGTGGGAGAGCGTTCCAGCGGATAGGGGCAGCCCTTGAGAGATATATACATGGCAAGGTAGGAATAGAAGGGAACGGTTTTAAAATTGGGTATTACATATAGCTCTTCTAAACTTCATTTCTATAGGCATTTCACCAAACGCTGTTTCCTTAGGCATTGCTTTAACAGGACCTATAATAAGGACACTGTTGCCAAATGATGGCAAAATAGCTGATTTCAGTTTCTTCTTTCTAGAATCTACGGTGGAAAAGTGAAAACACCTTTATCTGGTCCGACGGACTACAGGCTTTGTATGTGCTGCAACGATTTGGTAAGTTAGCACACGTACAGCACAGCGTTCTCACTAAGAGCAGCAATCATCAATAAAGGAATTACCATTAAAAAATACTTCTAATACTGTATGATGTCGCACAGCGCATTTTGTAAAGGATTGCTTATAACTGTAGCCATTCAAGACTACTCGCCTTAGAGGGAACACTGGGGGAATTGTCTGTGTTTGGCCTGCAGGAGTTGTTTATAGACCCAATAAGAGTCTGTCTGGAGAGCAGAGACTCGGGCATATGGTGGTGTAGGCGTTGTATACCCTTTTACCTGCCTTTACCTTTAATGCTTTCCTAATGTGTTCCGACAGCGGCTGTCCTGTATTTCTACTTCTACAAGAGGACAGCTCTGATCCTGGGAGATCCACGCTTCTACCGCGACTCCCTCTGGCTGCGCAAGGAGTTTGCAAGAATACGTGGATAAAACTCTGCATTGGGGATGAAAAGTGTAATCTTATGGCTGGATCACTGTGGGAGCAGCGAACACCATGCGTATTGACATGCATGGTCCAACGTGTTACATCCCTCTGTCATATGAGGCCAGTAGATCAGATACCAAGTAGTATTGCTAAACACAAAGTATCATGTTTTACAGACCTCTTTATGACATCTTTATGGCCACTTTTGTTTTTACAATAATATATTTTTAAAGAAAAGCTTGGTTGTCAAGAACTAAAATATTAGACACCTTAAATTCCTCGTTAAAAAAAAGAGATTTCTCCCTGGCTTTCTGAAACGGCATAAATAGCGTTTGTTTGTGAAATAGTAGTTAAAATAAAATTTGCCCAGAGAAATAATGTCATCGTCATAAATGGCGTTCATTCACCAAGTCGTGAGATGAAACATTCAATCTCCTTCCCATACTGCATTGTGATGTTAATGAAATGGAATATTTGAAGTTGAATGCAGTGGGTAGTTTAGTGAATGTACCCCTTGCATCCCCTTAAAGTAGGGTGATTTTTATAGCGAAAAAACCCAAACTGCCTTGTTTGGTTTTTGTATCGAATACGCCAAGCTGCAGTTATTAAACGTTTACATTCGGAAGACGATGTTAGCATCTTCCATTATGTTTTTATCTTCTAGAATATACTGCTGATTATGTTAGATTCAAGATTTTTTATATTGTATTCTGTCTGAAAATTAATGCAGTGCAGCACTCTAGTAGAGAGTGTAGGAGAGAGAATCTAGGGACCCCTGGAAGTCTGAGTTGTAGTTCGAGCCCTTGAAGGGCACCGTAAATGGCTGTTTGTCGCCACCTTGTGATGTTTTTGGGGTGTTACACCATCCTGAAAGTTGTGAGGATATTAAAGTTGATAGGCCAAATATTCTTAAACTAACAAATAGTTAATATGCTTGATACACACACACTACCTTTCAAAAGTATGGGGTCACTTAGAAATGCCCTTGTTTTTGAAAGAAAAGCTTATTTTGTCTAACATGGAATGGATCAGAAATCCAGCACAGACGGGGTTAATGCTGTAAATGACTATTGTAGCTGGAAACAGCTGATTTTTAATGGAATCTCTTCATAACCGTACAGAGGCCCTTTATTACTCCAATCACTCCTGTGTTCCAATGGCACGCTGTGTTCGCTAATCCAAGTATGTTATGCGTTCCATACCTTCGGGGGCTTATGATACAAATTACAGAAGTAACCATTTTAAATATATTTTGCATAACTGAATCATTTTCTATGAATGTTTGTTGTATTTATTTTTGTAAAAATTTACAGGTTCCTAAAAATGCATACAGAAAAATAAAAACAATGGTGTTTGTTAATATTATTAGTGTTTGTGTGAGTTTTTCCCGTGGTTCCTAAGCTCAAAGATCGATAGGCTCCTGGCATTTGGTTGCTTATGCCCTGCGTGCCAGCTGTTTCAGCCATTCTTCAAACATCTGCCTGGATCTGTGGGAAAAGAGGGACCCTGTGTGTCAATCCAGGACACTACGTGGGAGGTCCACATGCACATCTTTTTTACAATATTGGTAAATATGACATTGTCCTGCTGGTGGGTAGAAGCAGGTGCTTTTTGGATCCCAGGTGGAGCATCTAGGTGGAGGTCACCTGCTTGGGGTATACCAGTAAGGACATCATTTTGGAGGATGAAAGGGAACTGATCATTTATGCTCTATGATAACTTAAAAACCAACATTCTGCATGTGTGTATATATATATATATATACATGCACACACATCGTATGTAATGTATTCCTACAAAGGCAAGTGAAGAGTTATCCACAAACTATATGGAAGCCTGGGACATAGAAGCAGGTGCCGGTCAGCATGCAGTAGCCAGGCATGGCTCCGGGGATATGATGAAGCAGCAGATATTATGAAGATCTTCATATAAATAGAATTTACAGCAAATGCAATCACAGGTTTTTTTTGTATAATTCGTTGTAATTCGTCGTCGTTCTGCAGACGAAGCAACAGCTGACAGCAACTCAATGCTAGTTCCGCCCAGCTCGCTACTAGTCACGTGACGTGGAGCTTTGCTGCGGTATCCAGGAAGTGGCGTCACTAGCGTCCTTGGAGCAGCAATATGGCGCCCAAAGGTGAGCAGTCTCTACCGATCGCTACAATGCGGCAGATCAATAAACGCTGCAGAAATATTACGTCCCCTCCTTGGTATTAGCGTTTCGCTTGAGGCTTAGAACGTATGATCTTACAGTTCATGTGTTTATTTCACGTTATGCATCAGGTTCTAGAACCTTCATGTGCAAAACAATATAGTAATACGGTTGCAGGTATAAATGAGGGTTATGCGTTATTATGGGGGTGTGTAGCCTTATATATAGTCATATTTACAGAGAGAAATTAAGGGGCACCGTGCCACATGTGGAGCAGATACCTAAAACGTTCCATTGGTTTCCATGGTAACTGCTCCACATTTTACAGGTTGCCTGAGAGATTGTATATTATACATAAAGACACTTTCTGTGCCAAATAATGACACCAACAGACCTCCCAACATTTCAAACAGCTCAGATCACATGGATAGCTACTTGTATGACATTTATAAACATGGTTGAACATTACAGCTTGTAAAGCTTTAAGTTCCTAGAGAAGATGGGCATCAGGAAAAGCAGACCGAGGGGTAAAGGCAAAATTATTTTAGGATCAGAAGAGAAACCAGAGGGGTTTGGGTACCTGAAGGTGGTACTCGGGAGGTGTACATTAAAGCATGGTCCTCTAACTAAGACTTTGCTTCTTCCCCAGGCAGAAGACGCGCTGTTGTATCCTTACTTCAGTTGAATCGACCTGGCCCAGTCGGCATGGGTTATGGGTAAACCACATGTCGTTGGCACTTTTTTGGCCTTTCACTTGTCATTCCATTTAGAACAGGACCGGCCAAAGAAAATTCTATAGCAGACATTGGGAGATACTGCAATCATAACAAAAATAGTTGACCATCATCTATAGAAGAACCAATTGATGCCTGTGCTATTTCCCATACCTCCATCACCAGAGTAATAAGTATATAAGTAATATATATTTATATAGTTACAAACAATACCCATATACAGAAAATGTTTTTTAGAGCCTATTTTAAATATGTTTTTTTTTATCTGAAGAGGTAAGTGTTCCTACCTAATTCTATACTAGTGACTTCTCAGCATCATGCCGCTTGATCCTCTGGTTGTATTAACTAAAATATGTGCTCTCCTTTTTTAATGATTATTCCTTTACAAAAATCAGCTCTCCTCCACCCCTCTTGAAATCCTCTTCTTCCTAAATGGTTGGTACTGTGCCTCCTACTTCCTAATCGAGGCCCTCGTATTCCTGTATAAAGGTGAGTGTGCTGCGTTTGCCCGTAATGATCGTCAGGAGAGGTATTCACTTTCTCATTACTGCCAATCACTGTGATTGCAAACCATAAGCAACTCGATGTAAAATAGAGAAGCCGGGTTTCTTAAAGGTACCAGTGCTTGTATAACTTGCTCCAGTTTGCATTTATTAAAATGTAGTTTAGTCCATGCAAACGCGTCTCCAACATGCAATAAAAATACAGTTTTGGGGACTTGACTGTGGCTTTAAAGTAGTTATTTTTTGCCTCTTCTTCCTATTTACTTTCAGCAGTAGTATAAAATCTACAATATCAGGCTAAAAAAAATCCTCTCCTGATCCTACTGTGGATCCCATACATACGCTTTTTAAAGACAGATATACCCTGTGTTACGTGTGGGTCATACCGTCCTAGGGGCGAGTGATGGTCCATGGTGCACACTTTGAAAGGCGCTGTTTTTAATCTGTTAACATTTTCCTTCTTTTGTTCACAGGGCTGATTCTACCTTATCCCACATCTAACCTGGTTCTGGAGGTGGTGATGCTAGTTCTTTATCTTGGTATTGAAGTCACACGTTTATATCTAGGTGAGACTTTTTTGGTTGGCAGGTGATCCCCCGTGGGAAGAACAATATTAATGAATTAATAAGGACATTTTGGATTTCCATCAATATTATCTGGGGGGGGGGTTTTTTGGTTCATAGCGTCCTGCGGCCCATGGGCTGTCTTTTTCTTTTTGGCTGGAGTTATGTAATAATCGGAACTTTAAACCTCTCTGCAGCTTCTTATCCCAAGTTCGGAAAAGAGACAGCTTTTTGTTCTAATATGAAAACAATATCATACATAAAAATGTCATTTTCATTTAGCGTGGACACTCATCTATGCTGTTTTGCCTTACTATGGTTAAGAGCTCTTTTGATGGACTGTATAGATGTATAAATACCTGTCTGTTCTTTGCGACAGGTTGTCGGGGTAACCTTTGTGAACGGAAGCTGCCCCTGGTGGTGAGTGTGGGTCTCACTGTCCCAGCTGGAATGATGGCGTTATATTTTCTGCTACTTCAGACATACGCATTGCGCCTGGAGACCGTGCTGAGCTGTATCCTCTTAGTTTTCTACGGCTTGGAGGTCATACTGAGTGTTACTGCTTTGATCACGTTCTGCAGGTAACGTCACGGTCGCATGGTTCATTGCACTAATCCCTCCAAGTTCTAAGGTCTAGACCCTCTTACATCCCTAGTTAACTTTCATTTCTTTAAATAATATATATATATTATTTGTAGCCTATATATTTTGTTTTCTTCCTCTTGTTATTCCCTCTGTACAACATACTCATAGTCTCCTATGCAGATAAAGCCTCCAAGAATGTCAACCATAATACCAGTAAACAGAACTAGTTTAACTCATAATTTTAAATACTGTTGCTGTTGTCCGCAGAGATCCATCCTACTGAGTGTTTGAAGAACAACAGGACGCCCCTCTTGGTCTCCTGATTAACCCTCCTCTGTTTGCTGTGCAAATCATCAGGGTCGTGACATCTCCAAGACCCTCATTCACTATGCTGTGAAGTTTTCTTTTCATTTTTCTGCAGCTCTGTGTAAGCCACCATAGCGTGGCAACTGTCTGTGTGTTTTAGAGGTGAAGATGTGTTTTTATTTCAAAGCTGTGTATATTACTTGTGTACAAAAAAAAAAAAAAAAAAAAAATATTTTTTGTAAAAACAAAACAAAATTACATATTTTTAGGGTTATTTTTTATTTATATGCAAAAAATACTTCCATTCACAAACGTACTCATATAGGACCATCTATTGTCCAAGCGTTAACACCTACTTCAAGAGGGATATTCATGCTGGTATATATTTGGATAAAACTATACTCTACCAGGATCTCCGTGCCCTGGTGATGCCCGCCGTTAGGTAGCTTCCGTCCCCACGGACGTACAGTATCCTCTTTGGTAACTGAATTAGGTGGCTTTCGAAAACAATAAGAGTAGATGGATTAAAGCCTTATCCGTACAAACTAGAACCAGCCCAGCCAGATAATTCAGTCCCTTCCGCAGTTTACAATTATCGCGCTTCCTTTTCAGTCTGCATGATGTTTCCATGTCCAGTTTGTCTCCTTGTGCTAGGAAGAAGTGGTCACTGGAGAAAATGCCCCCGTGTCCTGTACAGATTAACACAGGGGTGACATACAACATACCTCGTCCGTGGCTTCTTTAGTGATACATAACTGCATTTGGGATCGATTGATATCATACAAAAGATTATTTATATGGAGATCTGCACTTTTCTCTAATAGTCCTTGAAGGTTTACTAGAACTGTATTTTCCCAGGCAATCCAAACTGTGTCTGAGAAGAGAACAGAATTAAAAGGTGAAACTAAACAGATATTGAAGATCTCTTTTAATAGAGACCCTTCAGGTGATGGCCGCAGTGGACAGGATATAATTATTCTTGAAAAACTGTCTCTCATCTCTCCGTATCAAGCTCCCTTTAGTTATTCATGGATTTAGGAGGTGTCTTTCTGGATGTCATGTGGAAGGGGAGGTGGTGGAGACAACGTCACATATTCCGTCTGATGGCTGTTCTGGATCTGTAATGGCGGATCTGAAATAGAAAGTATTTTGTTATTTAACTAACCAGGCTGACTGTTTTTTTGTTGGGCCATCAATATAGAATTTGATCGCTTCGTCTGCCAAAGGCCTGCTTCTAAAGAGTAGATATCAAGCTCCTAGTGTCAGGTTCACAGACCATTGTTAATGCTGCTAGGACCCTGGGCAAATATCTAACGGTGTCCACTTTTTACATTTATATATGAATTAGGATGGGTTAGAGCTGACTTGAATGTAAATATTTTTGTCATCTTTTCCATTAACTGAAATCTAACCTAAAGAGCTTGCAATCATATTTGTGTAGGAAGCACCTTCCTATTCCATTGTCCCTCCTCTATCTCACCTGCACAGTGGTTTAAGTACTAAATGGTTGAAAGTCCTTTATAATGATAAATGTAAAGGGTCATGGAGGACACACAAACTGGTGACTTCTTGGCATATGATTGACCATTTTGAGGGACATCGAATGACCTAAAAGCAGCTGCAATGTGTCAACAGCTAAATAGCATCGCTGAGAATACCGTGTCATGGAGGACCTCAAAATACGAGAATAATTCCATGTTAAAGACATAAATCCAATACTGCACAATCATACAGCGAATTATATATAAAACCATTAACAACCGGAACGAAACGGAGGAAATATTATCAAAACTATCACACATTAACCGTACCGTGTCCCGTTACAAATAGACTTGTATGTGGTTTGCACGTTCATCAGAACACAACAAATAGATGATAAAATACGATAAAATCTAAAGGTTTTAATTATAGTCAAGCGCAGAGTAGTCTGGCCCCAGGCTAAAAAAAAAACAAAAAAACCTACTGATGATTTCTCTCTTGTCTGGAGCAGCTTGGAGGTCAATATAGGATTATATTTACAATGTGCTGAGAGGGTATATTTTGTGTGTTTAGTGTTATCCGGTGATTTAAGTAATGATCTGTTTTTTGGAACCTTTTTTTCAGGTAATATTGTGTAATGTAAGTGTTTATCCTGCTGTGGTTGTAAGACCTTTTTTCAATGGCACCTTGAATGAATCAGACTGGATTCTATGAGCCGATCACCATCACATAGCTGTAGGATCGGTTGTGGCGAAGCTGATGCCTCTTGGTCTTGCCCAAAAAGTAAGACCTTCTGGATTTAAGTATTCACTCTGATCTTGATGACATTGGGTTTTGTGATAAACCTTGCAACCTTGGGTTTCCTCCTACCTAAACCCGCTGACCATCCTAAAAGTGGAGATGGCCTACATCCTGGTGACTTTGGCCAAGTCTGGAACCAACCTAAAATTCACTATGTCCACAGATGAAAATATCATTTTAGAGTGCATAAAATGGATAAAATGACATCACTTTATGCATCCTTTACAAAATCTGTGGTCCCTGTCCCGCCGGACCATTCTGTGACCTCATCAGCCCTAAACTATACCACATTTTGGCTTTAAAGCACAGGAGAGAGATGTTTGTAGGTATAATGCGTGCTGTCCCTCTCCCTCTTGGTATATCAACTTGTTAAGAAAGATGAGAATGTTTGACATTGAGCGTTGGGTCCAACAGATGTATATTTTGTGTAGTATGAAATAATAGTGTAAAAAACACACATTTTACTCTGCTTCAATACAGAATTCCTGTAAAAAAAAGTTTAGCGTTGAGCATCTCAAACAACAAATGTAAAACATACCAAATATTAAACAGTATTTTATTTTTATTGTTCTGGATTTGTACTTTGCATATAACATTATATGACGATGATTAGGAATTAAAGTTTTATTGCAGAAAAAGACGCTTGGCTGACAGTTTCATCTTCGGGATTGTTGGGTACGAAGACTTTGTTTGCAGTCAGCAGCGTCCATTGTGTTTAATTAGGACTCTCTCTGATCTGTGCCTGAAATAGAGAAAATCCTTTATAGCAAAAGTGTGAAAAGAAAACACAAATTGTCTTCAATTGCAGGAAATAAATGTATAATTTCATTGTGATTTACCGTATGTCTGGGTCCCTAATCAATCTATTAACGTGGTGAATAATTGGGACATGTGTTGGACATCTGGTGTGTCCTCAATACTTGGCCACTGTTAGGAAATTCTGTTACTTAAGCGAGACAGAAGGGGGTGGCTCCAGATGTAAATATGGGCGGGGCTAGAATCCAAAAGCTGATAAAGGGGCAGGAAGTAGGTGGGGCCTCGGGGCAAATTCAGGGTGATTTTATTTAATAAATCTACATTTTGCGTTTGTTTTTAAAAAAAATTACAGAATTTAATGCAAATCCAACCAAAGTGAATAAAGTCATATAATTTTGCACCGTATATATATATATATATATATATATATATATATATATACTCCTTACCTATTTTCCATACATAGCTGACATTCACTTCCATAGTTGTATCCGTCCGTCCCACACAGTGGTTTATACTCATCCTTGCATGGCGCGTTCGTGTATCTGGAGCACACAGGCTGCACAGACACACAAAATAACAATGATTTTATGACATAGTCCTGGCTCTGCCACAGGCTGCCACCACTGCTCAAGCAGTTCACATCATTTTAAAAATATAGAAATCAGTATTTTTATTCATCCAATATTTTTCTCAAATACTAGGTTTTTCTATCCTTACCTCTACAGGACTCATCGCATTTGCTTCGGTTAATACAGCCCCTGTTAAAAGAATTTACACAATCCGTTCATAAAAGCTAATCCCAGAGAAAATTCAGTATTTTAAGGGAAAATTATATATATATATATATATATATATATCTGCTTTTCCTCTGCATTTAAACTAGTGCTGGATCCAGACATCAAAATGCTCCCTTGTCTTTTAATAGAAATAGAAATAATTACTATTATTATTTATTTATTAGGGCAGGCATTTAAAGTAACATATAAATGTTACTTTAAATGACTGCCCTAATATATAAATAATAATAATCATCATCTAATATATATATATATTGTTGGGGTAAATATATAAATAAGTTGTGTAAAACAATGTTTCATTTAAAAAAATAATAAAACAAATGATAAAATGATAAAACATCTGTGACTTTACAGTTGGAATAATATACTGTATATATATATATATGTATGTATGTACAGTATATACATATATATATATATAGTATATGTGCTATATTCATCGTTATTGTTTATCATCAAGCCATATTTGCTAGCAACACTATCTTTTAAACCTGGATGGGAGAACATCAGAATCAAATAAAAACACATCTTTTGCCTAAAAAAGAATGAAAACTTGAAACATTTAAAACAAACGTTAAAAAAAAAATACAAAAAACAACAAAGCGCGCGGTTTTAAGAAGAGGAAAATCTGTGTATTATGCAGATAATTCCGAGGGTTTATTAATAATGCCCAGCCAGGCACGGGCGCACTGGACGGAAATGAAAGGTTTAAGGGCGACGGGCGCACTGGACGGAAATGAAAGGTTTAAGGGCGACGGGCACACTGGACGGAAATGAAAGGTTTAAGGGCGACGGGCACACTGGACGGGCCGAGCGGGTCTTATCTATCATCGGATTCTATGTTTCTATGTTACGGTGTTCTAGGTTACCTGCGATCAGGCTGAAAACCAAGACCGTGAGCAGCGAGGAACCCATGCTTGTCGGAAGGCACTTTGTGCCAAACCCCGGCGTCCGCACCTTTATACGACACTCAATGCGACGTCTCTCTTCCTCGTTCCTTCCTCGCAAACATTATATGAGGGATTTACCACCTTTATCGACAGACCATGAAAACTGATAAAAATCTTTATGTCGCCGTCCACAAACACGCATAACTCAACAGCGATATCTTATAGGTTGGAGGACGTGTGTATATATGTATATATGTATATATGTATATGTATACGTTGGTCTCTAAATGGTTGGCCGCATTTTGTGTTTCGTTTAATTCATTCAGTCCTTTATACTGAAAATGTGGCTGGCAAGGCTACTAGCCACATAGTTGCCAACTGTGCTGACAACAAGAAGTTAGGATGCCTCCACTCATTGTATTAAGTGGCTCTAAAATATGTAAGCATATTGCTTTATTGTTTTACTCTATAAACATGATTAGCTGGGTTTATTTATTGTGTAGAAATATGAAAAAGGCAGATTATTAATTATCACGTGGAATACTTTGAACCTTTATACCGATCGGAAGGATATCGCTAATATTTACAAAGATTCCCTGTGGTATCTGGTTATGGATTACATCCTAAGCACCAAATCAATCACCAGGGGAAGTAAATCAGGCGTCGGCTTTTATTAGCCATTTCTCAAGTGTCATAAAATAAATGGATAACGTCAGTCTGAGCGGAGACTCAACAATCTATTTTACTTTAAACTGCATGGGAAACATCAATATATTAACGTAAATTATATGTGATTAAATAATCATTTCTAGGATTAGCTCTTATGATCAACACTGCCATAAATGATGTTTCAAGCAAGACTTCTGTCAGGGGGCGCTTGAAATTCACGATCTTGTGTGACTCAATAAAAACAGATAAAAAATAAACAAAATATAGTGTAACACAGTAACACTATTACGGAAACCCAGGGCTATACTCCAATGGTTGCACTCACAATGTGTATGACCTTTAAAGCCTCCAGAATCCACTCCTTGGTGTATGTGTCAATCCATCCATATCATGAAACATATAAAACAGATTTTTATTCGATTTTTTAAACATTCACTTTTTTTTTAGTACATTTGTTTTTTATACTGATGAGTTGTAACCATACTTTCAGAATCTAGGGGAATAGTCCCATAATAAATTATTTACTTATTTATTTATTCACTCTTTCAATCATGTTTTATACACTATCCATCCATTAATCATGAATTGCACATAACACATACTGAACACTAATTATCTATTGAGTACTACCAAGTTGGATTATTATTTGCACCTGCACTTTAAAAAGTTTTTTTAACACTGCCATTGGAACCCAGAGGACTTATCTCACCAAGACCCAAAGACCTTGAAGTTCATTAGGATCCAGATCCAGAGCTGCAGCCTCATCAGCACAACTCCAGGATATACAACAGACAAGCCTGATACATCTGCCTAAATGTAAGTGCATCCCACCATTGCGTGTACATCTATATAGAAAGATATCACCCTATGATAGATTTCTGTTTTATATGTTTCATGATATGGATGGATTGACACATACACCAAGGAGTGGATTCTGGAGGCTTTAAAGGTCATACACATTGTGAGTGCAACCATTGGAGTATAGCCCTGGGTTTCCGTAATAGTGTTACTGTGTTACACTATATTTTGTTTATTTTTTATCTGTTTTTATTGAGTCACACAAGATCGTGAATTTCAAGCGCCCCCTGACAGAAGTCTTGCTTGTTCCATATTTCAAACATTCTGTGGAGGATGTTTATAGGGTTGCTGCTGTAAAGTCCGATCATATCTAAAGGGAAGTATTGTTCTTTCCGTTTCTATTTACTCACCTTATATTGGTTGACACGTGGTTTCCAAACTTCTTTCTGTTCACATAAATGATGTTTCCAAAGCTGCATTTAGTTACATACCCAGACAGACACACATACACATAACCACACATACTAACATAACCAGACAGACACACATACACATAAACACACATACTAACATACCCAGACAGACACACATACACATAAACACACATACTAACATACCCAGACAGACACACATACACATAAACACACATACTAACATACCCAGACAGACACACATACACATAACCACACATACTAACATACCCAGACAGACACACATACACATAAACACACATACTAACATACCCAGACAGACACACATACACATAAACACACATACTAACATACCCAGACAGACACACATACACATAACCACACATACTAACATACCCAGACAGACACACATACACATAACCACACATACTAACATACCCAGACAGACACACATACACATAACCACACATACTAACATACCCAGACAGACACACATACACATAACCACACATACTAACATACCCAGACAGACACACATACACATAAACACACATACTAACATACCCAGACAGACACACATACACATAAACACACATACTAACATACCCAGACAGACACACATACACATAACCACACATACTAACATACCCAGACAGACACACATACACATAACCACACATACTAACACACCCAGACAGACATACACATAACCACACATACTAACATACCCAGACAGACACACATACACATAAACACACATACTAACATACCCAGACAGACACACATACACATAACCACACATACTAACATACCCAGACAGACACACATACACATAAACACACATACTAACATACCCAGACAGACACACATACACATAACCACACATACTAACATACCCAGACAGACACACATACACATAAACACACATACTAACATACCCAGACAGACACACATACACATAAACACACATACTAACATACCCAGACAGACACACATACACATAACCACACATACTAACATACCCAGACAGACACACATACACATAACCACACATACTAACACACCCAGACAGACATACACATAACCACACATACTAACATACCCAGACAGACACACATACACATAAACACACATACTAACATACCCAGACAGACACACATACACATAACCACACATACTAACATACCCAGACAGACACACATACACATAAACACACATACTAACATACCCAGACAGACACACATACACATAAACACACATACTAACATACCCAGACAGACACACATACACATAAACACACATACTAACATACCCAGACAGACACACATACACATAAACACACATACTAACATACCCAGACAGACACACATAAACACACATACTAACATACCCAGACAGACACACATACACATAAACACACATACTAACATACCCAGACAGACACACATAAACACACATACTAACACACCCAGACAGACACACATACACATAAACACACATACTAACATACCCAGACAGACACACATACACATAACCACACATACTAACATACCCAGACAGACACACATACACATAACCACACATACTAACATACCCAGACAGACACACATACACATAACCACACATACTAACATACCCAGACAGACACACATACACATAATCACACATACTAACATACCCACACAGACACACATACACATAACCACACATACTAACATACCCAAACACACACTGACATACCCAGAAAGAAACACATATCCAGACACCCATGTAAGGGCCGGCTCTGTTTATCACCCCAAAAACTTCCCCAGTAGGATGGCCTTGACTGGCCATCCGGCAAATGCCTGCCAGGCCAGTGGCCAATAGAACTAAATACTTCCCTGATCTGCCGCTCTGCCCACCGTATACGCGCGGCGGCTCGCGGTGCGAGTATAAATATTGGAATATGTGTCCATGTGTATCCAGCCGGTTGAGGCCCGTACATCATTGGCCACCGCTGGCCTTAAAGTGCCGGCCCTGCCGCTACGTGGTGTGTTTTATGATTCCGTAACCTTGCTCACAGACATTATTTGTGGCCGCCTGCTGCTTTGCAGACAATATATAACTCTACCTAAAATGTTTAAGACCTGGGGAGATTCAGGCGGCAAGGTTACAAGAAATTACTCTCGGATTTTATGTATCAAGTTATGAGTCCTCTTTACTATTACGCCAAGGATGCAAACGACACGTTTCAACACGTAATACGAAGGCTCATCACACGCCAGTGTTAAGATAATAAGTAATCTAGTTAAAAAGGTAATTTCCCAAGATGTCCTTGATCCCCAAAGTGAAATGACCAGAAAATCCACCAAAAACCCCGCACACGGAAACAAGCTACACACGAGGAAACATGCTATGCTTAGTTGACCTAAGTGAGAATAAGCCCCTGTTCATACGACTTGCCCCATGTTTTAACGTGTCGCTCTTCATATTAGCTCCCCTGGCTCTAGCTTCTGTATTATTATTATTATTTATTGTTTTATATGGCACCGTCATATTCTGTAGCGGTGTACAGTGGGTGTATTACCCTGCTTGCTGCCCCCGATGGTTATTTATTATTATTATTTATTACATAGCGCCACCATATTCTGCAGTGCTGTACAAAGGGTACAAGAAGAAGTATATATATAACATAACAATTAGACTTACAGAGACGAAAGGTGAGGAGGGTCCTGCTCAAAGGAGCTTACAATCTAGAGGTCATCATTATCAATTATATCTTTCTGTCCTATTTTATACTGTTTTGGATAATAGCAAAGATACAAAAACTATGAAAATAACACACTGACGTTTTAGCCATAAAAACGTAATATGATCATATGCTAAGTTATCGACTGTGAGCCGATATAAAAGGAGATTTATGGCGTTATAACCACTGTCAGATTGCTTCCTTATTTCGTCGGTGAAGTATGTGGATTGATGAAGTTTCTAAAACTGCCTAAATCCGACAGCGATGTATTTAATCTGTTTACTTTACGACGTGACATTTTCCCAACTCAAAGGTTAACTTCATTGGGCGCTGGGTATAAAAGCTTGCGCGTCTTGACACTTGGATCAGTTGAGGGGACAATGTAAATATGGCTTCCTACCACGTTTTATTCCTATGTTTTTGTGTTTTCACAGCGGCGTCTGGGTCCCACATGCAAGGAGGACTTATGACGTTCAGAGCCAGGGAGAGAAATGATGATGGAACTTTCGTGGTAAGATCAAGGCCATAAAGTCGGAGGTGATTGGAGTCTTCAGGGGTTTGCCCCCAATCTCTGGGTCTCAGGGGGCAGATTCCTAGGAGCCAACAATCTGGAGCTGACTCCTTCTTCTAAACGTCTTTAATAATATCTAAGGCTTCCAACTGGTGCTTTGGCTACCAGTATTTAATGATTGCTCTCCATGAAAGCCAATATGGGACTCATTTGGTAACACATTGGGCCACGCACTACATAGAACCTTCACGATGGGCTATTAAAGTGTTAATATCTCAAGGATCTCCTCTAGAAGGTTCCCAGGTATGATAATCTCCCACCATCTCCTCATTCTAATAAAGAATATATTACACATACAGAAAGTACTCAGCCCTTATTAGACGAGTTTAGGCTAATTAGTATACAAATAATATAATAATACATTTGGCGCTTTGTAAATACATTAATGACCATAGAACGCTAACTTTTGTTTTAGGTGGAATTCAAGTATAAAGCAGCGTTTATAGATCGCTACGGCAATGACTTTTACTGGTATTGCTCTGGTTGGGATTGTGGATATGATGTATACAGATGGCATGGCACTGTGCCCACGAGTGTCTCCAACGCCTGGTACCAAACGGAAGGTTACATTATCCGACATTTACACAACGATAAACCGTTCCAACTTACGTAAGTCGGTGAAATGTTTATTAAGCAGAGAAATTTGCAATTAACGGGCCTTTTGTAAACCTGTTAGCCCTTTGTGGTATCTGTAAGACGCTCCTACAGGGTGCTCCCGTTAACCTGTGGTTAACCTCTTAAAATTCTAATTTTTGGTGAAAAAGGTGTTTATGGTTGTTGGTGTTTGATGCTATCACTATTGTGGCTGGTATGGTGGGGCGTTAACCATCTGCCCAGGGGCATAAGTTCAGAACAGTCCCAGGGCCCTACACCCCGGTAAATGCGGATGGTTGGTTTGGACGCCAGCATCTCCATCAGGAATAAACAGTTTATCCTGAAACCCGATATTTCATTTGTGTTAGTTGATGATGATGTCATTAACCATGTTGATGATGTTTTCGGAATACATGTGTATGTATGTTAAGTGTCATGGGAGGAGAAGTAGAATTGCACCATGGCCATATAACCACAGCTGAAGTAAAGCTTTTCTTAAGTTGATATACTTTGCTGTCCTGTGTTTGTTTGGGAAGGGTAGGAGCTCCCTCGGTCAAGACTATTTGGCCAAATTAGGGACAGTTGGATACTATGATCATGTGATTTATAGATTAAAGGTCACATTAACCTTTTTTTATTATTATTTTTCTCCAGAGAAGGCAGCTGTTGTTGGGTGTATAATAGCGTTGGTGCTTCTGGATGGAATCTTGTAACTGGGGTAGATTTGGGAACCAGATCTGATACTTTCAAACCGAACAACTCACCAGTGACCAACATAATACCCGTCATCAGGTACTGGACTGCATTTTATTGGTCTATATATATAAATGCAATATGTTTCTAGTCCCCGAAATCTACATTAGAAGAAACCATTGAGCTTTGAACATTTTCAAGTGGCTTAATTCACGACCTGAACACAGCATTTCTGATGCTTCTCTAGATATTATTGTGATTTTTATGACTGTAGAACCCTGCGATCAGGGCAGGAAAGGTAGATAAAGGGTATTTAGGTACTAAGGGGGGACACATATCCAAAAATATAATGAGAAGAAACAGTTAAAGGCTTTTCTCCAAGGGTTAATGGATCAGTGAGCTCAAATAAATCACTACATCCTATGGCCGGTAAAAAGAGCAAAGTCAATGAATTAGGGAAGAGTTTGTGGCAGAAAAAGTGTCAAAACCAAATAAGTTATACATGAAACATTACATTTTTAAGGTTAAGCAAGATTTGGGGGAACATGCTGTAGGAACATTCTAGGAACATGCTGTAGGTATGGCTTATGAGCTTCGTCTTGTCCGCGGGAAACTTTTTACCCGGAGCACAGGAGTTACACGAAGATAATTGTAGAAAAGTGGGAAAAATCATTTTTTTGTTGTCCAAAAAAAATATACAACTTATATATTGCATCCTATCATGAATGTGTTTTATATTTTAGGGTCCCTAATAATTGCCAAAGCTACATCAATCTATTGGCATTTGATCCGGATGGTGACATTGTGAGGTGCAGATATGGCCAATATTGGGCCGGTGAATGCTCCAACTGTAACCGGCCCCCGAAAATCTACTTAGATGAAGTAAGTGATCTCTACATGATCATATATAAATCATAAACATATAGATCATAAAAATATATGGATATAAACCATACATATATGATTAACTACAATATTAAAGGGGGTTTATTATCATGCACAGTAATTAAATACTGTGTTATTATTATTATTGCTATTTAAATAAATGCTTTTTATTATGAATTCAATCACTATTAAAAATTACTTTTTTCTGGGTTTTTTTGTGTGGAGTAAAATATATTTTTATAAATTTGCCTTTTTTTCTGCTCTCCTGCGTAACAAAAATAAAAAATGTATTTATTAATCACCCCAAGAAAATTATTGAGCAAACCATATTTATATATAAAAGAGGGTTTGCACAATTTTTCAGTACTAGAATATACATCGCTTGCCATACTGCCGGTCACTTCCTGGCGCCATCTTTGTCAGCAGATGCGGTGGTAGTATCCAAACGCACTGGTGGTCCTCACTTCCGAAGCTATAAAGCCAAAAAGCGAGGCCGATGCCACTAATACCTCCAACCGTATAGTAAACTATACCACCAAGTATAAAATCTTTCCTTTTATCTTTAGACCCGCTGCTCTCTCTCCATTCCCAGTTCAATGCCCACGGGCACTTACGTTCTTGAGCTGGTTTTGGAGGATTTTCCACGCAATAACATATACCTCAGATACAACGACGGGTCCATTGCTTACAAATACAGACCCTATAACAGCAAAAGTGGAGAGGTACCCAAGAACTCTCGCTGGTATTACTGGGGATCCACCACAAGCTCATATACAGATGTATCTTCTGAAGCATTCCCCACCACGCAGAGTTCTACGCAGACCTCTACGTTAAGTGAAACAGGTATTTGGAGATGAGCGCCGGACAGAATCCAATTCCAATGGGGTTTTTACAGAATTTAATGGTAGATAAGATCTTTTCGGGTCTTCTAATTGGCCCATTAGCTATGAAAAGACTTTCTGTGTAGATGTGTCTACATTCCAAAGCGTCTTTGACGTCACAGTATTCAGTAATTTCTTTTATTTTACCAAAGTTTCACTTCACTTATCCACCCTCTAACTTCCCATTCTGACTTTTTGTAGTCCGTATGTTTCCGTTAAACAATGAGTCTCTCTTATTTCGTTGAACCTCATCAAGACCAATACAAATTGTATCTCTGTAGATGTAACGAGTGCTTTTATGGAGACAACCTCAGAACCTTCAACGACTCCCATGAACGGTCTGAGTAAAATACCTTTACAGTTTATAGTGGAAGGTAAGTACCCCATAAGGCTTAATAGATAAACTAGGACCTTTCTATGACCAGTGTCAGCAGATAAACTCTACCATAATGGACCCTAGAGCTTTTATCGCACACAACTGTGTGTTTTTTCCTTATCAAACAATAGAATTATTTAGGAGATGGAGAATATAAACGTTAATCTCGTATGATCTAAGATCAGTGGCAGCCTGTGGCAACTCCAGCATTTTCTGATCAATTTCCTGGCTTGAATTTCTCTTCCGTTTCCTTCTGAACCCTTACAAAGGCTGTCTAAACCAATCAGCATCAATCAGCACTTTAATGGGAAAGAGAAAACATACCACAGGTGTAATAATAATAATAATTCATATCAAGAACAGGAAGTATACCATAAAGTGGGTATTAAATACAAATATCTTGCTTATTATACTTATATATATACACCATTACATATTGTCTCTGGTGTCTTACATTGTGAATAGATTATTATCATTATGTATTAATTCAGTGGTATTTATAAATCATTTAAATGCAATTTGTTTTTAGTTACTAGTGGATTATCGTCCTGTGCATATGGACTGTACAGACCACAGTTCATCTATCCAACTCCTTCTCATGGCGAAATATTGAACGCCACGGCAGGTTCCGAATTCCAACTACATCTATCGGCGCAGGCATCGTACCCCAGGTACAGAAATATCTTAAAATAATATGAGATGTAACATGGTGCTTACTGCGGTAAGAGAAAAAGGCTCTTCCAATTACCACAATTGAACTTTCATTGGATCCAATTGTTTTGGCCCAATTCAGAGGGTCCTGATCAGAACAACATTTATTTGGGGGTACCTACGCCTCTTCTTTTTATGAAATACTGTGTATGGTCGATAAAAGCAAATTCCTAAATTGGCCATTCTGCCTGTTTAAGGTTCACATGCACCTGCAGAGCTAAGGGGATTCTATGCCATGGTAGCATTGTTAAAGACCCCAACTATATGCCCTGTTACTGGCCCTTTAGGGGTTAAACTGGCAAATAAAATGAGCCGCAAATACCCAATAATCCTATTACAGCTTACTTAAAACCTAGTACAAGTTTTTTGGGGGTTTTTTTTGGTACTTAGTCACATTATGCCTTTGTTACATTATTATTACTACTATTACCGATAATAATAATTAATTATTATTTTGTGTTCTAGCATCACAGATTTTAAAGTTAGCGGCCCGGCCAATTTAACCAGAGGTGGGATTTTCCAAAGCGGGTCTTCTTCGACAAAGGACATAGTAATCCAATGGACACCAAGTGACAGTGATATAGGGGACCACATTCCTTTCTGTTTCATAGCCGAAACTTCCCAAAGGTTAGTATCGTCCTCCTTTCCACGACACGTAATAGAGGACCTGATTGTCTAAATAACACCTCCTGTTTTCTCTTCTAAAGGTATCAGTCGGAATTAAGATGCGTCCTTGTAGCAGTTGAAAGTAGAGTTGATGGTGGGTTTTGTGCATGTTTTAAAATGTATCATGTAGATATTCTTTAAAAAATACTAAAAGCCTCATTAAAGTAGACGAGGAAACAGTTTTTGTTATAAGGAACACTTATTTGATCTCTTTATAATACGATGGGACTCTTTACTTATCATGGTTTTCATTGAGTATTGACATGGTAATTCTGGATTTCATTTTGGATTATTCTGTCTCCACTGCAGTGTCTGCCTCCCATATGCAAGGGGGTCTCATGTCTTACAGATTCAAAGGGACAAATCATAATGGAGCACTTGTGGTAAGCCAACAGTTAACAATTAAGTATTTTGGCTATAGATAACCTACCGCTCAAAGGGTTTGGAAAACAGGGACATTTCTGGCTGTAACATAATTGCTAAAGGGTTTCTAACCATCAATTAACCTTTTAAACTTAAACTTGTATCAGAGAACACAACGTGCCATTGGAGCAAAGGAGTGATGGGAGTGATAAAGGGCCATTGGAACACAGGAGTGATGTGAGTGATAAAGGGCCATTGGAACACAGGAGTGATGGTAGTGATAAAAGGGCCATTGGGACACAGGAGTGATGGGAGTGATAAAGGGCCATTGGAACACAGGAGTGATGGGGGTGATAAAGGGCCATTGGAACACAGGAGTGATGGTAGTGATAAAAGGGCCATTGGGACACAGGAGTGATGGGAGTGATAAAGGGCCATTGGAACACAGGAGTGATGGGAGTGATAAAGGGCCATTGGAACACAGGAGTGATGGGAGTGATAAAGGGCCATTGGAACACAGGAGTGATGGGAGGGATAAAGGGCCATTGGAACACAGGAGTGATGGGTGTGATAAAGGGCCATTGGAACATAGGAGTGATGGGAGTGATAAAGGGCCATTGGAACACAGGAGTGATAGGAGTGATAAAGGGCCATTGGAACACAGGAGTGATGGGAGTGATAAAGGGCCATTGGAACACAGGAGTGATGGGAGTGATAAAGGGCCTCTGTACGCTGACGAAGTTATTCCATAAAAAATCTGCCGTTTCCAGCTACAATAGTTTTACAACATTAACACAGTTGAACAATTTGATTTAAAGCAATTGTATCATCAGAAGACCGTTGATTGCCCATTAAAGGAACCGTATTCTTCCCTATGAGGATTTTATCACACAGAAACTTTTAAGAAATACAGCATCCAGGCGCCACTAACCCGAGCCCTGGCGGTTTATACAGTCATTTAAAATAACAGTAATAGTTACAATAATTATAATGTTTTCACTCTCTTAGGTTGACTTCAAGTACAAAGCAGCATTTGATCAGAATAATGATTATCAGTTCAGCTGGTTCTGCTCTTCTGGGGACTGCGGATCTGTTGTATATAGTAGCTATGCGCCCGTGGAAAGCAGCTCATATCCACATCCGTGGTACCAAACAGAGGGCCATTTCATCAGGCACTTATACAACGATAAACCATTTCAGCTCAGGTAAGCTGGACTCCAGCCATGAATGTATGGTTTCAATTATTCAATGTTCAAATAACCTTTTCACCACTAACATTCATTGTCTGGATGTTCTCATAACTACGGTTAGCCAGAACCTGGGGCATCTGCTGGTTTTGCCCCAGGCACACATTTAATGGTTTAAGTAGGGGTTTGATGCTGTGTAATCCATTTATATAATAAATCCATCCTTGTTGTGGTTCTTTTCTCCAGTGAAGGCGGTTGCTGCTGGGTCAATAATAAGGTTGGCGTTAGTGGATGGAATCTTCTAACGGCTGTGGATTTAGGAATCAGATCGGACACATCAATGCCCAACAACCCACCAGAGACCAATATAATACCAGTTATCAGGTAATGGCCCTCAAATGCTAAATGACATGGGCGACATTGTGCGGCATAGATATGGAAATCACTTTCAGAGATCACTTCTAGTTTGGGTAACCTAAATGGTCACACAAAAGTTCAAGCAGGGTACAAAATGTCAGCACTTGAATAAGTTATGTGTATTTATCTGTTAGGGTTCCTCAGAACTGTCCAAGCTCCTTAAACTTAATGGCACATGATCCCGATGGAGACATTGTACGGTGTAGATACGGAGAACCATTGACTGGGGAGTGTAATGGCTGTAATAAACACCAATATTTCAGCTTAGACCAGGTAAGTATCAACCGAAATTTCCACCGCAGACCGTTAGATTAATCCACCATGTAAAAAAAAAGTCCCCACCCCTCCCCCATTCTGTCCCGCAGCCCCGTTCTGTCTCATTTAACTCTCCTCTGGCTGTCTCTACTGAAACCAGGAAATATAAGCATGCTTTCTGTATATAAAGTCAATGGCTTCAGCTAGCATACATGTCATTGGCTACCACTACTGCCATTGGTTTAAATGAGAGCGCTACTGAGCATGTGCAAGAAGCGTACCTATGAACACTTCCTGTTTCCAATAGAGGCAGATGGGGGAGGAGTTAAATGAGACAGAAAGTGTATTTTCCATCACCAATAACTAAAGAATGCCTGCACTGACGTCCATCCCGTTAAATGCACTGGAGCCCATGCAATATGAACTCCAATATACATATAATATGAAAACAGGGCTGGCGTGTACTTTTTAGATATAAGTGAGTGTATTTTCACACAATTAAATAAAACTGTGGATAAGGACTTTTGTCCTGGTGGATAGCGTTGGGCTTTTCCCCCCAAAGAATTGGGTTTATTAAAGAATTTATGTAATATCATGCAACCTAAATACGTTTATAATGATATGCAGTTCGAAAGTCAGAAATGTATAGTCAAGGGAGTAAAGCATATGAAGTCTTCTATAGTTTAATTCTATCACTATACAGACATCAATACTAATAGCAACAAATTCTGTGGGTTTTTCCCCCCCCATTTTAGAACCGCTGTATTCTATCACTTTCCTCTACAATTTCCTTGGGCCTGTATGTGATGGAGCTGGTTTTGGAGGATTTTCCCCAAAAAGACATATACCTTAGATACAGAGATGGGACATTTAGTTACAAATACAGACCCTATGGTCGCAAGAGACGAGAGGTGGCAAATAATCCTGCAAGGTATTTTTGGTGGACTACAGAAGGATATGGCTTCACCGATACAACAACTTTGGAAACTTCATCTGTTCCAGATTCTTATACCACTGATGAGGTCTCTACACAGGCTATTTCAGATGTAACTACGGATTTTGTCCATGAAACTACTCTGTGGTTGAATACAGACCTTCCTATAGAAAGTTCATCACCTACAACAACTTATCTTCACACAGAACCCGACACTTCATCACCTACAACAACTTATCTTCATACAGAACCTGACACTTCATCACCTACAACAACTTATCTTCACACAGAACCTGACACTTCATCACCTACAACTTATCTTCATACAGAACCTGACACGTCATCACCTACAACAACTTATCTTCACACAGAACCTGACACTTCATCACCTACAACAACTTATCTTCACACAGAACCTGACACTTCATCACCTACAACTTATCTTCATACAGAACCTGACACGTCATCACCTACAACAACTTATCTTCACACAGAACCTGACACTTCATCACCTACAACTTATCTTCATACAGAACCTGACACGTCATCACCTACAACAAGGTATCTTCATGCCACATCTGTTTCAGTAAGTACTTCAGAGGCTTTTCCCGACACTACCCTGGATATGACTACAGAGGCTTACACAGAGCTTATAACTAAAACAGAGTCCACGCCATCATGGCATATTCCTTGGACTACCCAGAGCTGGAATCCGGAAACAACACATCCGACCTATGAACCAACAATGCCTTATCTTAGTAAAATTCCTCTACAGTTTATATGGGAAGGTAAGTGCGCTTATCCTCTTCGTAGATGGATTTGGGAAGGGGTCTGTGTACTTTAGCAAATCACTTCTTTATTTTATTTTACTTGTGATGAGCATAAAACAAAGCTGAAAGGCGAGCCAAATGGGGTCTGCAAAATTTCAAATTAGAATTATTATTATATGGAGGGGCTATGCTTAGAGTTGGTGATAGAAAAACATAAATATTTGGTAAACCCCAAGGTTCTAGAAGACAGCCTCAGTGGAATTCTTCCCTATCCTAATGTAATAAACCGTGACACTCTACTTCTGTTGGGTATCCTGTGCAACAATCTTACATTTTATTGTAGCCAATATGATGATTGCACATTAACTGACTTACATTTTATATTTCTTTATGCCAGTTACCAAGGCAGTGCCATCATGCACATACGGGGAATACAGACCGAAATTTCTCCCCCCAACCCCGGAGCAAAACAAAAGGTTGCGGGCCAGAGCAGACACCCTATTCCAAATTCAACTCTCAGCACAGGCTTTATACAGCAGGTATGAGGAGAAATGTCGGGACAAAAAGGTCATAACCTGAAACGAGAGGTTTGGATGTAATGTAAGGAAGGTTTACTTTACCGATGACAGATGAGAAGTGGTAGAAGCTAATAAAGTCATGGCCATAAAGCCATCCAGAATCTAGGACCAGGCCAAGGACCGAAACTCTCCGTCGCTGTATTGGTCTGACCTGCCATCAAATTCTATGTTTCTATGTGTGGCTGTCGGGGTGACAATTACATTTTATGTGTTGCGATCAGGGGAGTAAATAAAAACAATTTCAATACCCATGTAAAAATCTTTAATTCACGCAAACTTTACTTACAAATTAATTTCAACCAATGTTATGCAAATTGACCATTCTTTACCCATGATCCTCCAGTGAAGATGTACAGGAAGTTGAACATCATCCTTGCGCATTGTTTTAGCAGAGAGATCATGTGCTACAACTATTATTATCTCGTACTTGTTCAGCGCCAACAATTTTCACGGCACTTCTTATAGTCCCTACATTCAAAGGGTCTGAAAAAAAAATAGAACCGGCTAAAGATTGTTTAGAGATGTGCTGTCTCTCAACAGAAAAATAAAACACCTTTTATTTATTTCATTATGTTATAAGTTATATGTTAAGGGAGTAACAAGCAGGATCGGGCATGATTTGAAAATGTTATGGCTTCTCAGTAGCCAGGTCCCTGTTTCTTTTCTCCAAAAATCCCATGTGCTAAGATTATGCAGACATTAGAATTTGAAAATGTATTATTATTATTATTATTATTATTTCATACCTGTTTCCATGTCATTATTTCTTTTCTATTTTAGCATAACAGATTTTAAAGTTAGCGGACCGAGCAATATTACTAAAAGGTTTACTCAAAACAATACCAATTCCCAAGTTATGACGGTGGAATGGACCCCAAGTACTAATGACATTGGAACCCATGTGCCTTTCTGCTTCTTGGCAGAAACCGTTGACGGGTCAGTATGTTTTTTCCATAAAACAAGAATTGAGAACGGAACCTTTTCCTCTTTTCATATTCTGTCTTTCTTTAAAATTGTAGGTACCAATCAGAACTTAGATGCATTGTAATAATTGTCGGGCCAAAGATTTCATGTGAGTAAAGTACGGCATCTACATCTACGGTATACTAAGTATAACTAAGGTTTAGGCAGCCACACACGGCTCTATAGCCATGGCGATTTCATGTGTTAGAAAACGTAAAAATGATGGAGCAAAGATGGGGTTTGGGTGAGATACACCCAAAAATAGTTGCATTATGTGCAGAAGTCAGTTTTTTTATGTGTATTTTGGGAGTTTTGCCTCATTATTTTGGGATTTTTTCATTAAACCGTATCAGATCTGCATCGGAGGTATGAACAGAGGTTGGTGGATCTACTTGTACATTATAAAGTATGATCACAGGTCTCATTATTAGTAATGAGACCTGTGATCATTCGCTTCCAGCTCCTTTTATATGACTCTCAGCAAGTGGAAGCCGACTTTAATTACAGATGCATTTCTTTCCATGTAATTAGTGAACTCCACGTTAATGTGTAATGAAAACACCATGACTCTGATCATCGAAAAGTCAAGAGAAAGTGGGCTTTACGAAAATCACTTGCGTCTGAACGATCCCCGATGCCTCGTCTCGTCCAATGCTTCCCACCACATTGCAAGTGTGGGATTTAACTCCTGTGGGACACAAATGGAGGTAATCTGCTAGAGGCGATATCTTCATAAATGGGCAGAACTAAATATTCTTCACAAGTCATCTTAATTAGAATACCCAGGAACTTCCCAGAGCTGTCCGCAAGCAGCTCTCCCTCCCCCGCTCCTAATAGGGGGAGTGACCAAGATAAAAGGGGCAGGGCTAACCACACATATGGGTGGGGATAACTACACTTAGGGGTGGAGCTAGCACCAACTCACCTTAAAGGAGGCTGGGAGCAGTTGGACCCTGGGAGCTGAATGGAGGTGGCCAGTTTAAGGCCATCGGCTGCCTAATGACGTAAGACTGGCTGTCGGCTGTAGAGATGCATGCTACGCTTTTATGCTCACATGGAACGCGGTCAGATAATGACATTCCAGTAACATAATGGATTCGTTGGCATTCCAGCATACAGGTTGCTTTTTTGAATTAATTTATTATAATTATTTGTTATAGTTTAAAGCATGATGTATGAGTATATCTTAGATACATCACCATAGATAATTGTTAAAATATATTTTCTTTATTTGGGATATTTCTTTTTCCCCCTAGGAAACTGAAAATGACATTGTGTTCAAAAACCAAATCACTTCATTTGATAATGCTTATGATGTAATCACAAGGAAACATCAGGTGGTAATCCCATTCAACTGCTCGTTTCCGAAAAAGACCCGAGTATCTGCAGCGTTCCGAGCCGAAAAGGCGGTTTTCGAGTTTACAGAGGCAGGATTTGGCAACTTCACCTACAAATTCCAGTTTTATACCGATAATCAGTTTACAACGGTACAAACACAGTATCCGCTAGAGGTTTGGCTAAGAGACCAATTGTACATGGAGGTAGAAGTGACATCATCTGTGCCAAATGTTCAGCTGTTTGTAGAATCCTGCAAGGCTACCCCGCACGATAATCCTAATGATCCGGTGTTTTACGGCATCATCGACAATGGGTACGTATCTCATTGGGCTCGATTATTTTAACCAAAAACAAAACAACCAAGTTGTTTGTATACATAGTAGAGCTTTAACATGCTCTTCTGTACTAACGATTTATAGGGCACCAATCCAGCTCTCCACATAGAGTGACAGATTTAAGTGGAAATCATTGATTCTAGTTAATCATTTATAAGTGTTTCCATGTCTGTTACTAATTTTAATGGTAACTACACGATGAATCGTTCTATAGGTGCCTAAAAGATGAAACCTTAGTCATTTATCCCGGAACCCGAACAAGATCTAGGTTTGGAATGGAGGCGTTTGCATTCATTGGAAACAATGAAGAGGTAAAGACCTAAAGTTCTAGGAGTTTCACCAATGTGGGTCTGTTCATATATTAAACCACATAAACTGATGATCACTAGATCCCAAACTTTCACCCACAGAAATATCTGTTAAAAAATGTCCATTTGTGAACACTAAATCTAATATGGCCTCCTTACGGGCTGGCTCCTCAACTGCTTGTTTTAAAGATAATCCCAGTAGGGAGTTCAGAATATCTGCACTCCAAGCATAACCAACTACTTAGGTTTACCAGTTCACATCAGGAAGATTTCTGTCATTTCCTCAATTAGTAGATTATCTAGTTCTTCTACTTGTCCAGGAGGTCTATAAATCACACCTACACAAGTTACTTTACTTTTATCAAATTGTAATGTAACCCAAACTGACTCTATGTTCTCCTCGTACCCCGGGATCGCTATGTCCCAGTCATTTTTCTTATTATACCATGTCTCGGTAACAGCCACTCTATCAACATTCTCAGTTGCCACTACTGTTATAAGTTCATGGATCTTATTCACTAAACTGTGAGCTTTTGTAGACATGACCTTTAGCCCCAATTGCTTTCTGTCCTTGTTTTTGGGGGGGCAAAACATATGCTTCTCCCTATTATTTGTACAAACCAAGCCCCGTGATCCACCCATCTAGTTACCAACTAAAGCACTTTCCCTTTTCTATACTGTCTAGTAAGGTATTTATTTATTCTCCCCTCCTCATTCCTAGTTTAAAATGTCCTCCAACCTTCAAGCCATCCTCTCCCAAGTATATTAGAACCCCATGCATTCAGGTGCAATCCACCACGACTATAGAGATCGTACCCCAAAGGAAAATCCGCTCAGTGCTCTAAAAACCTAAAGCCCTCTTTCTTACACCAAGAGTTCAGCCATGCATTTAGCTGCCTAATCTAATAGCGCATGGCACAGGTAGTATCTCTGAGAATACTACCTTGGAGGTCCTTTTCTTAATCTTACTACCTAAGTCCCTAAAATTACCTTTTAGGACACTCCATCTTCCTCTTACTATGTCATTGGTGCCAATGTGCACCAAGACTGCTGAATCCTCACCAGCCCCTCCAAATATTCTATTCACTCTGTCCGCAACACGCCGGATCCGGGCACTCGGGAGACAGCAAACCATTCGGTTGTTGCGATCAGAGCCACAGATTACCCTGTCTGTTATCTTAATTATAGAATCCCCTACCACCACAACCTGCCTGGGCTTCCCTTCCTTACTTTCAATCTCAGTCTATATTGGATTGGTTTGCTGCAAATGTTGTACAATTACCTGCCATTGGCTTTGATTCCTTGGAGATCTTACTGAAGTTGTCATGGCATACCTTCCCAAATTAGCAAAGAGATGAAAACAAATTATTATTTTTTTAACATTTTTCTTGAGGTTTATGTGAGCTGTACCGTCATATTATGCAAGTTCGGGGATCCCAACACACGGTGCTCAAAGGGCTGCCTCGCCAGGTCGTCTGCAGAACCCGACGCGTATCGCCATAAGAGGTCATTAACGCCTGAGGCGTCTGAGTCACTGCAGCACTTCATTTCACAGGGTCCTTTGCGGATGAAGAGACAATCATCAAAGAAAGGTAAGGACATCGACAATGACCAAATTCCTGTAATAAGGAGTGGTAATTCATAGAAGTAGCCGACAGGTAGCCTTATAAGAATAAGGCATAGAAGCTCCTTATTTGACGGCACAAATTATACAAACGCCCAGGAATAAGGGCAGCTCATAAAGCTACCAGGCATGTGCCAGATATCCATTATATATATATATATATATATATATATATATATATATATATATATGTATATGTATACAGTAACATGTATATTGTATGTATATAACATGTATATATGGTAAATAAATATTGCCATTCTTGCCTTATTTTTGCAAAAAGTCCTTACATTGGACATACCACCTTTTAAAAAAAAATTAAAAAAAAAAAATTGGATTAAATTTAACACTTTACTTAAATTACTCAAGCATGTTAACAGTCGCATAAAACCATATAATTTCTGTTCTTTTTTCCCATCTACAGATTCCGGAGGGAGCAGCGAGCTAAATGTGAACACACTAGTTATGTCTGTTTCAGGAGTCGTTATAGTTGCACTCATTGCAGTAACAGTATACATTTCTATGAAGAAAGTCAGAATGAGCCGATACAAGAGCCTCCCGACAGAAGACTTTTAAATATTTTTACGCAAAAAAATAAAGAAATATAACAACGTCTTACACAGGTTTCTGCAGCAAACCGATGTACAGCACTTAAGAATACAATTATTCTCGTATGGTGTAGTTCTTACATGGCCATCCCACATAAAAGCCCAGCAATACAGGGATTTGTGAACTCATTTGTGCCAAACACTCAGTTCAAGTTAAGACAAACAGGTTGTCACTATATAATAATTCTATAAATGGAACACAAAAAAGGATCCAGCTTTGGTGCATATGCAGCCCAAACTGGCCTTATACTGTTCATGCTGCCCCTTGTGGTCAAGACTAGAATTGCAAAGTACTTACATATCTAGATGAGATTTGAATTCTTTAAATGCAAAATACTCTCTTTTGCATACATTACCTAGCTAACTGCTGTCATTTGTGAAATGTAATGGTCCCACTATAGTATTCCATCAAAGTATTTGTGCTCTCATCTGAAAGCAGAGTACCGCACACCATGTCATTTTCACCTGTGATTATTATAAATGTGATTTAATTTAGCATTCTCTAGCGTAAATATAATTGAACTTTCTACAGTAGTAACCTGTGATTATTTTTCCCGTGTACCTGATAAACAATTAAAAACTTCAAATTATATTTAATTATGTATCCATGACTAATCGACCTGGAAAAGCAGGTCGGGCATTGCTTCTTTTTTTTTCCTCCTTTGCCAGCTTTTTACATGTCTTATGTAGGGTTGCCAGCTGGCTGGTATTTTAATCAACACTTTGAAGCCAGTGCCGGCATAAGTAAAATACCAACAATGCAACAGCTGGTATTTTTTTGTGCAGTAGGGACTCTCATACATTTACCAGGACAATTGCCAAGCTAGACTGGTCAGGCAGGCTTACACAAGTTTGGATTCTTGTCACACAGAAAGTGGGTGATTAGATGTTTATTTGCCTTGTTATTGAACGCTTTTAGTTAATGACTGTCAATGCATTGGTTTACATGTGTTTTTAGTTAAAATTGTTTTTACAATAAATAGAAAATTATTATGTCTGTTTGACAGTAAAACCACATTTTGGAAATAATATACTTGAACCAAAAGGGGATTGATCCCTTTTGAGGATTTTGAAAGAATTACTCATAGACAGCAATGATTCTGGGGACAATCAAAGCTTTATTATGTGATAGAAAATAATTTTATGGATGGGGCAGGGACAGAAGCAGCTACCTCGGGCCTCACAAAGAGTCATTCTTTACACAGGAGAGGAAAAAATTTAAAGTGGTAACCTCTGGGGAACCATGGCATAAAGAACTGCCCTTCCCTGTGGTTAACTCTGCCTATATTAAAACAAAAAAAAAGAGAAACCAAAATTATTGATTTCATAGCCAGAGCAAGACTGGGGATGAAAAGCACCCCTGGAAATATTTGGACACCACTTCAATATACCATGTCTGCTCGATTATAAGGTGACCCTGATTATAAGACAACCCCCCAAAAAAAATTTGAATATTAATTTAGGAGAAAAAAAAAAGCTTAATTATAAGACTTTACTAGTAAATATTTTGCCTCCCAGATATGTATGCTGTATACACCCCTATATGCCACTCTGCCCCAGATATTCCTTTTAACCCCTATATGCCACTCTGCCTCCCTGATATTCCTTTTAACCCCCTATATGCCACTATGCCTCCCTGATATTCATTTTAACCCCCTATGTGCCACTCTGCCTCCCTGATATTCCCTTTAGCCCCCTACATGCCTCCAGAAAGCCCTTACACCCCCCCCATACACCACTCTTACCCTCCCCGACTTACCAGTGCTTCCCTAGACTTGTCCCCCCTGCTTCAGATTCCTTGGTGTCTAGTGGGCTGCCGACAGCAGCGGAGGTTGTCTGCGTGTATTGCAGACATCCACCAGCTGCCAGAGAGGAGGATCCGGGTCCCCTGCAGCGCTGAGGAGGATCTGGATCTTAGTCTTGTAGTCAGACCTCTATTTGAGGTCTGATTAGAAGAGGCCTCGTATATAAGACAATGGTTATTTTTCAGAGCATTTTCTCTTATTGAGCAAATACGATATTTTATTGTATGGTCAAGCTCATGTACCCACACGCCATACCAGCGACATAACTAGAAACCCCTGGGGCCAAAATTACCAAAGGGCACCCAATTTCATGAGTAACATGTCCCACAGTGCCACCTTTGCCCCCAAAGAGCTTATTTGTACAATCTAACCCCCAAACATGTCTGTGCCCTTAAACTGCCTGCCTGTGCCACCTCTGTCACTAACATGCCCGTGCCACTGTTATCCTTGAAAAAAACACCTGTGCCACCTCTTCCTCATAAGCAGATAGTCTGAATCATCTCTACCTCTAAACAGCCTGTCTGTACCATCTCTGCTCCTAAACAGCCTTAATGTGCTACCTCTGCTCCTTAAAAAGCCCATCTGCCACCTCTTCCTCTAAACAGCCTGCCTATGCAACCTGCCTCTTAAACAGGTTATCTGTACCATCTCTGCCCCCTAAAAAACCTGCCTATGCCATCTCTGCCCCTTAAACTGGCTATACTGCCTCTGTCCCATGAAAAGTCTGCCTATGCCACTTCTGCTCCTTAACCGGCATATCTGTGAGCCTGCCTATAACACCTCTAGCCCTTAAACAGCCTGCCTGTGCAATCTCTGCATCTAAAAAGCCTGTTTGTACCATCCTTGCCTTCTAAACAGGCTCCCTGTGCCATCTGTCTCCTAAACAGGCTGCCTTTGCCACCTCCTCTCTCTATGCAGTCTGCCTGTGTCATCGCTGCCTCTGAAACAGGCTACTTGTGCCACCACTGCTCATAAAAAGGCTACATCTACCGCTTTTGTCCCTTAACCAGTCTGTCTCGGCTACCTCTGCCTCTAAAACAGGCTGCCTGTGCTGCATCTGTGCTTTAAAGAGCCAGCCTCTACCACCTCTGGCTTTTAAACAGCCTGTCTGTGCCATCTCTGATTCCTTAACAGGCTACCCGTGCCATCTCCGTCCTTAAACAGCGTGCCTGTACCACCTCTGCCTCTAAACAGCCTTTCTGTGTCACCACTGTCTCCAAACACAGCATGCATGTGCTGCCTCTGCCCTTTAAACAGCCTGCCTGAACCACATACAGCCTAACAGCCTGCCTGTGCCATCTCTGTCCCATAAAAAGCCTGCCTGTGCCAATTTACCCCATAACCAGTATCCCTGTGACATCTGCCTCATAAACTGCTTGCCTGTATATTTAAATACAAAAGAACATAAATAGATTGCAACAAACAAAGGGATATGGGTTTTTTTTAATCACTGCCTCCTTAACAGGCTACCTGTGCCCTCTCTGTCCAATAAAAAGCCTGAGATTGCTATGTCTTCCCTCTATGCCACATGCCTGAGCCATATTTTAAACCGTAACAGGCTATTTGTGCTGCCTTTGCCCTTAAACATGCTATCCGTGTCTCCAAACACAACCTGCCTGTGCAGCCTCTGCCCTTTAAACAGCCTGACTGTGTCATATCTGCCCCTAAACAGGCTACTTCTTAAACAGGTTACCTGTACCGTCTCCAAACGCAGGGTGCCTGTGCAGCCTCTGCCCTTTAATCAGTCTGTCTGTACCACCTCTGGCTCTTAAGCTGAGTTTGCCACCTCTTCCCTCTATGTAACCTGCCTGCGCCATGTTAGAATCCGAAACAGGCTACTTGTGCCATCTCAGTCTCCAAATACAGCCTGCCTGTTTTGCCTCTGCCCTTTAAGCAGCCTGCCTGTACCACCTCTGGCCCTTATGCAGCCTGTATGTGCCGTTTCTGACTTCTAAACAGGCTACCTGTGCCCTCTGTCACCTAAAAAGTGTGCCTGTATCGCTCTGTGTCACAGGGCCAGGCTTTCATATACACATTGTGAAGGTCTCAATTACAGACTTGGCATTCTGTCTATAACAAGTGAGTCTATTCACGAAAAAGTGACGTGCGGGAGAGTTGAGGTGAGATCCCTGGCGTAACTAGAGCGAGTGTCGATCGAGAGAGGGACACACACACATACACATACACACAGTCACTCTCTGGCACCCAAACAGAGAGACACACACCGGCACCCAGACAGACACACACACCGGCACCCAGACAGACACACACACCGGACAGACACTCAGACACTCAGACACTCACTCACTCACTCACTCACTCACTCGAACCCAGAGCCACCCCCCCGAGAGGAGAAAGAGAGAGACTAATCCTAAAGATTCTTCTTCTTATTTTTCTTTCTTCATCTTCTTCTTCTTCCTGTAGTTCTTTGTATCAGTCACATGGTCTGCTGACATCACCAGAGTCCTTCTCCTGGGTAGGAACTACTAGCCGCTGCCCATTTTTTTTCAAGTGATAGATTGGGCGGGAATCATCTAACCCCGCCCCCTCACCCAGGCACTGAGAAACATGGCGGCTTCGGTGGTTTTGGAGCGGAGCTTTACCGAGCTGACGGGAGTCGAGCGGGGATTTCAGAGGAACTTCCGAGACGTGACTATCCGCCCCGGTACTGTGAGAGTTCTCGGGGCTTCTCGGTGGACTAAGGGTTAATGCAGAGAGCCCGAGGCCTTCGTAGGGTGCAGTGGCAGTAGTTAACTCACTGAGTGCCAGGGTAGCCAACCATGCAGCACGTTGCGCTGACACTTAATGGGCAAAAACGTTTAGGCCGATCGTTAACCCCCCCCAGTGCCGGAGGGGAGGTTAAAGTGTTGTACAGATTTGCTTCCTGCACTCACAGAGTTAAAGAAAATGGCTTCATAAGAAAGTTTGCAATATGAGCTTAAATATGGCAGTGACTCCCTTTGTCACATAATTATGGGTGCAGTGGGGGCTAAATGCTGTTTAATTGCCCCAAATCATTTGACAACTTTTCTTCTCCTGTCAGTACAGGGGGATTTGGTACAATAACATCCTGCCCTTTAAAACATCCTTTTCCCCTATATCATTGTGTGTCTGTGTGGTTAAAAAGCTACAATTCTGCCCTCTGATGGGGTAATAAGCCATGTACTTCTGCTATAAAATAAGGGGCTGCATTGATGTAATGTATTTGGCTGTAACAGATCTACTTAGCGCTTTCCGGTTTACCGTGTAATAAGGGGACTTTATAAAACTACAGCAGTCACACAAACGTTATTGGGGTACAATAGGTATGTGTATATGATAAAGGGAGATCCCTGGCCTGTAGAGCTTACATTCTAAGTACAGTAGTTAAATATGTTACCTGCCACCCCATCCTACTCGACAGCTACGCTGGGATTGACAGCTGTGCCCTCATATTACATGTATATTGCATGTTATTATATATGTGTCTGAGAATAAAAGAGTGCTATTCATGAGTTCTCGGGCCCCATGTTACTCGCTAGTTCAGTGTAAACATGAATTTTAAATGCTTCTTGTTAATTATATAATGTATAAATTCTTATACGCTCAATGGGTTAAACCCATGCCTTGTTCTGCTTGGCATCGTACTATTCCGGGATCTTGAAAGGTTTAATGTCAGGAGACATCACACACCGATTTAATGCCGTGTTTTAGCTTTGGACTACGTGGTAGAATGTGTTAAGCACTGATGTCCACATTAATTACCCCACCATTATGGCACCTGACTTGTCATTTACAATATCGTGTGCTTTTTTATAAGTCATAATAGTGCTTTTTATTTTTTCCAGCAGGAGGCCAGGTGGTCTGTTACACGCTAATGCCAATGTCTAATCCTATAGTATTTAAATACATTGGGTTTAATATCTCACATCAAAGGTGGTAATTGCTGCAATTAAAATGTGTTGTTCAATTATTAGGCACCCCTTTGAATGCTAATAAAATAAAAGCCTGAATATACAGTAATTGGGGGGAGGGTCAAAACCACTATTTTCCCTTACATTTCTATCACGCGCGCATTCACTCTCTTTCACTCATTCTCTCAACGTCCCCCTACCTTCTCCGCCGACCCCCTTCTGTGTCCCCGTCTCCGGCTGCCTTCTTCTTGTTCTTCTTTCTTCGTCCGCTTCCCCCTAATGTCGGCTTCTTGAATATCTTACAGCCCTAACCTCTGCGCTTTCCAGTAATGAAAACGTATGAATACACATAATTTGTGTCCACGAGATAACTATATTTTTATTTCTTCATTCAGATGTCAGTCCTGTTATTGGAGGCCCAAAGTATAGTGAGAGTGCTGGAGGCTACTGTTATAAAGAAAGTGGTAGCCTCCTGTCAGCAACAAGAAACCGGTTCCTCCACTGGTGAGTGTTTTATGGCAGTGTTTTTCTAACTAATTAATTTAATATTTTAGTATTTATTATAACGCAATTTTTTACATCAACTAACCTTTGGTAGGAAGAAGCTGAATGGAATAGGCCAATGGCCTGCTGTTTGTGTGTATGTTACCCTTCGTGGGTCTTGCATCCCTTGTATTGTTAGCAGTAGAGTTACAGAGACAGTAGCCAAATGTGTTGTATTTTGAAGGACATCCTACGATGACACATTGGAGCTGGTGGAAGAGTCTCTGGATATAAACCTCTTGAACAATGCCATCCGACTCAAGATACTGAACTGCTCTATATTACCTGGAGGCGTGCATGTCTGTGAAACGCACAGCAATGTGATCATCATGATCGTAACAAACCAGACGGTTCATCGGCTTACCCTGTCACATCCTTCCCGCATGTACCGTGGTGTAAGTAGTAGTTTGTGTGTTACAGTTGATAGTTTTAATGATGTTCTACCTCTTCTAGCAATGTCTGGAGTTTACTGTGCCCAATCATACGTTAATATGATTTCATGTTGTCGGAAGTCATACACAGTGTTTAATAATATGTTAGGTGTGTTGGTACAGAGAAGTGTTTATCTGGTTAGCCAGGTAGCTGTTTCTCCTAAAATGTTACAGCCAAGTATGTAGTCTTCTGTGCCTTGATCTCTGTGTATATCATATTTCCAGATGTAAATTTAAATCTACCCTATTTCCAGCTGCTATTAGGACAGCTTTAATCATACACTGTGAAACAAAGATTTAAAAAAATGTTGTAATGGTTTTCAACATGAATAGTTAAACATTTTATTTCTTTTATTACTTAGGAAATAATTACAGAAAGCCAGATGCAGTCTATATTCACAGACATTGGAAAGGGGAGTTTTGGGGATCCGTCTAACAGTTATGTGATTCCTGCTATTCCTGGCCGTGCCCAGAACTCTTCTGCTTCTACAGCGTGGCTGAGCAGCGACGGGGAGGCCCTCTTTGCTTTTCCTTCAACTTCCGGGGGCATCTTTGTCATAAAAATGCCTCCATACGATGTTGAAGGTAATACGTTTCTCTGTTAATGTGTTTGATCTATACAGAAACTCTACATCAGACATCTCAAGTTTATATGGTGATTTTGTGTTTTAGGATTGGTGACTACCCAGGAGCTGAAGCAAACTTCAGTAATGCAGCGATTCCTGACTGGTTGGATGCCCACTTCTATACGGTTGGTTTAGTTAAAGATGGTTGCCTTCCCAGACTAGCTTATAGATCAGATAAATGCATTTTCGTTGTGTCTCTTCAACTGATGCCTAGGTGATCAACAAGTGCTTGAAAGTTAAACACTAAGGCCATACCCGTCTACAAGTAAAGTTACTAAATACTGGTATTCCCCCATCGTACCCGTTAATTTATGATGGCTAGTCATAGATGTCTACAACGTTCAAATGACCATAATATCCTGGTAGAGTTTGGTTATGTCTGTTTACATGTATAAGCTTTTGAATCTTTTGGTACTTGTTGGTTTGCTGCGTGATGCAGAAGTTTGTAGTAACAGAAATCAGGGATTCTTTGTATCGCTAGTTCAGTAAAATCAGTAAAGATCTGGTTATATCAGGCCGTCTGTTTTCCTTTTAAAACATATAGTGTTTACAGCATTTTGTGTCATTAAGTTGACCCTGTGTTTGTTTTCAGAGGAGACCAAGGTCCGGCCCACCTTCCAGTAAGTCTTGCGGTTCACTGCCTTGAACATGATGCTTTCCTCTTCGCCTTGTGTCAGGATCATAAGCTCCGCATGTGGTCCTACAAGGTAAGCCCAGCTGACATTTATTTTTGTGGTATATTATGTGATGTTAAAGTGGTGTTAACAACATAGAGTCTGAATGTTGATTTCAGGACCAGATGTGTCTTATGGTAGCTGATATGCTTGAATTTGTTCCGGTCACTAAAGATCTCCGGCAAACAGCTGGAACTGGCCACAGACTAAGGCTAGCACACTCTACTTCGCTAGGATTGTACCTTGGAGTCTATTTGCACTCTCCCAAGCAAGGACAGGTATGTATGCAGACTTCACTTTAGTCAGCTTTTTTGAAGTGTGAAATAGCCTACTTATAATTGACTTATTTATTTTCTCTCTCGTAGTTTTGCATCTTCCAGTTGGTATCTGCTGAAAGCAACCGCTACAGCTTGGATCACGTTTCATCAATATTCGCAAACAAGGTGAGGCATTCTACAGAGTTCTATACCACTCACATAGAGGGAATGTTTTAAAATAGTAACTGCTAGATAACAAGGCGTTTTTTCACTTCTGCCTTTAAATGTCTACCTCGATTAACATCCATGCAAATGTATTTATTTGTAATTTTTAGGAAACTCTGGTTGATTTTACTTTCACTCTGACATCTACTGACATTTGGGCCTTGTGGCTCGATGAAGAAAACCAAACAACTGTCAAACATATTAATTTTGAACAGTGAGTATATTTTCTTATAGCTGGTTGCATGTGATTTGTATAAATGGGCACTGCTTTAAAAATGGGTATGATATTGCTTTCATTATTGTGCAATTGTGATGTTTTTGGATTGTAGTAACCAAGCTGGCCAGTGGAACCAGGTGTTTGTAAATCCCCTACCAGAGGAAGAGTTAAGTATTGGAGATGAACAGGACCCAAGGGTAGGAGATTTTTATTTTTCCTTTATTTATTCTTCTACATATATAGACGCAGAATAGTATATCTTTAGTAAAAAGTCTTTACGATGTAAACTAAATGTTTCTTACAGGAAACTTATTTTGAGTGCTTGTTTGCCCCTGGACGGTTTACTGCTGGTGCTCTCCTTAAGGCGCTTCAGGTAATAAAATGTTTGCTTTCTTTGGACCACTGGTGTTTTTTGATTGTTAATCAAGGTAATTGTTCCTGAGATATGTAGTTTAAGTGTTACACTCTGTGAACTTAATGTCTGTGGCAGAAGATGACACAGGAGTCATTTTTTTGTCCTGTGGTTCTCTTCATTCTCCAGCCAAAAAAGGCTGGCTGAACCAATCCCCATGCTCCTAGTTTGACAGGTCCCCTGTACGTCTGTGTCAAATGTTACCAGGGGGCTGATCATGGTGCATGTAAAAAGATCTGTTTCCCTTTTTCCTCTCCAAAAGATTATGCAAAGAGGTAGTGGAAAGGTCTTGGATCAGTCTTGGGAGGGACTGAAGAAAGAGGTTACATTGACTGTCGAAAATGAGGTGAGATGTTGTTTACCATTGGCCTGTGTTGAGACTGGATTTTCTTTCCTTTTTCACAATATGTATTTTCATTTATTTTTTCGTGTAGCTTCGTAGTAACTTGACAGAGTATGAGATGTCACAGGAGGAATTTCGCCAGCTGCAAGCGGAATATTGGTCAAAGTTTTATACCTGCTGCCTGCAATACCAGGAAGCACTTTCTCGTCCCCTTGCTCTCCTTGTGCACCCTCACACTGCCATGGTGTGTCTAATGAGGAAGGTAAGTTTCTTCTGCAGCTGAAAACATTAGTTGAGGATATACAGGAACCATTGGTGGTTTTTATTATTGTATTATTGAATACCGTTTTTAAACTCCATGTATATTTTTCTCAAGGGTTTTCTGTCTTTTCTGGCTCCGAGTCCTTTGGTGGATCATCTCTACCTCTTACCCCCTGAGCAGCTTCTTACTGTGGATGAAAGTGTAATCTCAGATGGTGAGCAGTTTCTGCTGTTTTTTTTTTTTTTTTTTTTTTCCCTCATCCTATTTTTGTAATACTGTTGTAAATCAATACTTTGGGTGTGATGAAGAAGACAATTCAGTGGTGCACATTTCAAGTCTACTTGTTCTTCACAATAGTAATCTGGACCACTGGTTTTCCTTTTGTGTTCCCCCAACCCTGTGGACCAGTGGGCTCACGATAATTAAATTATGCGCATGGGTGAACAGATCTTTAATTTTTTTTTGTGCTTTTAATGTTTATTTCTCTTCTGCTCCTAAGCCAGCTCAGCGCCTTATTACATATTTTACAACAACCACAGCAAAGAGAGAGAGAGCGACATGACTCAGGGAGATCTTTAATTTTAATGCTTGTAAATACTAAATCATAAATAAAGGTGTGCTTTAATTTTAGCCCTGTAATTTGTTCCCATAAGGTGGTTAAAAGTGATTTATGTTTACCATAATCAAGAGTCTCTTAAAACTAGTTGCTTGCTTCTCTTTTTGCCTTTAGATATGGATGTTGCCAGTGATACAATCTCTTTGATGCAATGTCTACGTATGATTGGCGATTACATATCCCCTGACATGGCTTTTCTCATGGAAAGCGCCTGCTGTCACCTACAACCTCCAGAGAGAGTCGCGGAACAGATCTTGGAGGATATGATCGCAAATGACATGTAAGAGTGTCCCAGGAGGAAGGTTTATCTGATTATGAAAGTAACTTTTCCAGGTTGACTATGCAGTGTATTCAGCCTGACCAGTCGAATGTAGTGCGTTAGATCTTATAGAGCAAAAACAGGGGATTGTATTACAAGAAATTATCACTTTGGTACCTGTAGAATGGGGCACTTTTTGCCATCACCCCTTCGGTTCTTGTACAACTACAACTCTAGCGATTCCCAGCAGAAATGGGAGTTGACATTTATTTTTTAGCTGGAGAGCAGTTGAATGGCATCCGTGAACTTTTTATCTGGTGGCTCTGGGCATCTACCAGCTGGGTACGGTGGTGCCTTCTGATTCTGCACTCTTTCTCTTGTAATAGGTGCTAACTGTGCCTTGTGCAAAGATAATCCCGTCTCCCTGGCATGGCTTTGGTCCTTCTCAGTACTGAACATTACTATGCAGTTCTCTTAGCCAATTGTGTATTCGATTTCATTACTTCTTTCTCGTTTCTTTCCAGGGACAATATTATGGAGGACATTCACAATAAATTTCAGGACATCAGAAACCCTTTTCAGTGCATTATGTATTTGCTTCAAGAAATGGATTATGAAACATCCATCAATATAGACAAGACAATGGACTTAGGTTGGTTAGCAGTAATTGTTTGGTATACGATACTTTCATTATCTGAATAATATGACTTATTTTTCTTTTCTAACTAAATTATAAAAAAATTACGTTTTTAAAAAAGATCAGACATACTTCTGTAGTATGACCACAGGTTTGAAAATGCTATCACAAACATCTGACTAGTCTTTTTTTTATGCTTTGTTTCTTTTAATACAGCTCAGCCTCTGAATGTGCGCATGAATCTTTCTAGTCTATATGGTAGCATCACAGCTGCCAGCCTTGTGTGCCAGGCCGTCGGCAAAATCTCAACAACAAGGTTCATGATCTGCCGTGACTTGCTAATTCTTCAACACCTTTTGCTGAGGATGGGCGATATGGTGAGTTAAATATGTTATGAGTTATTTTATCTTTGAAAATGAGCCGTCTTAAAGCTTCCATGATGTCATCCAACCCGGCAATGGCCTTTTGTGAGAGCGAGCCGATAACTTTGCTTTTTTTTTGTGCTCATAGGCTTTCGCAGGAGGAGGACAGCTCCTTCAGTCTCAGCAAGACCTTATACCTCGCACATCTCAAATGCTCTTATCCTATTATGTGATTCGCTGGGGGTGTCAGTGTCTGGCTACTTCTGTGCCTGTAGATATACTGTGAGTTTATCTAAATGTATACTTGTAGTCATACAGAAATAGATATCACTGATGCACTCCCCGTTGCCCTGGTTCCCTTTCTTCATGATAGTGTTAACAGCTTCATACGGGTTTGTGTTTTGGAACACCCTAGCACCAAAAAGGTCAAACGGTTTCTACAATATGGATCAGCATCTTCATAGTCTGTAAAATGGCAAAGAGAAGTTCCCTTCATTGCCTTTTTAATTTTACAAGAATTTGCTTCATCGAGAGTGCCTTAAACTTCTTGTGTTATGAAAGTGGACCATCTGCTCTTATAATTCTTTCTTTCTACGATGATCCTAGGTGTGGTTGTGCATCACATCGTTTTACATTAATAAATGTTGTTGGAACTTTTTGCATCTGTTAACCTTGTGGTTTAAATACTAAATTCTGAGGATTCACAAATTGCCCTACAGGGTTATTTTAAATTAGTGCATGTAAATGAAGGCAGCCAGTGAAAAGCTTAATTTCTGCTCTTGGGTAATCTTCTCCAGAGACAAGTGAACAAAAGTGACAATACTTTAATTCACTACATCCTGGTAATCCTAGAAAAAAAAAATCTAAGCTCGCAGCCTGTCTCCATTTGCTTACAGAGAGTCCAACCTGCAGCATTTGTCGGTTTTGGAACTGTCGGATTCTCCAGCGTTTACACCAGCACACAAATACGGTATGTAGGAATTCTGTACACCGTGTTGTGCTAAGAGAGCGTGCCTTTTGTCTTTACTCTGTGGTTTCACCTCTTTTTCCCTCTAGCTTCCAGTCCACAGACTGTTATTGAACTCTTCTTTCAAGATGTGGCAAGAAAACGGTTATCTCACCTGTTTTCTCATACGGGTATCACACAGGCACACAGTCCTCTGAGCTGGACGCAGCTAATCACCGATATTACCAATTACCTTCTAAAGCATCTGTATCCTAAGCATGTTTTACTAGATGGTCTTAAAAATGTATGCGAGGCTACTAATATTCACTCACGTTTTAGCCTTGATTTCTTGTTGATGGTTTGGTGACTGGCCACAACCCTTTACTGTCCCTGCCATGCCCCCTTCCATTTCCAAGTTTTTGATTATTATTTGATATTTGATCACCGTCATGCACCACTTCGCAATCTACAAAATCTCTGGTATTGGTTATTTTAAAGTAAAATCTCCAAAACATGTTATTTAAATGTTCAAGGCCTGTGCAGCCTTTTCTCTGATTTTATTGCATACCTAAATAATGTTTTTTTAAAGCACATGCTCTTTAACACTATTCATTGCAAGATGGCCTAGTAACCCTGGCTTCCTTTTTCCGGAGTGTTTGATGAGAAACTTCCAGTACACCCAACTGCAGGTGAGAGGTTTACACCGAGTGTGAGTGCACCTTGATGATGGCAAAGAAAATGTGCAGCTTGCATCTTAACATATTATCATTTACTTGTTTTAAGGAATATGTGCAACTCCTGCAGCCGTGGTGTCAGGTGAACGTGGGCTCATGCCACTTCATGATGGGCCAGTGTTACCTGGTCACTGGTGAAGGCCACAAGGTAACATTAAGGAATTAATGTGGACCATAAATTTATATAATGCTCACTGTATATATCTGGCTTGTTTGAAAGCTGTTTAACAATTTATTTGAGAAAAATCTGTTTAAATAGTAATTTTCAGTTTATTTTTTTTATAGAAACCCACATACACAGGGAGGTAGCACTGCAGTGTCTTGTTTCATGAGCATGTGCGCAGTTCATTGTCCTTTTATTTATATAATATATATATATATATATATATATATATATATATCTCCTTTACACCAGGCTGCCATTCATTTTCATTATTTGCAGGCGCTTGAATGCTTCTGTCAGGCTGCTTCTGAAGTGGAACGAGAAGAATTTTTGGAGAGGTTAATTCGTGTAGAGGATGGTGAACCCACATCTACTCGTCTTCAGTATTACAACAGGGTAAGGGTCTATAGCATTTCAGCTTCATAACACAACTTTATACGGGGTGGGGGTGTAATTGTGGCTGTTACACACACCATACAAAAAACTTTAGCATAATATCTCTTAAACAGCAGTAACATTCTAGATAGGTGGTCAAACATATTATATAAATCCTTGTATGCTTTCATTCTAATCACTGCTGCTGAATTACAGTTACAGAACACTGGTAATTTACTACACTAAACCATTTGACCAGGTTTTACATTGTGTGTTCATTGGTTTCTAGGTGCTGCGTTTGCTGGAGGACATCGGGCTACCAGAACTTGTGATAGAGTTGTCTACTTTGGCAATAACTGAAGCAGCTGATGACTGGAGGAGTCAGGTAGACGTTTATCTTTAAATATTTTACTGCGGCATAATTTATTAATGTTTAGAACTAACATGCTTTTTCATTAGGCTGCGCTAAGGACGCGTATCTTCAAGCATCACTTGGATTTGGGACACAACAGCCAAGCATACGATGCATTGACTCAGATACCGGATCCTAGCAGGTAAGTCGAAATGCTCCACAGAACTTTTTTTTTTTATGGCTTTCATTTTAGAGTTCCTGTTCAATTATATGAAGCGTGTAATATGTTGCTCCCAACATCAGCTAGTTTTAATTGCTGTTTTTGTTCCCCACTCCAGTAACGGGTTTCTTACTGACATTCTAAGAAGTTGCAACAGAAATAATAAAATAAAACTCATGTTTATCCTAAATGAATTAGGAGGAGAAATATTTTTATGGTAATCAGGTTTCTTCCTATACTATTGGAAGCTGGGATCTGAAATAATGCACCTTAGGAATCCAAGTATTACAAACAATTCTCAACTTTTGTGCCAGTTTAATTAAATACACACACACGTTTGATATATAGTATTATAGTATTGGATATGGTACAATATACTATAGTATTGAAGTGTTCATCTTAAACTGTTTATTGCGCAGGCAGTTGGACTGTTTGCGGCAACTGGTAGTGGTTCTTTGTGAACGCTTGCAACTTCAAGATCTCGTAGAGTTTCCCTACGTAAACCTGCATAATGAGGTGAGACTTTGCAAAATCATTTTTTTTTCTTATTATTGCGTAATCTCCTTCAGCCATTAAAATCCACTTTGTGTCCAATGTCCCAGGTTGTGGGTATTATTGAATCTCGAGCCCGTGCAGTTGATCTGATGACCCACAATTACTATGAGCTGTTGTATGCTTTTCACATTTATCGTCATAACTACCGGAAAGGTATGTTGTGCTTTTAATAATCTTCACTATGTGGTGAATGTTGCTCCCAACATCAGCTAGTTTTAATTGCTGTTTTTGTTCCCCACTCCAGTAACGGGTTTATTTCTCCCCAGCTGGCAGTGTGATGTTCGAATATGGGATGCGCCTTGGAAGAGAAGTTCGAAACAGTGAAGGACTACAGAAGCAAGTAAACGCTTACCTGGCGTGTCTGAACTGTCTGAGGCTCGTCCGTCCAAAATATGCATGGATAGTCCAGCCTGCATCAGGAGCCGTGGTATGGAGCTGCATGAAATATACGTCATTATTGAGTTTTAAGCTAGTCGTTGAGCTATTTATATAGTAATTAACTCCTTAATGACAAAGCCCGTACATGTACGGGCTCAAAATGCATGGTTTTCAATGGGTTTAGGGACCGCCCATTGTCCTTAAGGGGTTAAGAAATGTATGGACATAAGTATATCATCCGGGCATTTGAAATATTTTTAAATATATTGAAATGGTTTAATAAAAAGGGAGCTTAGTGATGGTTTCAACAGCAGGTACCTGTAAACTCTTTACACCGTTCAAATATTTGGAATGTGCAGTGATTATAAATTTTTGAGACTGATAAGTAGATAATGCTTATTGACCTGTAAATGTTTTAAAGTATGAACGAGCTGGGGCATCCCCCAAAAGGAACCACGACGGAGAGTCTTCAGTTATTCCAAGTAAGTTCTTTTGTGAGCTTGTATTTGCTCGGTGTAAATCCACACAAATGTGTGTTGTCGCATGATGCCAATGTGTTTTACTTCCATTGTGTAACAGAAAGCCGCCAGATTGATATCCTGGAGCTGCAGGATTTGGAAAAGGAATACGTCCTTGCCCAGACACGCTTGACACTGGCGGTGCGGGACCCTAGCACAGCAGCTGTTGCCGGTAAGTTAAGAAGCAGTGTTTTTAAGGACATTAATGAGATTTTATTTTACATACAAATTATATCAGGTTCACAAATTACAGGATGTTTTTTTTCTTAACGTTTTTAAACTGGTCTAGGTTGTTATCTTTCTTGCATCTTTGTGTGGCACAGTGAAGCAGTGCTATCATGACAAAAGTTGTGTGTGTGTAGATGTATTGTTTGTCAGACAGTTGCGTTGAAAAAAAAAATGATTTTCCCTTTATTTTTGTTTTCCTCTTTTTACTTATTTCCTTATTTATATGGTGTTTCCTCTGTGCAAAAGCTTTTTCAAGCTAAGATTTTGTTCATACATCTGCATAGCCTTTACACAGAGGTGAAGCGGAATAATTGGTGTTGCCAGACATACGTTTTCTGTTCACGACCGCGGAGCGCTTTCTCAGCCGGTTCTCCAACTCCATTTTACTGGTTTCTCTCTCTCTCAGGGAGCGCGTCCGCTGAGGAAATTGTATCACTCCTGGTGCAGGCTGGTCTGTTTGACACAGCCATCTCCCTCTGTCAGACCTTTAAACTGTCACTCACGCCGGTCTTCGAAGGCCTTGCTTACAAGTGAGTTTGTCTCGTGCCGTCTGTGAAATTTGCTAGTGCTGTAATACATCATAATGTTTTCAACTTACTTGTTTAATGTTAACAGAAAATTAACGAGTTGCATTGTTTAACCTACTACCTGTAATGTGACACTACATATACTGTGTGCATTGCAGGCATAGATGGGCTGTTAGGGACATTGTTATGGAACAGAAGACTATACACTACAGTGTAAGGCCGTGGAGTATGGTACATACTTCACATTGTATAGGGAAACGGATGGTTCCTAATGAAACTACTAGGATTATTTCTTCTGATATGAATAGGGATTTTGGATTAACCTACATCTCCTTTTATCATCCAAGATGCATAAAGTTACAACACAGCGGAGAAGCCGCACAGGTAGATGCCTGGCAGTGGTTGGCAACCAACCAGTTGTCAACGATCGTCTCCACCAAGGAAACCAGGTATCGCTTGAATTATTTCATAACTTGATTTCTGTTGACTTTATATTTATTGGACTGTATATTTAGTTAATATTAAAAACCCCTTGCCCATGGGCTGCATTTCAGTCTCCAATACTCACTAGGAGCTATACTCCATTCTGGTCTATTTTTAAATGGCAAAGGAAAAATGAGGGTTTTCAAGTACTTGTGGTATAAGAGTGATTCAGGCAATTCAATCGACTTCATTTGTCGTCAATTGGCTGTGTATTGCAAAAATGATATGAGAAAGACAAGCCATGCACGAGGTCTGTCTTAGTAGCCACAGTGCAGTTTTTATAGGGTTTATGGAAAATTGCAACCTTTTCAAGCTATTTTTTACATTCTCTTTTTTCCCTTAGTGCAACAGATGAATCTTGGCGGCTGCTTACATCCTATCTGGAAAAATATGAGGCACAGAATGGCCAGTATCATCGCTGTATCATCAGCAAGCTGCTGGCGCATGGACTACCTCTACCCAGCTGGTTAATTAACAGCTACAAGGTGTGTGTCCTTTATACGCCTCTTAGTATTGTTACCTTTTCTATGGAGTTAAGAAGCCCAGGTGTAAAAATATTCATATATATTACAAAGGAACTTTTTGCCTAGCAATAAAACGGTCTGCATTGTAGCAGTAGCAAAGAACTGTTTGCTTTCAGCTAGAAGACAGTGGGAATTGCAAGAACTTTCCCATAACCACACAACTATTGTCATTTTAATTTACATGCGGCTTCTTTTCCGCCACGAATATTCTTCCTTGGCAAAGACTACGATGTAGCCGATGTCTGTTCATTTCAGCCTCATCATAACCATACGACTAGAAATACAGCCATGCTGTCATAGGCAGCCATGGGTCTCCCGCTAAATCCCCCATAATCCTTACATAGCATTATGTGTAGCATTATACCAGTGGCACTCCTGCAACAGCTTGATGACCATATTTTATACCTTACTAAGATTTCAAATCGTATCAAGTTTCTAAATGATGGCTAAAACCAGGAGCGGGAACACTTTTGGTGACATGCTGATTTCTAACCACAATGAAATACATACTTCAGATTTAATATGTGATCTTAATCCGTGTCAGAGATACCACCATATTGGTAGTTTGGGATAAAATCTTATTGATGTATAGAATTTTAACCCACTTGAACCCATGTCTTGTGTTTCAGGCGATTGACGCGGCAGAGCTTCTCCGCTTGTATTTGAATTACGATCTCTTGGAGGAGGCAGCAGACCTGGTGTTAGAATACGTAGATGCCCTCTTGGGTAAAGGTCACCAGTATTTTCGGATTGAAGTGAGTATCTCTAATTCGAATTGATGCCATCACAGTATAACATATTTCCATCTTTATCGGGGTTAACAAGATACACCATGCCTCCTGAGCCATCGAAATGTCTTCCCTTCCAGAAACCGCTCAGTGCCACAGCCCCGTTGGTTTGGCTTCCTTACTCTGCAATAGACCATCTCCTTCAAGCATTGGCAGAGAACAAAAATAATCAACACAACACAGATGTGAGTACCCCAGCTGATTATTTATTCACTTGTCCCGCCGGTTTTGTGTGTAGTTGTGCGCAAGGCGCTACGCAGTCTTATCTGAGTTGTGAACATATTCCCTTTATCCTTGTTGTCTAACTCCTGCGTTAGATAGAATGTATACAAGTGGTTAAAAGATCATAAACGCCTAACTCATTCTTTTTCATCAGTTGCTTAACAAACTCAACTTAAAGCTGGATGACTATTTTGAACATCTGGATCGGTCCACAAGTCTGCTGTCCGCTATCCGCCAGAGCTAGCGCAGGGTGCACTCCCCTCCATAAAAGGATCTCCCGCCAGAAGAGAAGATCCGATGATTCTGTTATCGCAATCTTGTTTTTTTGTATAAAATTAAAAATAAAAGCCAAAATATTTTCTACGGTTCTGTTAATCCGTATTTTTCTTCCAAAAACAAACATCAAAAGAACTTTGGTTTCATTTTTATTTAATTTGTACTATTTCTGTTCTAGTCGTGTAGGTTTATAACTTTTTGCCAAGATACACAATAAGAGTAATTTTAAAGTGCAAACTCAAAACGCAATTGGTGAGTGGCATCCGGTATGGTATGTGGTGCAAGTCCAGGGTTTGCTGCCCCAAAATCACTTAACGTCCACCTCCAGACAAAGCTGAAGACACAAATTTCAAGGGAGGTAAATAAAATAAACATATTTTCAAGTATTGCAACTTATACAAAAAACAATCCACGTAACAGGGCAGACTGCCAGTTAGTGGAAACACAGAATTCGGCCCATCCAGGCCGTGCGTTTGTTACTTGGTACTGGAAACCGTGCAAGATCAGCATACTTATGGGAGTCTGCGCGGGGTCCGTAACTGAAATGGCCCCTTTTTCTTTTGTGAAAGCTGCCGCGGGGTTTGTCATTTAAGGCGTATGAAGAGCTCTAAGTTATCTTTGCTTCTAACTGCAGGCACTAAAATAAATTATAAACGCACATGTACACGCTTTTTATTACAGCTTCTATATGTTTACATTAAATATTCGGGGTGCTGGGCCGTGGTCACCCGGCTAAATAAATTATTCTTTACAGAAATGCCAAACCAGTGGGTGCACAGCCCCAGCTACCGAGGAACTACAAATCCCATGATGCTCGGTAATTACACAAAAAAGAATGTATCTACTGATACGTCGCAGGGTTTAAAGAAAGCGCCTCATCATCCAAATATCTTTCTATCTTAAGGGTGACCGGCATACACCCGGCAGGCGTGTCAGAATTGTATGTTACGGTGAGAAGGTGGCACGCATCAATCGATTGGGCGCGTTACCGGGCGGGTACAACCAGTCCGCTACCCAACATACAACCCAGCAGATTCCAGCCTGGGCCATCGGCGGCTTTGCCTGTATAAAGTGTGCCCAGAGTGCCCCTGAGTCGGGAGAGTTTTGAATACACAACAGGATCATGGTGGCACGACAGGTTTTAACCCCTTGCTTACAATCTAGCGCTACGGAATTTGATGGCGCTATATGAAACAAATAATAATGATGAATGGGATCAGACCCTTTCCTATCCATAGCATAATGTTGGTGGCTCAATGGGTTTTAACCCCTCATAATCCTCAGTTACTTATTCAAACATTATTATGTAAATACCAAGTGTGCCACCTTCTTAACCTACGATGATTCAGACATGTGTGCCGTGTATACGCTGCGCCGATCGCTCGTATCATAAATACCCCAAAGCTTTTATTCTCTGTTAACTCATTGGCTGCTATGGCGATAAAACCACTTTTCAAACTATTTGCGTTCGGAATCGCTTTCTCATGGTTAACCCTTTGGCGTTCGCTCCACACGCAGCTCCCCTCCCACTCCCTGGGCGTACTTACAGCTCCAGCTGTTTACACGGAGACGCTCTCTGGTGACGTAGTTTGGCCGCGTCGTGACGTGCTATCGGCGCGCCCGCATTCTTTCCGCGAGGATTCCATTGCGCTCTCATGGGGAAGAAGACTCGGGCGGTGTCCGGCAGGAGGCCCATTCTCCGCCTCTCCCCGCCGGGCCCCCGAGCTGCCTTCCGAGAGGAGACCGGCTCTGGCTCCGAGGGTGAGTTGGAAGCCCCTTACCAGTCATCGAAATAGGGGCCTGCGGTGGGAGGAGGCCCCCGGCCGGATATAGGCCTCTGTTTCAGCCTGCTAGCAGTATAATGTCCAGCGTAGGGGCCCCGAGACAGAGTTACCGAGTAGGGGGATTCTGGAGGGGGCCCGATATGCTAATTATTTATCAGAAGCGGCGAACCCGAGCCGTTCCCGGTGAAGCATGACTGCTTCCGGCGCGTCATGTATTGTCTGGTTAGTACATGATGTAACCGGCAAAGGGATGTTGCTGTTTACATAAAATAAACTAAACAAAAGCTTAAAACTGTCTCTCTGAAATAACTTATCTCATTGGCTTAATAAAGAACGTGCATGGTGCTCACATAAGAAGGAACGGTGTGTATTGTGATGGGGGATTAAATATGTCGGTATTGTACAGGATCGTAGTAAATACACACGTATGAAGAGTAAGTGTGTGCGTGTTCCAGTGGTTACTCTGTGTCCTAAAACATAGCACTCCGATCTGAGTTATTAAAGGGACGCTCCAGCCATTAAACACCATTTAATGCATACGATAGCTGAGAGGTAACTTTCTCTTGTGTCCCTAAATGGGCTTCTGCGGAATCCCCCCCCCCCCCAAACATGCATATTCTGTACTGACAAACCCATCCCCCTGCGCACAATGTACTAAATGCCGGTCATCTCCAGCACGTGCACGAAAAGCGCTCCTTTTGATTGGCAGCTGCTTCCGGCCACTGATTGGCTGTGATCGGGCTTATCGGAAACAAAGTGTTGAAGGTTGGGTAGACGGCATTTAAAACACGAATGCGTTAGTCTGATTTTATGTTCATGTTGATGCCAACCTGCGAGAGAGGTTCTTCCCTTGTCAACGTTTCATAGCAAAACAAATAGGGTGGTGGATAAATGCAACAGCCTTCCATCAGAAGTGGTAGAGGTTAATACAGTGAGGGAATTTAAACATGAGTAGAATGGGCAGACTAGATGGGCTGAATGGGTTTGATCTGCTGTCAAATTCTATGTTTAACAAAACCTGTGTAGAGAAAATGTATGTTTGTTATTTTAACGTTAAATCACAAATGTCTTATGTATTTGTGACGCCTGTTCACAGCCCACTTTAGAAAAGGTGTAGCGTCGTAAATTGCGGTTAATGGTGTGAATATAGTAGTAACGTTTAAACACAATCTCTGAAATTTCTGTAAAAATCCATTGTAATGTTGTGTAAACCGAGTAGCTGCAGAGTACATGAGGAAGAATCATTCCAGGCGTTTGGAAACGGTATATCTTTCATCCTAAACAAAACAGGTTCCTGTTATATAGGGCATTTAAAAAATAAAAAAAACATATAAAGAAAGATTATATAAAGCACAGTTCTGGAGATAAATACAGTCAATAGCCTTGGATTTGTCAAAAGCAAATTTTGTCCATTAAATAACATGAAATGGATCAGAAATCCAGCGCAGACGGGGTTAATGCTGTAAATGACTTTTGTAGCTAGAAATGGCTGATTTTTAATAGAATCTCTTCATAAGCGTACAATGGCCCTTTATCACTCCCATCACTCCTGTGCTCCAAAGGCCCTTTATCACTCCCATCACTCCTGTGCTCCAAAGGCCCTTTATCACTCCCGTGCTCCAAAGGCCCTTTATCACTCCCATCACTCCTGTGCTCCAAAGGCCCTTTATCACTCCCATCACTCCTGTGCTCCAAAGGCCCTTTATCACTCCCATCACTCCTGTGCTCCAAAGGCCCTTTATCACTCCCATCACTCCTGTGCTCCAAAGGCCCTTTATCACTCCCATCACTCCTGTGTTCCAATGGCCCTTTATCACTCCCATCACTCCTGGGTTCCAATGGCCCTTTATCACTCCCATCACTCCTGGGTTCCAATGGCCCTTTATCACTCCCATCACTCCTGGGTTCCAATGGCCCTTTATCACTCCCATCACGCCTGTGTTCCAATGGCCCTTTATCACTCCCATCACGCCTGTGTTCCAATGGCCCTTTATCACTCCCATCACTCCTGTGCTCCAATGGCACGTTGTGTTCACTGACCCAAGTTTAAGTTTAAAAGGCTAATTGATCGTTAGAAAACCCTTTTTCAATTACTTCACAGCTAAAATGCCCTTGTCTTCCATCAAAACAGATAATTGACCCCAAACTTTTGAACGGTACTATATATTGTTGTTTGTATTTTGCGCAGAATTCCTCACTATTTATTTATTCTGACAGAAGATGCTGATGCTCAGAAAATGCACGCTCCTGCTGCAGTTGGCGCCACAGAACTGCAGGCCGCGGTTGTAAAACAAACAGGTACGAGCCCATCGAGTATCTCTGTGTCTAAAATAATGCCTTTAAAACATGTTATTCTATGCACCGCTTTGTGTGTTTTTTGTCGAGTGGCCGGAATGTCTGGTAAATGCTGCTTTCGTGTGCAGGTGGGCTCTGTCTTCTCGGCGCATACACAGACAGCGACGATGAAGATGCCACTTCTTCCAATGGGACTCCCGCCGTGGCATCTGCGGCAAAGACCAACGCTCCTGCTGACATCGACAGTACCTTGGCCAATTTCCTGGCGGTAATAAAGCTTTTTCTTTTAAAATTGCACTTCTGTTTATTAGGGATGTTGAATAACTCAACACCATACTTTGTGCCTGATGAATGGCCTACGTCACAATTTTGTTGTTAATACATTTCTTTAATGTTAGTGTTTAAAATGAAGAATATACAGAATTAAGAGTAACACGAGCACACCAGACATATTGCTGCTCTTGAAAGATTCCCGTCCATCGTATAATGTCCACGCTATATGTGTTGCCGTTAGTGAAGACTATGCTGCCTGAGTCTGAATTTCCTCCATTCCCTTCGTTTAGGAGATCGATGCCATCACTGCTCCTTCCTCAGCCGATGGCGGCGGTGCCGTCTCTTCTGCAGCGCCTCCCCCCACGCCACCGAAACCAGATCCGAAAGGCGGTCATTCTGTGTACCCTGCGGCACAAAACGGTGGCGGTGCGTCCGTGGCAGGGGGTGCCTGGAGATATGATACCCAGTGTTCTCTGACAGGAGGTAAGATCTCGGGTACCGCGCCACAGAATGAGTAATGGCCGTCTTCTTATATCTTTTCCTTTATACCTTTTTTCTCGTGATCGGCAGGTTTAGCGAACGCCTGTAACTGACGTTTATCTGTTTTGCTTTAGTTGGAGTCGAGATGGGGGACTGGCAAGAAGTGTGGGATGAGAACACCGGCTGTTTCTACTATTGGAATACTCAGACAAATGAAGTAACGTGGGAGCTGCCCCAAGATCTGGCTACCCAGGTTCAGGGGGCTCAGGGGTATGCAAACAGGTGAGTCCACCCTGTCAATGGAAGGGTTTTATCAGTCACTATCGTGTAACTCTTAACTCATGCTATGGTTTTCTTGTTTTATTTTATTTTTTTTCCCTTCTCCCAGCACCCCAACAGTGGAGGCTGCGGTCACAGCCGAGTCCTTCCCTGAGGTCAAAGAAGCAGTGTCTGGCGCGACCCACCGCACCTTACCATTGGTTTCCAAGAAAGAAGTTAAGAAGGTGAATTCCATAAAATTTTATTTTTGGTATTGGTTGTAATAAACTAATTTCATATCATATGAGTTGATGACGGCTGGATTTGTACAGGGAGTGATTTTAAGCACATGGACTTTGTTTGTTTGTTCTTGTTCGTCTGAACATATAGCTTTACAGATTTCAGATTCTTATTTTGTGTTTTTTTTCGTGCGTTACTTAAGAAAAGGTTAGCGTAAGTATGGCCTACACAATAATACTGAACGGTGTTGGGGTGGCTTTGATTGTAGGAGCTGAATGAAGCAATCCAGGCTATTTCCAACAAGGAAGAAGAGAAGGTGGGGGTCGCTGCCTCGCTGCTCGCCCCGCTCTTACCCGAAGCTGTGAAGGAGGAGGAGGAACGCTGGCGTAGAAGGGTCATATGTAAAGATGACGCAGCGGACGCCGCTTCCGAAGAAGATGACAACATGGCTGCCGTGTGTACCGATAGTGTAATGCCTGCTTGCGCGGATGACGGGCAAGATGATGTGTGCAGCACGGTACAGTCCGGAGAGAGTGAGGAGGAGATGGAGGAGCGAGACACATTGGAACTAGAAATGGTGTTGGAAAGGAAAAAAGTGAGTTCTCTGTAGATCTATTAAACTGGGCACCTTTTTTATATATATATATATATATGTTATAAATATAAAAACGTGTCTGTATCTTACTGTGATTACTGAATAACATTTAATGTATGAATATATATATATATATATACACACTGTTATGCTATCAATAACCACTAACTATTGAGTGTAAAGTCAGAGTCCACACTCCTTGTTTTCTGCAATTAACAATATTTATTAAGAGAGGCTAAACAAACTAACAATACATATACAAATTACTATATGCTGTTACCAAACTATCTATTCATTGATTGAATGGAAATAACAAAGAAACAGCAGGATAAGCCTGTAAACATGTGATACAATTACCACTCCCTTGTGATCATCTCCACGCAGACTCAGAGAGAGAGAGAGAGAGAGAGTTGGCAGGACTTTATAAACACAATAAGTCCTCCTTCTGCTGGACACTCCCCTGGTAACCTATCTTCTCCAGTGACCCTTAGAGACCAAGGTGATAGAAAAGGGAAAGGACATTGCACTGGGGGAGGGAGTGGAAGGTGACCAAATGTCCTAACTGATTTGCCATGTGCTCTGCAGAGAAGAATCTCCATTAATGTTTGAGACCATTTTAAGGTCTTGTATAGAGAGGCTTTGCCCATTGGATCTCTGCATCATAACACCATTTCACTTCATTGGCATACAGTTGGTTGTCAATCATGCCTTCCTTTTTACAATATATATATATATATATATATATATATATATATATATAAAGCAAGCCTTCTGGCTTGTCTGGTGTCTGTAGATGAGTGTTTAATAATACTTCTACTACCCCTTAAATTTAAGTGGAAGGGTTTCCATCACCTTTTACCCACCATAACTTATGTAATGATTATATATATATATATATATATATATATATATATATATCATTACATAAGTTATGGTGGGTAAAAGGTGATGGAAACCCTTCCACTTAAATTTAAGGGGTAGTAGAAGTATTATTAAACACTCATCTACAGACACCAGACAAGCCAGAAGGCTTGCTTTATATATATATATATATATATATAATATATATAATATATTGGTAAAGTGTATGGGAGAGTGGTTGATGGGATATATATCTCACCTGGTTTCCTCAGCCAGGCACGGTAGCAAACCCAGGAGCCCTCAGGTGAGGCTTCCTAAGCTCATTACTGGGGAGGAAGCCTTAAAAGAGAGGGCTGTTAGTTTCTCCTCTCCCCTTCAAACCTGAGTGAAGGAGCAGCTACAGCCAGCGCTGCAGCCCACCAGGTATGAAGCTTTATCTATGGAAAACCTCTTACTTTGCTTTGTGCCAGACCTTAGTCTTGTAGAGAGGGATCCGGATGTTTAGTTAGAGCCGGACAGGCTTAGAGTTTGTTTTGTTTACAAGGTGCTCTGTGCCTACAGCATCTAAATAAACACGCTTTATGTTTGAAACCTGTGTGAATACAGTCATTGCCGCCCCATGCGTGAGCTGTTCCCTACAATATATATATATATATATATATATATATATATATATATATATATATATATATATATATATATACCGTATTTTTCGCTCTATAAGACGCACCTGCTGATAAGACGCACCTAGATTTTAGAGGAGAAAAAAAAGGAAAAAATATTTTGAGCTAAAAAATGGGCTAAAATATTTATTACAATAACTGAATAAGCTATGAACACAGTAAGACACACGCAGTAAGACACACACAGTAAGACACACACAGACACAGTGAGACACACACAGACACAGTGAGACACACACACACAGTAAGACACACACAGTAAGACCTCCCTCCCTAACCCCCCCTTCTCAGGATCTCCCCTCTAACTCCCTAACCCCCCCTTCTCAGGATCTCCCCTCTAACTCCCTAACCCCCCCCTTCTCAGGATCCCCCCCCCGCCCCGGTCACTTACCTTAAACTCCTGTGTTGGAAGCGTGAGGCGTTTGTCTCGGGTGCCGGCGCTTCACTGCTGAGCGCCGGCGTCTGACGTCATATGCCGGCGCCCAGCGTAAAGCGCCGGCACCCGAGACAAACGCTTCCAACACAGGAGTTGAAGCGCTGAGGCAGGCGGCGGTGGCGGTGGCGGCCGCCGCCAGCAAAGGATTCCTGTATATCTGTCAGGCAGGGGGGCCCGAGAGTTGCCGAGCGGTTGTCTTCAGCAACCGCTCGGCACCCCTTGGGCCCCCCTGACTGGCAGAAATCCAGGACTCCTCTGCTGGCGGCCGCCGCCACCGCCACCGCCGCCTGCCTCAGTTGCGACCCTGGATTTATCGGCGTATAACACGCAGGTAGGGTTTAAGCTCCGGATTTTAGTTAAAAAAGTGCGTGTTATACGCCGATAAATACGGTATATTGTTGCCCCCCCCCCCCTCCCTCCCTGCCTCCCTCCCTGCGTGCATCTTCACTCCATAAGACGCGGCTGATTTTTCATCCTACTTTGGGAGGAAAAAAACTGCGTCTTATGGAGCGAAAAATACGGTATATATATATATATATAGCTGTCTACAGACACAACAATGTGTTTAAAGATGGTCACATGTGGGGAAAGGAGAAATTAGTTGTTATAGCCCTATTGTGTTGTACTCTTCTAAATAGTAAGTATTAGACTACTAAGTAGTTGAAGTGTTTGCTGCTCTGATCATCCTCTTCTAGGATACCTGTTAATATAAGTTTGTTGTTCGAAAGCCTTTGCAACGTAGCCATTAGACCGACTGCATAATACAAAATGCATAGATTTATACACCAAGAAGGATTAGAAAGTAAAATGAATTCGCGTGCAACTGTGATTCCCCCTCCACAGGCTGAGCTTCGAGCCCTCGAGGAGGGAGACGTCAGCACTGCAGGATCCAGTCCCCGTTCCGACTTCAGCCAGTCTGACGAAACCCACAAAGCAAAGCCCATTAAAAGCAAATGGAAAGTATTTGTTCCGACAGCCAGCCCTGATTCAGCAAGTCGCAGCTCCTGTAAAACCGGCCAAGATACTCCCGAGACAGGTGAGCGATTATAACAGGGCTGTCCCAGCTCCTCTCAGAATACACAGTAAAGTTATACAGGCTGTTCTACTTTTAAGTAATCTTACAAAGCCCCAATGCATTTGATTTTACGTAAATCCCTATAACTTTAAGGAAATTTGCTTCAAATGAATCATAATTTGGGGTACAAAGTCGCTTATTTGCTTGCCTACGGTGTCGCTGTTTCTTTTGGCTTGCATACGTCTCCCTTCCTCGGCGTTAAAATGTGTTCTCCTCAATCAGAGCTTGGAGCTGAAGCCGCCGAGTGTCCGGTGCCTGTGAAAGAGCTGGAGAGAGACGAAGCCTCAGCGACAGATTCAAAAAAACAAAAAGAGGAGGAAGAGGGAGATCTGAAGGTAACGTTGGAGCCAGAATAATAGCAGTATTGGTCTGTTCAGAGAGGCGGTGTAAGGGTGCGTTGCGGAGGGCAGCTTAACGTATTCATTTTTCCCCGACAGTTCGAAATCGGAGAGCTGGCCAACAGTCTCATAAGTAAACTAGAGTTCCTCGGCATCAACAGACAGTCTGTGTCCAATTTCCATGTTCTGCTGTTTCAAACGGAGGTAAGATTGTGGGTGCCTTTACTACCCGTTTTAACTCGTTATTTACACATAGTAGTTTCTTTAGTTAGCAGTGCATGTCTTTTATTCACTTGTTTTTATGTATTGGAATATAATTTATTTGTATATTATTGTCTTTCTAGACCCGCATATCAGATTGGAGAGAAGGAGCCTTGAGTGGAAACTACCTGAAACGTAAACTCCAAGACGCATCAGAACAAATAAAACAGTATGAAATTAACGCCACCCCTAAAGGCTGGTCCTGCCACTGGGACAGGTACGAATCTTCCCCCACTTTTCACCTTTTCACATCGCAAACATGACTTGTGACATCACCACCTGACCTCGTGACCTCATCTGTTCGGAGACTGAAAGCTGCCGCCGTTAGGTTCTGGGTGGGCAGACCCTGCAGCGCTTGGCCGTGCTCATTGGAGAAAGCAAAGTTTTTGTAGAGATATACATGTATGTGTATAGAGGTTCCATGTAAAGCGTTTCCTGATCGGACACAAAGTTGGTTAAAGCCGCTCAAGGTGTTGAGTGCCCTGATCTGGGAGGGAATGAGGGGGGAAGCGCATGCGAGAGCTCTGTGAACATTTCAGGATGTCTGGACCCCACATTTCCCGCGTAACACGGACGAAGTTACCACGAGCTTCAGGCAGCAGCTGGCGACGAAGAGCAAGATGCTTTCTCCTGACTCAGGTCAGACCGAAATATTTATTTACATTTGTCTATTTTTTATTTTTTTTTTTGTTTTTCCGTATTTTATTCTTTGTTTTGTTTTTATCTTGTGCTTAATCGAAGCTCTTTACTCTTATCTTTCAGCTCCCAGAAACTAAACACTTGCCTAGCTTGCTCTAAATGAGGATCTAATAGACGATGTCAGATTTGAGCTTGGCATACCCAGAAATGGTGCTTTCATCACACCTGTGTTTTTTTTTTTATTAAGCACGGTGTCTAAACCACAGCATAAAAAATTGTACATAAAACTCTCAAATCAGACATGTAATCGTAAAGTGTGTTTGGGATCAAATTGATCTGGTCTAACGCCTAGGCATCTTACCTATTCACAAAGCTCGTTAAGCGTACCGCATACAGAGACCGTCCTAATCGTGCAGGATGGTTGTTTTCCTTTGTGAATTGCACGTGTTTTGGGGTTTTCCCTCCTGTGGGGGTGAATTTACTTCCGCAGGAGAGCAGAATAAATGAGGTGGAGATTCTGCAAGGAGTGTCATTAAAAGGCGCATATTTTCTTTTGATTCAGGGATCACAGACGTTATTTCTATCTTAATGAAAGCTCTGGAGCGTCTCAATGGGAATTCCCAGATGTGGACGAGGAAGAGAATGGGGCAGCATCCCAAAGCAAATCTGACGCTGTCTCTAAGCTGACTGAAAGGGATAAAGTCGAAAGCGCCCCACCTCCTCCTCCTGAACCACCCGAGTCTGTTCCAGGTAAAGAGGCAATAATGTCCAATATATACTTTGTAGCTTTTATAAGGCGATCCTTCCGCTAACCTGGTGCTTGTTTTGCTGACGTTCTTTATTTCGCTGGCGGCTGTTTGATGCCCTCCTGGCAGGCGGCTCTGCTGAGCGTACTGCCCATGCACAGACTTTTTTACATAGTAATTGAGGTAGCGAAGGGTTTAGTAACCGTTGGTTTGGAAATTTCCTGGGTGCCTATTATTTAATCTAATGAAATGTCTTTATGCATAGAACGCTTATAGCGGGTTCCTGTCTAGCGCATGTTATCATAAAGTCTGTCGGATTCTGTTCACTGACAACCGTTCTATATGTGTTTTGCAGAACCCCCTAAGCCTGCGGCTCCAGCGACTCCATACTGGGGTCTCCTCCAGCCACCTCTTCCTTTAGAAGTACCTCTGCCGCCACCCCCTCCCCCTCCTGAATCTCCGCCGCCGCCACCACCACCTCCTCCTCCCCCCTCGCCGCCACCACCCCCTCCCCCAGCAGATGATGGGGAGATCCAGGAAGTAGAAATGGAAGATGACGATGGTAGAGAGCCACCAGCTCCTGGGACAGAAGAAATCCAAGCCAAGTGTCAACCACTGGAGCCATCCCTCGCCAAGGTGAGCTCCTCCTGCTCGCTGGGGATGGAATGGTCAATACACTCCGTTACCCCTGTTGTTCTACTTCTCTCTAAACCGCCGCTGGCCACCAAGTGCTGCAGCTTGGCATGTTTTTAAAAAAACATGGAGCTGCTTAGAGCTTTACTTGCTAATCTCTGAAACGCGTCCCTTTCTATGTTACATGTATAGGCTGTATACTGCGGCATGTATTCCCTCTTTTGAGAGCTGAAGTTTCCTGTATGCACAATTAAAAATAAATCTGTATTTCAGAACAAAGCCGATCCTTCTGTTTCTGGTAAAGCCTCCAAGAGGAAGGCTACAGATATGTTTGCGGAACAGTCCGTTACTATCGGGAGCTGTCCGGTTCTGTATACTCAGCAGTCACTGGCAGCCGGTATGTATTCGCTTTTAACGCATTTCTTTTTAGTTTGAATTTATATATATTTTTTCCTGTACATCCTACATGAACGTGTTTATTCCGCAGCACCGGCCATCGCCGCAATGAATGTTCCAGCCAGTTACATGGGACTTCCGCTCCAGGTTCCTTCTCCTGTAGTCTTGAACACTTTGGACTATACCATTCCAGGCAGCGGCATGGTGCCCGCCATGCCTCACATAATTCCACACACTCTTCAACAAGCTCCAATTGTGCCAGAACCAGCCCCAGCTGCAGCTTCAGCGCCACCAGGCAAAGCCACGGAGAAAACCAAAAAGGCCAAGAAAGAAAAGGTCTGACATAAGTCACAGCTGTCTGGTTTTGCCTTTTTATTTTTGTTTCCTGATTCTAATGTCACTTGATTTATATTTGTTACAGGTTAAAAAGAGTAAGGTGAAAATGCCCTCGTTGGTACAGAAATGGCAAAGTATTCAAAAGGAGCTGGATGAGGAGGAGCATTCAAGCTCCAGCGACGAAGACCGAAGTCTGATGAGTCAGAAACGCATCGAAGAGTGGAAGCTTCAGCAATTATCCAGGTAGAGCTTGTGTCTTTACACGTTTAGTTTCGTCTTTGTTTAAAACTTCATCAGACTGCAACTCTCCTGATGAACCTTAATCCTGTTTGTCACACCTATATATTAAACAACCTTTAGAGGCAAACAGTCATGTACAGGTGTCTCAATCCAGGTAAAGCCTAGGAAGTGAATTACATCATTACATTACATTTGTCCAATTTTGGTGTTACTTTTATTAAAAGTGTGGTTAACACCAAAATTAAACAAAAAAAAAAATCAATAACAATATTGTGTGTGTGTGTGTGTGTGTATATATATATATAATGTATGTGATTGCTAACAGCAATTACTCCTATGATGCCCAGGGGCCCAGTACATGCTACAACCTGAGCTTGATAGGAGTGTGATTACAAGCTCCCTATGCCATACTATTCCCCCCTCACACACACACACACTTAAACATCTATGCTATCACACACTTATTCATTTACTCATTCATTCACAGATACAGATTAATTTCCTTAATACGCCCCCTTACCAGGACTGCAGACCTCTGTGGCTTCAGTCTGTGCGAACAACTTCTCTTGCCCCGCCCCCAGGTGAAGGAACAGAGCAGAGTCATGTGACGTACATTCACGTGACTCCGCTTGGTTCCTGCTTCTCCTGGCGAGCAACGCATAGGTAAGCAGCCTGGCCCCCGCGGACAATTATTTTATGCATTGCCGATAATGCCCTTTTCCCCCAATATATTTCGGCCACCGATATATCGGTGCATCCCTATTAATAAAGTGCTCGCAGATATCAATCTGAAGCCTTTTATGAATGTTTTGTTCGGAACGTTGCCACACGTTGTGCGCATCTTTTTAATATCCCCATCTAATCTGTGCTTTCAGTGGTATGGCTGGGAAAAATGCCAACTTCGAGGCTCTCCCTGTGGATTGGAGAGAGAGACTGAAGAGACGGAAAATGGCTTCAAGCACGTGACCTCGTGATGTTTTGTACCTTTATGTATTGTATTATCGGCAACGGATTCTGTAAAAACTGCTTCCTCTACTTCCTTTGTCTTGTATTTTTTGTGCTCATATTGGAGAAACTCAGAGATTGTTTTCATTCTTTATACATATTCGTCCTTTCTTAACCTTAAAGCCTTTACAATTTTTTTAAAGGCAAACCATTTTTTTTGTTTTGTTTTGGAACTGACAATTTTAAGACACTCCATTGTTAAATATACCTAATTTTTTAGGGAAAATCCAATGTAGTTAAGTGACTTACACTAAATAACAAGGGGGCTTTTCAGGGTGAAATGTGCAGTATTTTGCTGGGTGAACTTCTACCTGCATATTTAATTATAATTTAATGAAACAAATTCTGCCTGCGCTCAAAATAATAGGTTACTGACCTTTTAAGGCAGACTTTTTTTTTCTTTCTATCTGTACATTGTGAGACAAACTGCTAGATATATAATATGTATGTAAACCATAAAAACATTAAAAAAAAAAATCTATTTGCATTCAATAGCAATTTGTCTAATACAAAGTACAGATAAAAAAAATGCACCTTTTTACATGTGATGTCATAAACTGAGAACAGTTAACAGTCTGGATTCTTTTTTGTTTGGAGCAAGCTGTACCCTGTCTTCAGGGGTCTGCATCTGGTGGTCTACAGGCTGAATCCTATTAAGTGGTTTTGTCCACAAAAAACAAACCCTGGGATTATGCAGTCTCTTTTGGTCTTAATAGTAATTTTCTCTCACCATGAACACGTTTGGTTTTAACCAGTTACCGACTTGATGTGCAGCTGGTTAACACTGCGTCCAAATTTATATAAAGCAATAATGGTCCTGATTTTTTGGGGAAAACAAAGTAATTATATATCCAATTGTTTTAAACAATCTCCCAGTTTTTCCCACTGTAAATGTTGTAAATATTAATAAAAATACGTTTTTAACAACAAATCTGGAATGAGTAAAAAGTGATTTTTCATTTCTTTTGCAGTTTATTCATCTGAATAAAGATTAGATTGAAAGAGAGGCTTCGCAGCTTTAATGTAGTTTTATTCAGCTGCCCACAAGATGGGTTTTGATATAAATATTGCTTCAGTGTAATAATCAGGACTTAACCATCCATGATACTCCACGGCAAATGATTCAGTAAATACAGCAAACGGTATATAAAAAAACACGTCACCCAAAAATACAACTTCATCACAGATTTTCAAGCATAGGATCTGGGGCTGAGAGCTGGTCTTGGCTTTTTCTTGCAGGGTCTCCAATGCTGGTTGGCATGTGCTTTCTGGATTAAAACTGTGTTGTCGCTGGCTATATCAGCCATGTTTTAAGGCTGTTTCTGCTATGGTAGCGATCGCTGCAGACAACCCTACTTGGCTTAGTTGCAAAATATATTTTTCCTGAACCTACCTAACTTTTATGCCGCACATCAAATTGCCATTTTGCCTCTCAGGATACCGTGCCAGTAATTGGCCGATAAAACGAATACAACACTTCGCATCATCCAAATGCATCTTTGTAAATACAAGGTGAGCAGATGGGAACAAGTAACGCAATGGCACATGTTTCTTATCAATGTAAACTGTTTCGGTGACGGGTCCACCGATTGGCAATCCAGAACCGTAATCAGAAATGGTTCAGATAAGTGATCCATGTGCCACGTGCAAACAATACTGGTTTTCATTTTGTTCCAGCTGCCTTCATGTCTTCGAGCGTTCACGGTCTTCTGGATTCATTTCTGAAGTACCTTAATGCTTGTTGGGATTAAACGCACACAATCTATTTGTATCCTGCTTATAGTCCCAAGCATCCGCGCTGGAAATAAAAGATCTGTTTTTACATAGTAGGTTGCTAAAACAAACCAAAAAGGAAAGTTTTGTTAATATTTGTCATTAGCTTGTCTGAGAATGTTAATATTCTTCTGGCTCCCTTTCCCAAAGAAGCTTAAAGTTAGATACAATATTATTTATTTTTCTTTTCAGAATTCATTCTCTTTAAACATTATAGATGATTAAACAAAAAATGTATAGAACAAAGAAAATATAATCAGAATTAAACTTACTATGTCTTATATATACACAAAACCTAAATAAATAACATCACTTTCAGAGCCTTTAATGTTATTTTTAAGGGTAGTATTAGTATATCAACAGGGCATCAGGGGTTAAATAGAGACCGTAATTGAATTAAGGAACTGTAAAATGGGACGCATGGTCCCTTTAATTCCAAGTTGGGTTAAACTGTAAGCCTGCTGGTTCACTTATTGATATCTCCTCTGATGCTGTGTAACATGTATGTATTAGCACTTCCCGATTCATCCTTACCTTCGGTAACGTTAAATCACTACGGATAGCAGATAGATTTGACTGTGACCTGGTAACGGCGTGCAATTTTTTGGCATGGTCAGATCGATCTGTCCTTGGCTTCAGAAGTAAGCTGTCAAAGTAGTCTGCAGACACAAATGTTTATAATGATTGTTCTTACAGCTGTTTAGCGTTGATGTATTGAGCTATGACATCATCTCACAAATTTCAAAATCATAAAAATACCACTGCTATTTGGAGGAATCTCTTGCACGCATCATGAGTGGAATTCTTTGGGTGAAGACCTCGCTTTTGATTGTGTATATATATATATAAATATACATATATGTATATATAATATATATATACACACCGTCATACCTGATGATACTAGAGAGATGACAGACTCCTTGCGCATTCTGTTTGTCCTTCGGGTTTTGGGGCTAAGGCTGAGCTGTAGATCGCTGGGGGCTGCAGACATTTCAAGGTGTTTTTGTTTTTCTATGCTTGATGCAAAGCTGTAAGGAGAGATATTTGTTCTGAGCAATCTATGGTTTATAAAGTTGCACTTTTATTTTTTTTACAGATGTCCAAGTTTTTTCAAAAATGGTTAATACGTGGGGTTTTGTTGAGTGTTTTGGGTTAATTTCATAAATTACAGTCTATTCTAGGTTTCTGGCTGTGGCTACCTACCTGGATGGTTTTGTCGCAGCTGTAGGGATTAATGCACGGGATGTAAATGTTCTTTCTGCAAAAGAAGAAACCAAAGGTATGAGTTAAAAGTATTTGAAGAAAGAAGATTTCTGTGTAATGGATTCTGGATCCAACTGTACCTCTTCTGAGAACATGGTCTGCAACCTGTCTTCTGTCGCCATTGTAGTCCAGCATGGTGTGGAAGGGAGGAGGATGCTGTTTGATAGGAGATGGAGGGACGCTGGTTCTTTGAATTACCGTTATGATGAGAGGCAGGCGGTTCCCATTTCCAGGTTCACGAGACCTGACAGCCGCATGACGATGGCACACATTGCCGACCATCGAGAAATCTCCTACGGGACAACAGACTATTATTAAAAGCATATTCTATCCAGTAGGCACCAGGTTTACACGGAGATTTAACCCACCAACATAGGCGGTTGGAAGTTTGCTGATCAGCTGAGTCTTGACAGAAACAGGCTCTTGCTTCCGGGAATAGGAAAGGATGTGTTTTTCTATAAAGAAAAAAAATGTAGCTTGAAGCTGAATGCTACATTTGATCTCATGACTTGAAATTACAAGATGTTTGATAGTTTAGTTAACTTTTTCTTTAATACTAAACATACAATGACTGCACTCATCTGAGTGGTTTGGCTCTCTTTTCATTCTATAATATTCGCCCCAAAACTTTGCTAAATTTGCTAATACAAGACCCCATTCAACCTACAAACTTTAGGTCAGAATACAATGACTACTTCCAAACAGAAAAGGGCTTTGAAATAGGTGTATGTGCCACAGAAATCAGGAGATTAGAAAGATACACATTTATAATTACAAATACATAAAAAACAGAATATATAAGCAATTTTGTAAATGTTGTAAATATTTGGCTAACAGATCCAATCATGGTTTGGTAATTTCACATTCTTGGGAATTGAACAATATATTCTTTTATAAATATGGTTTCCTTTTAAATTAAAGTGACATGCCGTTACCTGAGCTTTGTGCCGGAGTGGTCTGTGGCACTTCCGACTGCGACGCCTGTGATAATGAACCTTCCCGATCCTTCACCTGTAATAGTCCATTCACTAAGTTATCTTAGTCCTCCAAACCAAAAACTCATGAAATGTATAGGTTGGTACAATGTATTTCTAAATAAAATTGGTGGGCAATACATTCTTTCCTATGAGGGACCAAAAATTTTATGTTTTAGCAGGTATCTTTGTTCCAACAGGAGATAACATGGAAGGGGGCATAATCAGGGCCGGCCCAAGACTTAATGCCGCCTGGTGCGAAGTTTAAAATGCCACCCCCCTGCCGACGCCGGGGGGGGGGGGCGTTATTTTAAACTTCGCCGACGCCGTTATCTACCCTCCCCCTTTGTACTTACCGTTAAACAGTCCTGCGGCGAGTCTCCCTGCTCTGCCACGGTGCCGGCTTGTAATGCTGAGCGCCGGAAATTGACGTCACTTCCGGCGCTCAGCATTACAAGCCGGCACCGAGACCGAGCTAGAGGGCTCGCAGAGGAGAGAGAGGGGCGCCGAGCGGGTAAGCGAAAACCACTCGGCGCCCCTCTCTCTCCTCCGCTTCAAACAAAAAAAAAATAAAAATAAAAATAAAAAGCTTGGGGCGGCAAAGTGCCGCCCCTTCAAAAGTGCCGCCCGGGGCAATTGCCCCACTCGGCCCTGGGCATAATGTTGGTGTTTTTGCCATAACCACCAAGGGAACTTTTTTTACTCCACTTACAGCACCTGGAGACAGGTGAGTCTTCCAGGGGGTTAAGCTAGGACAGATCCTGCTGCTGATTCCTCCTGGCATTTGCCGGCTTGGGGTCCTTTGATCACATTACATTCTGTTGGGTTAGGCCATTTTTAGCGGATTCTCACAAAATCCCTTTTTAACAATTTTTAAGCTGCACATAAGTCAACGTTTGTGTACATACAGTAACCTTTAGTTTTACCCATGGTTTGCACAGATCAAGCCTGTTACTCACCTTCACATTTGTTCTCCCCTTGTCTAATTTCCCTGATATTCTGGAGCGCGCAGGTCTAACCGTTTGGCCAGAAGGTTCAGAAATGTCCTACGATCATAAGAAGCAAAATCACATTTTAGTCAAGCTGCCTACTGGACACACTTGGCCACGTATTGTAAAGGTGTAAAGCTGTCTGTATCCCAAGGCTGCACTCCTATGATTTATCAGCAACTGGCCTTAAAGTGACAGGGCTGATTTTTGACCCCAGTCCGGTCCAGACTGGGGGTCTACAGAATCAGTTTCAGCTAAATGACAGGTAAGCCACGCTTGCTTCTTTAAAAACCCCAACACATAGCCGGCTTTTATCTCCTTACATTAACGTCACTTGGCTTTGGTTGCTGTTTGGTGTTTTGCTTCCGATACAAACTGTTTCTCTCCTTTCGTGATCGTAATCGCTTCTTCTTCTTATAAAACTATCAAAGAGAGGGATTCAAATTTGATGAAGAGACATACAACTACACATAGAACCCGGTCATTATGTTCTTCAGGCTTTCTGACAAGCAACCCGCTAACTAACTTTGTTTAAGAAACCATCGTTAAAGAGACTTTAACAAGTACACGATACCTGCAGAGCTTTTGGCTTTCCCAGTCAAAATATAATAACATAATAATATATACATATATTAATATGTATACATATTAATCTATACATATTAATGATACATATAAAATATATATATATATATATATTGCTTATTTAAACTGTAAGCACCATCGCATAGGCTTATGATATAAACTGGACTTTAAGACATGGGTTTAAAGAAAGTGCCAGAGCCTCTTTCATAAACAGAACAAAAAGATCTGTATATTATGTTAGTAGAATTGAAGAAAATAAACCCGTCCCGCTCATTCTGAGATCATTGTGTTGTCAGATGCAAATGCAGAATTTCAACACTAAAATAATTAATTTGCATACAGGATCACCCCCAAATCTATAACCATACAGCCTTACAATCTACAGGGTGAGGGGTTTTAGCTGTCTCCCACTGACGGACAATATCGTTGAAAGATCTGGACCAAAATGCTATTGGGGAAATAAAGCATCTTTAACATTATATACGCTGCCAAATTGTATTTGAATTTATTTCGTCTGAGTCTGGGATCGTAAAAACCCAGAGGTCTTTTGTTGCATGTCTCTGCTGCGAGTCTAAATTGTATTATTGGAACTGTGATCAACAAATATCCATCAAACATCTACCTTTAACGATACATCACTATTCTAAACTTTTAGATTAGGGTTGCCAAGTTCTGTCACTGGGCTAAAAGTCCCGCAAACCTCCATAAGCCATAGACTACGTTTGAGGATGGCAGATACCTTAAATAACAACAATGTGGTCCAAGTTTAAATACCCCCATCTTAGCTCTTTTTCAGCTAAGACAGGGGTATTTGAGCTGTATCACAAGGCTTTGTATCCCCTTACCTTTTCTGCAATGTTTAGTAAATGGGCAGGGAGACCGTCTGATTCGGAGCTGTTGGAGCCACTGGTGCTGAAGCAAAGAAAGGGAAAGATTAATGTGGATTTATGCATTATTCGAGTTACACAGCCCCGTGATTTATAAATCTGACATGCCCATGTACCCAGAAACAGATCACTGATGAGCACCTATTCCAAATGTAACATAGGAATGAACTCCCATTAGCTGTACCGCTAAGCCAAGTGTCCTGATGTAGCATTTCAACTTTGAATCTCTCCTGTATCGTCTGGATGACTAACCCACAATTTACCCAACATGCACCCTCTGGCCCTAAATGTAAGACTGGGCCATACTCAAATCCAAGTAACTTACACTGTTGGTTACATAAAAAGATTAAGACTCGTATACAGGTTAGACATGGATATGTTCACAAATACAATTAGCTTGTTAGCCTACACAACTTCAACTAACAACAATTTCCGAGACATAAGTCATTATGTATTGCTCTATAACTGGACAGCAAATCTCAGACACAGGAGTTGGATGTGACACCGGAGTTTCCATCAAATATTTGATGTGATTGTGGCATTATCTGCCCCCCTGTCTGCTGAATATCTACCAGCGTGATTATAACATTATCTGCCCCCCTGTCTGCTGAATATCTACCAGCGTGATTGTGGCATTATTTGCCCCCCTGTCTGCTAAATATCTACCAGCGTGATTGTGGCATTATCTGCCCCCCTGTCTGCTGAATATCTACCAGCGTGATTGTGGCATTATCTGCCCCCCTGTCTGCTGAATATCTACCAGCGTGATTGTGGCATTATCTGCCCCCCTGAGTTTCTCACCTGGATTCAATGTCTGACAACGAGATGTCACTCAAAGTGACGTATGAATCGACTTCACGTCCAAGTTGTTTCAGTTTTTCTCTTATTTCTTCTTCAACTAAACTCTGAATCTCAGACAAACATAAACAGAACTACAGGGAGGGAAAAATACATATAAAATACATATTAGGCCATAAATTGGACAGGAACAATGAGAGATGAACTTATCGGTCAAGTGATCTGCTTCAGGAAACTGGTATGAGCTCCAGTATGTGGGGATTAACCAATAAACCGCCAAGACAATTGGCTCAAGTTCCTAGCAAATTAAGGGGTCCCCATCACAGACCATGAAGGCATGTTATAGTTTGAAGGTGCAAGGACCTCATACATCCCCTGCTCCCGGAGGATATGTTATAAAGTCATTACCTTGGTGCTGTCTGGATTGCAATACTCCAGCAATGCGTCACAGAAGTGCCGGCCCATGGATTTTAGGTCTGCTGTTGTAAAATGGGTGCCTTTTCTGTCACCTAGAGAGATAACAAAGTGCAACAACTAAGCAAACCTTATTAAAAGTAAGATTTATAAATGTGCGCCCTTTAGGGTTAAATGCCCTTTTACTTCTGCAGTAAATTCTGCAGAATCTGGTCTCCGGTCCATAAAGCATACTCTGATCCTGTACACATAAGTCTTATTGGGAAATCAGCATGATGGGAGTTAAATAGCAAGGGGCAGCGTGTAGTAACGGTGTCTTATCATGGTATGATGGAAGGGGTACTCGCCTAGAGTGGATCCTCCAAATGTTGACTCCATGGTATAGCTGTTTCTTATACCCTTCCTCCACATTACAATCCGTCCTGTTCCTTCTTTACTTTTTTGTACTTTAAACTTACACCCTTTAAAAAAAAACTGAAATGGAAGATACTTTAAATACAAATACACCTGACTTCATGCCATGTAAATCATACCATGGATTAATCAATCTTTGTTGATAGAGAGCTCCATCCTGCAAGTACTTAGTGCTGAGTTACTTTACACTATTGATTTAGCAATTATGGTGAACTATGGATACATAAGGAATTAAAAATAGTGTGAAATGGGTATCATGACATATAGATCGCTTCCCCAGATACCTTGTCGGGTGCATTTTTGCTCAGCATGAGAGGAAATACCCTCTCTTGCAGTCTGGTTTCTGGGTGGTTCTTGTTGTTACAGCCGTACATGAAGACGTTACTCTTTCGGCTGTGTCCGTGGAAATCACAATAGAGAAGAACTTCTCTTTTGGACAGGAGCCTAAACGGTGCAGAAAACATCAAGTTAAGAGGCACGGTGAATAGAGTATGGGGTAGAAGGTTAACATGTCCAACAGATTAAAAAATATCACACAATCCACTTTTAATACTCAAGAATCTACAGTAAAAGAAGAAAGAAAGCAATGAATTGTGTATTTAGGCAATATTTATGGCAGTAATCTCTCCTATAGTATTAAAGCAGAGGCTGATTTTGAGTGGGCTCTGCTTTGGAACTCATCTCCTGCATTTTTTTCTCTTGATTTGCCACAAGCCCCGCTCCGGTTCAACATCATTGCTAAACCTGCTGCTGCAACACTTAGTAACACCTTGATTGACAAAATGTATCTTAAGACTAGAGATAGGTCATATATGTGTCAGAGAGGTGCTTCAAGCCTACAAGCAGAGGTCTGGATCGGGTCTGGATCTAGAGATGTCTTTGTGAAGCTGACAGAAAGGTCTAGGATGGCCATCTTTACCGAGTCTCACCTTTTAATCATATCCTGAGCGTGCCAAATGCACGGGAATGAATCCTTCAGCACACTTCTATAGTTCCTGTTAAGGTCCCTGCCGGTCAAAGAGCAACGATAGTTTCCGACAATGACACCATCAGGGTTCAGCATCGGGACCACTTTAAAGATAAATGTCTCCCGCAGGACCTGAGCATCTGGAGAATCACTCAGAAGGAAATCCAAGAAACCTTTCATCATCCAGGAGCCATTGGTTTCACCAGGGTGGACTCTCGCCGTCACCACCACGGCTCTCTTCTTAGCAGCTTCTGCGAGGTTCGCAGATGGAGAAGTAATGGTAAGCAAGTAGACGGTGTTACCCGCTAAACTCCTACACAAAGACCGTATCTTGCAGTAATGAGAGCGCACAGGGTCAATTGCCACACTATGGAGATCCCTTTGCAGGTCAGAGTAGGTATACGGATAGCAGTGAGCAAAGTAACACGTGTCATCATCATGTGGGAATTCAAAGGTCCAAGTCAAGCAATACAAACTCTTCCCATCCTGGGATACGGAGCTCTTATAGTATTTAATGTCTTGGCCTTCCCTCTTCCATCCAACACCACGTAGTAGGGCTTCCTTCTGGGAGTACAGCAACGGCTTTAGGCCTGCATTATACAAGCTGTTGCTCTTCATCAGGTTGGTGATGGTGAAGCGGAATGAGACGCCTTTCTTTGTGTTCTTCACCTGGAAGTAATACCATTGAGTGTGCTTGCTGGTGTATAGGTCAGTGCGTAGGGTCAGCTCATACTCGTACTTCCCACTGTAAGACAAATACAGGACACTGAAACGTTTCATTTCCTCGAGATTTTAAAACCATTTTAGAGGCTCGCTGCACAAAGCCGTTTATCTTTTCTGCCTCTTAAAGGGGGTAACTAACGACACCAGCTCCCCGGAGTGACCCACTCACACTTTGGCGGCTTTCTGAAGATTTCCGCTTTCAAATCGTGATTCAAACTGCAGGTCTCTGTCATCCTGACCCTCGGAACTGCTGCAGGGAATATTGTTGGCGCAGCGACGTCCTCCTGTGCGGGATCCGGTGAAGAAAGAGCCTTTGTAAGCTGAAATCAGATTATTTTATTAATGACTGAGATAACGTAACTTCAGCTAGTTCTATACAACTACATGCTGAACCCCAAAGATCCACGTTACTCTATATAGGCTTACAGCTATACATCACGCATGTTACACAGCCCCTCATTTTACTTACCAACAAACAGACACGCGCAAGTCACAATCCACTGACAAAGATCATGTCCCGTACAAAGTCACATCAATACCATCACACGTGCCTATTCCATACATCATACATAAATACTGATGCTACACATTCTATGTGAAAGTCTTTCTGTCTGCCACCAATTCTCACTGAATGCATTACCTTCTTTAATCTCATATACGACCTTCTTTTTGCCTTCAGAAGAAACTTGCGGTGTTTTTTCCTTCCCCGTGTGGACGTAGAAATACTCAGGATCTGGTGGATCCCATTCTGTGAAGAGACACAGAAAGACCATACCTTTTTATAGAAGGAAGAACTCAGATATGTATATGTAACAAAAGCATGAGTGTTTTAAACTGCATTGCATGTTTAAATTACATCTATTTTACCCTAAAAGAAAAAATAACCCCCAGATCCATATTCATTTTGGAGATCAGACAAGGAATCTCCATGCCTGTAACTTCGGGGGGAATCCTTGGATATTAAATTCTGGGTCACGTTGCTATTCCGGTATCTCCTAGGTTCTCATTGTTGATGTGATAAAGATATATTATGTTGGTTACCAATATGCGTGATTTCTCCGTTGATAATTTCACATTCTTTCGGCCATCGTGGAAGCTGTAGGATGCCGTTGTGTTTGGAAGATGAAAACAAATCGCGGGGCTTGGTGAGGCGTGGGACAACCTGACCCTCCTGATTATCAAACACAACCTGTCTGCTCTTAAAGATGGATCCATTCAGTAACAGAGAATCTAATGAAAGCAGAAGGAGAATACAAGTCTATCAATCAGTAAACCCTGAATAAAGATTATTATTTATTGGTTTATATATAGCGCCATCATATTCTACAGCGCTGTACAATGGGTGAGATAACACTAAGGTCATTGGTTTATGTTTTCTGGGGCATGGGACCTTTTTAAGAGAAAAAAAAAAATCACATCCATTCGGATGCCGGGTATCAGATCCTAATAAAGCTTCTGTTCCACGTACTGCGGAATAACTCGTAACCAAGCCTTACAAACATTCTCCCCGGTGCCGCTGAATGCTCAGACTCTTCTGTATACTTTTCATGAGATTAAAACACAATGACAGGTCGGTCACAGATGGTTTACTTAGCATACTAAGGAGTACAATGAATGTTTTCTCTATGTGGACTAGCAGTAATAGTAATTGAACCTAAGAGTTTCCAGGCAGGCTAATAGTCATAAAGCAGTAGCTTTACAATGACTTTGCAGAGTCATCCCGCCACACAAATGGTTGAATAAATCTTGCCACCTCCTGGTAACAAACAGAACCCGACAGGACGCGAGCCCGAGCGATCCTGAAACCTGCCGATTATACTTCCTGAATGCCGCCAGACGCACACATGAGCTTCTTTTGATCGTCCCGAGAATACTGCAGGTCGGAGTCACTTTCTGCCTCGTCCCGTTCTGATTTCCGCTGCCCATGTGCTGCTCGTGATAAGAACTCTTCTTCTTTAGCCTTGAGGTCTGAGGCACATATATTTATATTATTACATGATGGGTGCAATCGGATCTCAAGGGTTAAACAAAGAAGTAGTAATGAAAGCCCCAATCGAGATCGTGTCTTATGACAACTGGCATTAAAACATAGGAATAAATACATACGATCCGCCTGAGCTCATCAATACACTGATGCCGAGGCACGAGGGCCAAATCTGAGAATTTATTCAACTTTTTATATGGAAATAAGTGGTTTATATCATGTTTGATGTTAATAAAAGAAAACAATGCTGGACACTGGTCTCGTGTTGCTCTCACCTCTGAAGTAGCCATAGTACTGAAGGTGGTGCTGCATGAAACGTTCATAGGGGTCCCTAAAGACCTAGAAAGAAGAGGAGGACACAACGATGAATCTTTCATAGTCTTGCTATGCATTGCACAATATATGGGTCAATATATGCTTACGGACCTCCTGTTTGAGATCTGTCTGTAGTGCAGGACACATGGTGGCCTCGGCCCATCTGTCTGCGTCTGGAGCTGAGAGTTACAGCTGAGAACATGATATATATATATATATATGTTAGTAATGCTACATACATGGCCTGCCCTTCAGCACAAAACTATCCTGCCTTATGGGTTTCATTCACCGTTCTAAGAAGCCCCGGGAGCTGGATCTGTGACACCTGAGCGGCAGTTTGACACACGTAAGACTCCTGAATAAAAATACCCCCCCCGTAATATACTTTCTATAGGGTTATTGCTGGCCATAGCATATGTTTTAATTGGCAGCTCTAGTTAAATTCAGGACATGCACCGGAACACATTCCAGAACAGCTTAAAAGATGTCTGTAATGGAACAGACAATTGTGCGCCATAGGGTAATGCTTAAATTAAAAAAAATAGGTCCGGTGGCAACAAATGTGCCCCTTGGAAATTCCTGGAAATCCAGGATAGGTGGCAGATATGACAGGCAGGTGTTGTAAGAGTGTGTCGAGAGGGGTGGAAGAATAAAAGGGGGCAGATATATAATAGGCTGATATATAACGAGCAGGTATATAGGGAGGCAGGTATATAGGGAGGCAGGTATATAGGGGACAGGTATATAGGGGACAGGTATATAGAGAGGCAGGTATATAGGGGGACAGGTTTTTAGGGGCAGGTATATAGGGGACAGGTATAAAGGGAGGCAGGTATATAGGGCGGCAGGTATATAGGGAGGCAGGCATATAGAGGACAGGTATATAGGGGCAGGTATATAGGGGACAGGTATATAGGGGGCAGGTATATAGGGGGCAGGTATTTAGGGAGGCAGGTATATAGGGGGACAGGTTTTTAGGGAGGCAGGTATATAGGGGCAGGTATATGTGAGATCTTCTTAAAGACCGAGCAGGGTGGCAGTGAGTGAGTGACCATCATGCTCCTGTGAGTGGGGCTATCTGTGACTGCACCCCCATTTAAGAAAAGACAACCCCCTCCACCCGAATAAGGGCTCCCCAAATTTCCTCACCGCACCGCTCCGCTTCTGGAACTAGACGTAGCTCCTCCCACAAACTCTCAGCGTTGCCCGGCAACGCGCATCACGTGCTCCCCCACTGCGCTTCCTGTCGCCTGAATCTTTCTCCTTGAAGCCGCGACCCGCGTCACGTGACTTCTCCAAGATGGCAGACACGGCCAGTCAGGTGCTGGTGGGCTCCTGCCTCACAGTTGTGTCCCACCCGTTAATGTACGTGAAGATGCTGGTGCAGGTGAGTGACTTCCTTAGCAGGCGGGGCCTCCCCTCGGTCTGCGCCAAATATTGAGGCAGGGGGTTGATCCTGGGGCAGCACAGTCCTGTCAGGGGCTCGGTGCTTCCTGGTCTGGCAGCAGTAATGCGGGAAGTATCGTGGCCTGTGTGGGCCGAGCTGTGTCTTGTCAGGAGCGTCGCCTGCTGCAGTGTGCAGGGTACAGGGCTATGGCTGACTGGTGAGCAGGAGGTGCTCATGGCTGCTGCTGTCTACATGGAATGGGGGCTGAGGGAGGGGTATTCCATGGCTGACAGCCTGCACCGTGGGGCATGTTTGGGTAGATGTCTGTCTGTCTGTCTGTCCTGGTAACATGTGGGCCCGGTGCCGGACACACATCTGTCTGCCATCTGTCAGCGGATCGCACACAGCTGGCTGCAGCACCTTGGGGTGGCTGGAGGAAAATGTCAGGGTTTGTTGTGAATATTTGCTTTGTTATATGTTTTATTTCTATATATATATATAATAAATGTCATCACATATAATATCTTTCATATAATAAATATATAATATCATCGGTGGGTTATTTGCTCTTTTAATAAATCGTGCAGAATGACACACAGATCACTGATGAAGAAGAAAATTAAGATATAATAATAATCCAAGGCCGGGACGGATGAGTTTGCCCTTTAATGGCATTCAGTGCCGCAAATTACACGCAAACCCTGTTTTAGCTTGTCTGATGTCAGTGTGCTTTTGGGTTGTTCTTCCCTGATACACGCGCGGTGTAATATACAGTACGATATACATTGTATATACAGTATAAGTGAACTTGGAGGTGTTGTCTGGCAGCGCATGTAGGACATTATTATCTTTTATTTATATATCGTTGCTTGCAGTCCGTACAGACTAAGACGAGCCCATACATTAGGTAAAGAAGGCTTGACTCACAAGCTTACACTCTAGAGGAGAATAAAAAACTTAACGTCTGCCCTCTATTCACCGACCATCATCTTTTTTTTTTTTTTTTTTTTTTTAGGACTGGCGTCAAATACTTTTTTCTGTTTATTTCTTTATCAAAGAATGAAGATCCAGAATTTTCTGATTTATTTTATTATTATTATGTTTTCTACGAAATGTGTAGTTTCATGCCAACGAATAACAATGTTTCTGATTGGCGAGATAACCCTGTAACTATTTAGAGTTCCCCAGCTGTTTAAAATAATATCCTCCTTTGTAGATTTTCCTATAGTAGCCACGGGCATTGAAATTGCCCCCGAACGGCAGCGGCTCTGTTGCCCGTGAATGCCCCCCGCAGGGCGAATGAGTAACCCTACTACGTGAGTGTTGGTAAAATGTTGGAATCTAATTACAGTGGAGCCATCCAGAGGTTAATTCCGGGGTGAAAAGGATGGCTTATTGTACTGGGAGTTTCTTGTACGTGCAGCTCTTGGTAGCGGTTCTTTATTCATGGGGTATCGCGTGAAAGACGTTTTTGGTGATATTCACCTTGTCAGAAGACTTCAAAGCTGTTTCGAAGAATAGAGAAAGGGTCGATTCCGGGTATTTCTTCTTGTTTTTCCTGTAATCATTATATATCTGATATAAGGATCCGCGGCTCTGGCAGAAGATTCCGCGTAGAAATCAATACTCGTGTAGTCGGCACATCTAATATTTAATAGGAAAAGCTTTTAAATCCCAGACTGGCAGAAAATCAGAAGAGCTGCTGAAGCGCTGTTGGCACGGGGTCCGTTGGCTAATTATTACCCTGACTGCCATTGGACTTTAGAACCCAAGCAGGAACATTGCGTAAAGGTGAATGACCTCATCTACTGTCATTTCACTGCGTGTGATGTCATAAGAACAGATTGTACACTGTTTTGTAAGATTAATGCTTAGACGGCACATATTAGGATCTTTATTTTAGTTTGAATGAATATACAGTACATCTACACAGCTTAGTGTTAAAAGAACGTTTAGTTTAAAATGTGTCGGCTCTCCTTACCGCTGGGGGTCCGCTCCTGGCCCGTTCTTCATAGCTAATTTGCCCAAAAGCCTAGAAAGAACTTGTTTGTGAATTGAGCCTTTTGGTTCCGGGTTCTATGACCGAGTCCCTTTTGCTTTAATTTAATTTGCTATAAAAATTACTTGAATACACTTCTTCATTCAAACAAGGCAGTGCAGGGCATCCGCTGGCTGAGGGTAGTCGGGGTGGTCTGCAGGCTTCCCAGCCTAGACAAGAAAATTGTCCTGTGATTTATGTAACTGGACAAAATCGGTGCCTTTCTTGCCAAGAGAAAACGCAGAGGAACATTGTTAGTGTATGGTTTTGTGTTGAAGAGCTCCTTGGGACTTGTTTGATGGTGGCGAAGGCTTCCCGCTCTCCTCTTCTTTGCGGGAGACGTTCTGGGGCCATTGAAAGATTTCCGTCACGTCAGGAAAGATCTGAGGGCAAACGCCTTTCGGCTCCAAGCACAAGTCCCTCCGGTTATAGAAGAAATGTTTTCTTTTGGGTCTGGCCCGCGTCAGGCATTCGGCAAACTGCTTGTCGCACTCGCACGCCATCCTACCGCAGACGCTCGCCGACGTGCATTTGGTGCGACCCCGGCCGCAGGAGAAGTGATAGAAGTCCCATTTCACTTTGCTGTAGCACTCGAGCACCACCCGGGAATGGTGATAGCAACAATCATGAAGGAAACAGCACTGGTCTATGGCATCCACCGGCACACCTCGGCCCCCGGTGCCGCAATAACAGCCGTACAAATTGATGCCCAACAGAGGCACCTTCAGTTTGTTTCTGTAACACCAGAGGGTCACGACCATGTCCAGCACCCCTCGCTTATGGCGTGGAAGGTTCTGTGCGCAGTCTCCCGGCGGCTGGAAGTGGAGGAAGATTACCAATCCCAGCGCCGACAGCGTAAGGCACTTCATTCCTGCGTCTGTCCTCACCCGGTCATCTGAAAATAAACGTCTGTCGGTATAGAAAGACACGAGGGGGTCACTGAAACCTCAGCTGTTTGGATCTCACCTCTTTATATAGACTGTACCCGTCTCTGGCTGCGGTCCTTCCCAGGAACCGTTTTCTGAAGCCTCGATTTCGTCTCTTTAATTTTCCGTTCAGTTTTACTTCGCCGCAAAGCAGTGTCCTACGTCGTGATCCGGGATTCAGTAACCCTTTCTTGTATCAAACGCTATTCTCCTGGCGGACGAATTCTTCCAACAGAATTTTTCCCTACATAGTCTGTTCTTTAAAGGTTGCTTGAGCGTCGCCGCAAAAAGAACCCGCGTGTTAATAAGACGTATTAAGCGTTATATAGTGATGACTTTATCTGTGGCAGATGTTTATTCCGTGAAAGGGTTATATGGTGTGGTTATGTGTTGTTTTTTGCGGTGATTCCTTGTGACATGTGACGGACTAAATATACTCCATTTGGGATTTGAAACTAGCAATTAGTTGATGTCCTCATATAGCATTCCATACGGACGAGCCTCGACGCTTCAACCAGAAAGCAGAGGACGCTTTTCTTCCTTTAAGTAGGGTATTTAGTGAAACTGTTGCAAAGTATACTCAGAGTCATTGGAAGTAAGTTTCAAAATCTAAATATCCTGAAGGGATCTAAAATATACCTTAAAGCAGTACACGGAGGAGCTGTTCAGCATGATAAAGTATTTAAAAAGGGGAACAAATAAAAAGGAGATGAATAAGTACTTCAATTAGGGCCACTTTAGCCAGTTGTGTTTTATAATGTGCAATTATTTTGCATTTATTCACTTTATATAAACCTACCCGCTAGCTGCCATGTTTGGATCCTCAGGGGCGTGAACTCCCCGCCTACTTGACAGCGCAGCACTTAGGCATCGCCTTTTGGCTGTGGGAAGTAAGACATTTTCCAGACCTTGGCATCTATTGAACTTTGAGTCAAGAAAGCGTAACTAAGAATCAACAGCCTTCCCCTCTGTTTTGAAGACCAGGAGATAAGGCTGTACTCTGATGGGGTGCGGGGGGGATAACGGCGGGGTACTCCGATGGGGTGTGGGGCGTATTCAGCGTTGTGGGAAATCAGCCATGATATTGCTGCAGGCAAAACGCACTAACCTATTAAACACAAAGTGTAACTGATTTTATTGTAATATTGAATGTCTTTATTTTTTTAGGTGGGACATGAGCCACTGCCTCCTACCTTGGGGCGAAATCTGTTTGGACGGCAGGTGTACCAGCTTCCGGGCCTGTTTGCATACGGTAACTACACTCCCGCACCGCAAAGGGTTAGGATAGACGGGGCGTTGGATGTCAGTTGACTTTAAATTGTGTTCTTTTGCGTAAAAAGTATTTTACAGCATAAGGTGGCGCCAATTATACCGATAACCAGATATATTTCCTTTAGTAGAACAAATATAACATCGGCATTGCAGGAAGTCCCCAGTTCAGCACCAGACTATATTAGGTTCCTATACAAAGGAGACGCAGGTAGAACACAGAGTAGGTGTTACATGATGTGATGGATATTGAGGCTCTGTACGTCTCTGTGAGCTTCCTGGGGCCATGGTCAACTTACCTGAACCTTGGACAATTCCAACCATCCTGGTTTATACTGCAGCGTTACTTACTCCGTGTCTTCGGTGGGAGGAAAGAAATATCAGTCTTACATTTAAATTTCTATTTTAAATCCCCCACTCATGACCGAGGTTGCAGAATGCATAGCTGCCGAAGGGCTGCGGTGATCAATTTGTTAATGGAAAATATTCTCTCTCCCTTTTTAGCAAAACACATAATTAGCATTGACGGGAAGAGCGGGCTGTTCAAGGGCCTGGCTCCCAGACTATGCGCGGGGGCTGTCGGGACTGTGGTACACAGTAAAGTCTTGCAGGTATGTGACTCCGTAACGGTACCACGTGATGGGCTTTGGCTTCTTGTCACCCGTTTCTCAGTGGCCTCCGGTTATTTACCTTTCTCTCTTTTTCTCCTAGCGCTACCATGAACTTGAACAAAAAGAGGTACGTTATCAGCTGAGACTGTTCCGCTGTGCGATGGAGACACGTGAACGTCATGATTCCATATTTCATGTTCTCTGCTTCATCTACTGCTGTGATTAATCGGCATCCGTGGGCTCGATGGGTAGTGGATGTATTTGTAACCTCAAGGCTGCAAAATTAATGCCACGGCTAAGACTAAAAAAAGCTTTGTAGCCACTTTTCTGACATACCAGCCGTGGTGATAAAAACAGACAAAATTCAATCATCTTTTTTTTTTTTTTATTGGCGTAGGAAAGCTATTGTATGTGACCAAGCTCGGTTGTGTCTTTTGCAGGAGGGCGATGCTGAATACAAAGACAGCTCAGCATCACTTGACCATGTTATCAAACAGGTAAACACTTGCCGCTGCGGGATTATTTATCGCTTTCTCGCCATGTTCTGCAGAGCTGTACAATGCTATCTTCCAGGAGTTTACATGCTTATTGGGTCTTATAGATAAACAAGTGATCCCAGTATCTGCTTTCGTTATTTGCTATGAATTGTATCGCTGCGACTGCCATCCATCACCACTTAAAACTGTTTTTAAAGCTTTTTAACTTCCCAACTTGCCGTTCAGATCTCAATAGCTGAATTGTGGTTTAGCCGATCGTACCGACAGTTTTTACGTTTCTGCTCTTTTACAGACCACACAGGAGATGGTTGCTCGTTCAGCAGCCACCCTCATCACACACCCTTTCCATGGTACGTTGTCCACGTCCTACAAATGACCGTCTACTGTTTTGTTTCTTAAACAAAAGACTGTAACGATGGAATCACAGTCATGATTTAGAGTATCCCTCAGAAAACTCCCAAAGCGACTGCTCTGATGTAATGTATCCCGTAGCGAGTATAAAAGTATAATTTTATTATCTGCTGGTTTTTTTTTTGTGCAGTGATCACGCTACGATGTATGGTCCAGTTCATTGGGAGAGAGACCAAGTATAAGTATGTATGTTTGTGGACATCCTAACACACCCCACTTTCCCCATTTGTGTTGTGTATTGGCTTTAATGTCTGGTCTGTTCGTTGAATGCCGGGCTCTAGGTGGACACCCCTGCCTTGCGTGTGCACAGTTTAGGCGATGGTGTCCCACTGAGCTGTTGAGTTGATTGGTCGGAGGGATAGCTGTGTATGTGAATGAAATGTAATGCCTTCTCTTCTTACAGTGGGGTGTTTGGATCCATCATCACGATATACAAAGAAGAAGGAATTCTAGGATTCTTTGCGTATGTTTCATTTACTTTTTATTTGATTTTCTTCACTTGTCTTAGCGTTGTTTACTGTCAGAATTTATAACTTTCAAAAGGGACTTTGTCGTGATTGGGTACCATGTCTGCTTTGCGTCAATACATTTTGATCTACACGTTGTACTAGGCAAACTGCTAATGTGTACATTGAAACCTATGTCAATAGAATTTTTGGCATCCTTAATTTAACTTAATTTATCCTTCATTTTGATTTATATTGCAATAGAGCATTTGGCTATAAATGAGTAAGAGAAATTTAGATCCATTTATTAAAGAATTATTTCGCCCAAATGTTTGTTTTAAAACTGATACCCTTTTTGAGCTATACTTTGACCCTGCGTCATGAAATGGCAGACCTCGGTGCGTTGCTCATTTTCTGTTTTCCGTTTCGTAGGGGTCTTGTTCCAAGGCTATTAGGAGATATCATTTCTCTGTGGATCTGTAACACGGTGGCTTATCTCCTCAACACGTATGCCCTGGATAATGGGGTAAGACTGGACCTCGTAAGATAACTTGCCCCCTCCCCTAATATTCTCTGTGAGAACTACCTGCACTCACGAGGTTGACTCTTCCTTCGCTGCAGGTTGTTGGGGAGATGAAAAGCTACTCGCAAGCAGTTACTGGGGTGAGTTGATTGACATCTGAATTCACTGTGCAGCCCAGAATTTATTGGTCATACACCGTGTTGATTTTACTAGTCCGTTAATGCCAAGGGTGGCTATTTTTAGGGGGTATGTGGTGTGTTGTGGCAGATCTGACAGTAGGTGGCGCCCTTTGATATGCCCCGAGGACACGCGTGACATTTCCATGCAGAGGAAGCTGTGGGCACAGAGCTGAAAAATCCTAGTTTTGAATAGATGCTACAGGCTGCGTTCTTCATAACACCGGCTACTGTATGTCTTTAAAAATTACATTTAGAGGCTTAGCCTTTTTTTCCTCTTATTTTCTTTATCTGTTAATGCTGATATGTATTTACTCTCCAGAATAAATAGAGCAATGTTACACAGAAAAACGTTGCCGTGTGCTAAGTTTGCATTTACTTATCTCTCTGTTTTTGAGGTTTATAATGTTCCCGATTTTCTGTTCCTCGCTTATCTCTCCCTTCAATCCTTCAGTTCATATCCAGTATGCTGACATACCCATTTCTCCTGGTTTCTAACCTGATGGCTGTTAATAACTGCGGGTGAGTACGGCACATGCCGCAGCATCTCGTCAGACTAACGCCCCAAAATGAATCGGCCGGTATTTCACACAATCTTTTTTTTGTGCAGACTGGCTGGAGGCAGCCTCCCCTACGCGCCTGCGTATACCTCTTGGATAGACTGCTGGAGCCAACTCAAGAAAGAGGTAATGCCCTAATCCTATATTCCGTGCCCAGTGTTAACGCAGGGGCCAGAGACTGTAAAATAGCTTAACCAGCAATATATTATTATTGTTTTTCATTTTTTTTTATTAAAATGCGTATTTAAACAGATTAAACAGACATTAGAAATGTGAACGTCTAGCCTCACCCACTACTTCTTCTTTTTCGTTTCAGGGTAACATGAATCGTGGAAATAGTCTGTTTTTCCGTAAGGTGCCTGCAGGAAAAAGCTACATTTTTGAACAGAAGAGATTTTATTGAAGGGAGAAACAGTAGGATCTGCACCTAAAGCTGCTCCCTCTGCCTGGAGAATGAGTTTAATTTGTACACATTTTGTTAACAATAATGTATGATTCTATTTTTTTTAATAATCATTCATTCTTGGGAACACAGTTTGTGTATGGCTATCTTAAATTTGAGAATGCAGATGTCCCCCCCCCCCCCCCTTTTCGATCTTTTACTTTGCCGCGTCGGACTCCCAGCGCGCGGTGCCAGGGGCGTTCTAGGTTTCTACCAGCCAAAGTTTTTAAGAAGCCTACTTTAAAGACACGATCCATCAGTTTGTCCATAACTTCTGTCCATTTTTAGAACATTACGCACTGGATATACCTAAGCGGAAGGCTCTTACGTGTACAAGAAGCCCCCTGAGATCAGGCGGTGCTGCAGAAGACTGCGCACCCGCTGAAAAGTGGAAGGGCTTCCCTACGGCCGTGCAAAAAACCTCACTATGCACACAATCAAGAATAAATATGTACAAAAAGATAAAGTACGTCTGTGTTCTGATAATTGTCCGGCTTCCAGACCTTCCCTGACGTCTTGTCCGGCGGCAGCTCCCGTGTTGTAATATCTGTTCGGAACGTGAATGAAAGTGGCAGCGTTTTGCTTCTAATAAACCTGTCATTTGTGGTGTCTGCTTTGTAGGTCCTTTTCACGTAGCTTTGTTTTTGATCATAAACTTGAAAAACCTGGGGAAAAAAGGGCACGCTTTCCTTGTGAATCTGTACATGAAGTGTCGTAAATGTTCATTTACCGCAGGAGATGTAACAGGATCTGTGGGTCTGTAGCCACGTTTGGAATACGGTTCTCAGCATCGAGTGGTCCGTAGGGCATCGATCATCAAGAAATTATATTGGGGGTTGTAAATAAAAGGCGCAAGGAACCTTTTGGACTCGCTATTCAAGATACTGGATTGTCTTACGAAGAATATTAGGGTTCCATTGCGAATCTGTCCCCAGGGGTCACCTTGATCATTTTAGGTTATTAAGCTGTAAGATTTATGTCTCAATGACCCCGACACAGGGCTGTTCCAACCGTAGCTGACAACTCCTATCACTCCTGGTCTGTAGTTGTGTGGCTGATTGTTATGGGAGCAGGAATTCAGCGACTTGAAGCTGTAAAGGGTGAGTTCCACTGATCCTCAGCCTTTAACAACTCCTGGAACTTAATAGAAGGGAACTTATAGCCCTTAAAATTTCCCTGATCTTAAGGGCAGCATCCGTAATTGTCGTTCCAATTTATATACGGCAGGCGTTCTTTGAAAAGTCCTGGCGCTGTGAAGGCATCCGGGATTACCGCTGACACAAGAGGGCCAGTCGTCAGGCCTGGTTCTCGTCTGAAAAGTAAGCATAGAAGGGTAATTTAGACGAGTCGTATAAACGCTCCTGGTAAATCCAGCCGTTTGCCGTCTTGCTATTGAAGGTGTGAATGTTTATCTGGCCGGTATTTAACTATAAAAAATATGCAGATGTTCTCGTTTTCTGCAGTAATAAACGTTTAGTGAGAGAGCGGATTCTTATGGATGCTTTTGGCTACAGAAGGAAGCTAAAGCGTCGTTTGACAGCATCCTCCACATTAAAGTGCTTATGATGGCAGAGAGTTATCTCTAATCGCGTCTTTGACCCAAAAGCTTGAGACGTGGGAGAGGACGGCCCTCACCCCCCATGATTTAGGGTACTAAGGCTGTTAAGGCATCAAGCTCCCGTCATTCATGAATGAACGGGGTTAAAATCCCCCTTTTAATGTCCCCGTTTCTATCTTCCTGTCCCTTTAAAGCTAATATCACTGGAAATTCATGGCAGTATTTTTTTTTTTTTCTGTTGTTTAAATCTCCTTGTACCTGTCGGGGGAAAATCGCACACATCTATTGTGCTTTAACACAATGGAGATGTTCTGTTGCCATGGTTACTCCCATTTTCCCGGAGCCCTGCTGCTGTCGTCGTAGCGGCTCTTACCCTTTGGTAAATCCGCCTGGGATTTGGAAAGTCTCCCGGACGCGTTCTGTGCTTATCCCCTATTCCTCGGCGGCAGCCATCAATGCCGTCCTTTACGGATCCAGCAGTGTCGATTCTCGTGGAATTCATTCAATTGTTAATTCCTGCTAATATTTTTTTCTAAAATATTTGAAAGTAGAGAATAATTTAAGGAGTATTTCACCATAATAGATACTTTGTTACTGGCTGTTCTATGTGACTCTATTTACATTGGGTTTTGATTAAAGGCATCCGTCACATTCTGCAAACCCTAATTTTTAGTATATATATATATATCCACCTTATATGTATTATATCGGGGGGCAGCCACCTTAACTGCCTGTTCTCAGATTATTCCTCCCCATCTCTGTGGTTGTGATTGGGGGAAACCTTTAGGAAATGAAATTGATCGGATAATGCTGGCTTTGCCACTGGCTGCCATGCATCTCAGCTTCCTCAATGTATACTTTAAAAAAAAAAAATATCTCCAAACCAATTCCACCGATCCACAAGAAATAAAAATGGATTGGGGGCAGCCGAATGCACTGTCCTGGTTATTGAAGGACGGCCGTGAACGTCTTCCACGTCTGTAAATTCCAAAAAGCGTATACTTTTATTTATTTTTTTGCTAGCAACGATTTATGAGAGATACGGCGTATCAGGGTTACGTCACATCATCTTGCTTTTCTCATAACATCTGTTGGGGATTTACTGAAAGAGTGGTGGATAAATGGAACAGCCTCCCAGCAGACGTGGTGAAGGTTAATACAAGGGATTTAAACATGCATGGGATAGACATATAGACGAGACCAACGACTGATTAAGGTTGTTATAGCAGGAAAAACAGGCGACTAGACGGGCTGAATGAGCCTGATCAGCTGGCAGATTCTATGTACCTTTTATTCTATCCTTCCCTAGCGTGACTCTATATAATGCATGTCCCCTTTCCTATATGTATAGTAAGAGCACCTAATCCATAGGAACTCAGACCTTATTCAGTCTCGTCTTAGATTCAGGAGCTGTATGCCTGCCCCATGCATCTGTAAATCCCCTTAATGTGCACCACATCTGCATAGAGGCTCTTCCATTTATCTACCACTCTCTAAAACATCCTTACATTACATCTAAACCTCTGACGCGCTAGTCTTAGACTACGACCCCAGGATTACTAGGGGCAATAAACATATTTACATACAGGTAAACAAACATAAACAATCAAGGCTGTTACAGCCAGCTGATTGACACCTGTGTACAGCAGCAGCCTCTCACATGATCAGATCACAGGACGGCTCCTAAAGCATCTCACTGTGCAAAAGGCTATATAATAACTGCATGCGAATGGTCCATATATATATATATGTATATTTACATATATACATATCTGCCTATACATATACTGTGTGGAGCTGTCCATGATTTGGTGCTCTGTATGTATGGACCCCCCTCACTCCCCCCCCCACCCTCCAGCACCCCCTTCCCTGCACCAAATCCTTCCTTGGATCACAAACTGGAGATAAAGGCAGGAGACAAGTGACAGGAGCAGCGCAGGTAAGTGCTGGGGGGGATCGGGGGGGATTCGGGGGGCTTGGGGTCCCAGGGGAGACACAGATCCTGCGCTATAAGGATAATTCAAGGGTAGACCCAGGACAGGAGAGAAGGAGAGATGGGGGTCAGGGGGAGGCAGGGAGGTGGTTGTCAGAAGGCTGGGTGACATTGACTGGCTGCAGACCTTCTGATACCTCCTCAAAGAGGACAATTGCATGTTTTATAGTCACAGCATAGATCAGGTAACCAGCCTAGTAACATTATCCATAACCTTGTGCACAGGTGGGATGCAGGGTATCTGGGGGTCCTGTTACCCCTGACATTCACGCTCCCCATCCAAACCACAGATCAGCAGACATATTCACCTGGGAGATTCGTCAATGATATATCATTGGGGTAATATCATTGCTTAGTACCCCAACAGAGAACCCCAACGAGCCCCCTGATAATGGCAGAATTCCAAAGATCTGGGGTCATTTCTGCATCCCTTACATCTACAGAAACAGCCATCGGCCCCCAAACACTTATATACAGTTACATCTCTAAAACAACAGCTGTCAATCACCCCTCATTAAAGTCTTTAAATCCAGTTTGTTTATGGATGATATGATAATATATACATCACTATACATCATATACAAGCCTGTACTTATTATGAACACATTAAATAAGAGAAATGTGGGTCATCAGGCTAACAGCCCTTATGGGGTGGGCGGTATTTTGTACATATATATATATATATATATATATATATATATATATATATGTATATATGCAAAAAACATATATCTCATCAATTGGCAACACTTATTAAATTGAAATTGATTGAAATTTCTAAAAAAAACCTTCCAGATTTTGAGAGTCAGCATTTAAAAAGTTAATTCATACCCGTATACTTATATATATATATATATATATAGATAGATATATCCTATCTATTGTTAGGGGTGGACACGTGTCTTTGCGGTACTAGCGATATATTAACTGAAATATTCCATATCCAGCAGAATATATTGTACCACGCTGCGGAATATGACGGTGCTATATAAAACAATAAATAATAATAATCCTAATTGGTAATGTTCCGAAGCTGGGATCTAACTGCATTTTTTTTGGTAAAGAAAATGGATTTTCTGAAATTGCTAATCTTGAATGCAGCTTTTTTGGAGACTAGAATTCAAATCTTTTTGCTGGGAACTCAGAATTGTCACGTGACACAAGAACACATAATATCACCCTCGCCTCCATTTCTAATTCCTCCAAAACATATTAGAAAAAGTAAAAAAATATGAACAACATAAAATTATAAAAATATACATTATAAGATATTAATATATATTAAACATACAGACTACAGTCAGGGAGCTCTTTGTTTATATTTTTTGCCAGGAATTCTTAATTATGATGTGACACAAGAACGGCTCTGATAGGTTGTTGCCATAGAAATTGAAAAACATTCTTAAAAAGTTTCTGTGTAGTTCTAATGTGATTAATCCTTTTCAGGGAAGTGTATATATATATATATATATATATAGCTCTCCTATAGTTTATTTGCTCAGCATTCCATAGAGCGCATGTAATATTTGTGTCTAAGTGGAACAGCAGATTTAAAGGTATGATCACGGTGATTATGAGTGTTCATGTGTTTTAGTAGCTAATGCACCAGGTATTAAATATTAAAGCTTGGGATCCCTGCTGTGATTAATTAGAATGATGATCAGATGGGAGAAACCTTACATGCTGAGCTTCTGATCTGTACCCTGGCTGAATACACGCGTGACCCGATGATCACACATCACGGGGGGATTTAAATCACCGGATCAAATGTCACAACTGACAGGGGCTCCAAACTTTATTGAGCTATCAATATACTCTACATATATCAATATACTCTACATATAGCAATATACTGTACATATAGCAATATACTCTACATATATCTATATACTCTACGTATAGCAATAAACTGTACATATAGCAATATACGCTACATATATCAATATACTCTACATATAGCAATATACTGTACATATAGCAATAAACTCAACATATATCTATATACTGTACATATATCATTATACTCTACATATATCAATATACTCTACATAAGGCAATATACTGTACATATATCTATATACTCTACATATATCTATATACTCTACATATAGCAATATACTCAACATATATCAATATACTGTACATATAGCAATAAGCTCAACATATATGAATATACTGTACATATAGCAATAAACTCAACATATATCAATATACTCTACATATAGCAATATACTCAACATATATCAATATACTGTACATATAGCAATATACTCAACATATATCAATATACTGTACAAATATCAATATACTCAACATATATCAATATACTCTACATATAGCAATATACTCAACATATATCAATATACTGTACATATAGCAATAAACTCAACATATATCAATATACTGTACAAATATCAATATACTCAACATATATCAATATACTCTACATATAGCAATATACTCTACATATATCAATATACTCTACATATATCAATATACTGTACATATAGCAATAAACTCAACATATAGCAATATACTGTACATATATCATTATACTCTACATATATCAATATAGTCAACATATATCAATATACTGTACATATAGCAATAAACTCAACATATATCAATATACTGTACAAATATCAATATACTCAACATATATCAATATACTCTACATATATCAATATACTCTACATATAGCAATATACTCTACATATATCAATATACTCTACATATAGCAATAAACTCAACATATAGCAATATACTGTACATATATCATTATACTCTACATATATCAATATACTCTACATATATCTATATACTGTACATATAGCAATAAACTCAACATATATGAATATACTGTACATATAGCAATAAACTCAACATATATCAATATACTCTACATATAGCAATATACTCAACATATATCAATATACTCTACATATAGCAATATACTCAACATATATCAATATACTCTACATATAGCAATAAACTCAACATATATCAATATACTGTACAAATATCAATATACTCAACATTTATCAATATACCCTACATATAGCAATATACTCAACATATATCAATATACTCTACATATAGCAATAAACTCAACATATAGCAATATACTGTACATATATCAATATACTCTACATATAGCAATATACTGTACATATATCAATATACTGTACATATAGCAATATACTCAACATATATCAATATACTGTACATATAGCAATAAACTCAACATATATCAATATACTGTACAAATATCAATATACTCTACATATATCAATATACTCTACATATAGCAATAAACTCAACATATATCAATATACTCTACATATAGCAATATACTGTACATATATCAATATACTGTACATATAGCAATAAACTCAACATATATCAATATACTGTACAAATATCAATATACTCAACATATATCAATATAATGTACATATAGCAATATACTGTACATATATCAATATACTGTACATATAGCAATATACTCTACATATAGCAATATACTGTACATATATCAATATACTCTACATATATCAATATACTGTACATATATCAATATACTCTACATATAGCAATATACTGTACATATATCAATATACTTAACATATATTAATATACTGTACATATAGCAATATACTCTACATATATCAATATACTCAACATATATCAATATACTGTACATATAGCAATATACTCTACATAAATCAATATACTCTACATATTGCAATATACTCTACATATATCAATATACTCTACATATAGCAATATACTGTACATATAGCAATATACTCTACATATATCAATATACTCTACAAATAGCAATATACTCTACATATATCTATATACTGTACATATATCATTATACTCTACATATATCAATATACTCTACATATAGCAATATACTCTACATATATCAATATACTCTACATATAGCAATAAACTCAACATATATCTATATACTCTACATATATCTTTATACTCTACATATATCAATATACTCTACATATAGCAATATACTCTACATATATCAATATACTCTACATATAGCAATATACTCTACATATATCATTATACTCTACATATATCAATATACTCTACATATAGCAATATACTGTACATATATCATTATACTCTACATATATCAATATACTCTACATATAGCAATATACTGTACATATATCTATATACTCTACATATATCTATATACTGTACATATAGCAATAAACTCAACATATATGAATATACTGTACATATAGCAATAAACTCAACATATATCAATATACTCTACATATAGCAATATACTCAACATATATCAATATACTCTACATATAGCAATATACTCAACATATATCAATATACTCTACATATAGCAATATACTCAACATATATCAATATACTGTACATATAGCAATAAACTCAACATATAGCAATATACTGTACATATATCAATATAATGTACATATAGCAATATACTGTACATATAGCAATAAACTCAACATATATCAATATACTGTACAAATATCAATATACTCAACATATATCAATATACTCTACATATAGCAATAAACTCAACATATATCAATATACACTACATATAGCAATATACTGTACAAATATCAATATACTCAACATATATCAATATAATGTACATATAGCAATATACTGTACACATATCAATATACTGTACATATATCAATATACTCTACATATATCAATATACTGTACATATATCAATATACTCTACATATAGCAATATACTCTACATATATCAATATACTCAACATATATCAATATACTGTACATATAGCAATATACTCTACATAAATCAATATACTCTACATATTGCAATATACTCTACATATATCAATATACTCTACATATAGCAATATACTGTACATATAGCAATATACTCTACATATATCAATATACTCTACAAATAGCAATATACTCTACATATATCTATATACTGTACATATATCATTATACTCTACATATATCAATATACTCTACATATAGCAATATACTCTACATATATCAATATACTCTACATATAGCAATAAACTCAACATATATCTATATACTCTACATATATCATTATACTCTACATATAGCAATATACTCTACATATAGCAATATACTCTACATATATCAATATACTCTACATATAGCAATAAACTCAACATATATCTATATACTCTACATATATCATTATACTCTACATATAGCAATATACTCTACATATATCATTATACTCTACATATATCAATATACTCTACATATAGCAATATACTGTACATATATCAATATACTCTACATATAGCAATAAACTCAACATATATCTATATACTCTACATATATCATTATACTCTACATATAGCAATATACTCTACATATAGCAATATACTGTACATATAGCAATATACTCTACATATTGTGCCATTTGCTGTTAATGGTTTCTCCATTTACTTCCTATGCTCATCTGACAAAATTGTTATAATCATACCGGGGAACTCACAGGGTTTGCCCCAGAGTCTCAGTTTTTTTGCCCCATTCTCAGGGTCTCAGGGGGAAGGGGTAGATACTCAGTGTCACACAGTCTGGAGCTGATCCCTTCCTATTTTCCCCCGCTGTAATTATATATGACTCCTAGTTGGTGCTTTTTCTACAGTATGTTATGGTTGATATCCCTGCTTGAATGTAGGTGACTCAATTAAGTGTATTTTTAAATAATGACAAGTCACGATTTCCATGAGGACCAAAATAACAGCATATTGGGTAACACATTTGGCGAGTAACTACATACAAGCTTCACGGTGGGCTAAAAAGATCAATATTTCTAGAGTGTCTGGGTGGGCTCCTTCTCATTTGCTTGATTTGGACCAAAATGATCACCAAGTTTTTCTTTTTTCAACTTTCCCCCCAACTTTCCCAATACATAAGGGCATAATGTGAGGCTTAAGGCCGGCAGTCTATCAGGACTGTATCCTTTCTGTGCTTCTTAAGCTAGATCTCTAGGCATTCCATTTTTTTTAAATAGGACTGGTGAGGGGGCATTGAGGATGTTGGGTGGTGCGTATGCCCACATTTGTTTGGGTTGTATCTGCCATTTGGCAGATTGCCTAATTGCCTCCTTGGATCAAAGTTGCCATCCTACCCCTGAGCTGGCATAGGTGTGTGGATTATTTGGGGTGGGGGGGGGCTAATGCCAAGAAGCCACACTGAGAAGCCTTAAAATTTTAATGACCCCGCAATAATCTTTAAATGCTCAATAGGAAGAAGGAATCCGTAAGAAAACGCATAACATTTTCAATGACTTCCAGAAGAATCCGGCACATATTTTCCCGACTTAACCTGTTTAAACGAGACCTCTCCAGTCTTGCTTGTTGCCGTGGAGATATGTAACCCCCCCCCCTGTGCCCACTCAAATTTCTCCCACTGTCTGAGATTAAAAATGAGAAATGATTCCTTTGATCACAACTCATGAAGGATCAGAATCGTAGTGTAGGCTGACATGGTTCTGGAAAGAAATTCTAACTTCTTCTCTTTAAAGAAAGTCTTTCATCTCAGAAGACAAAGGTACAAGCGGAGCCTTCGGGTCCTCGGCTTCCAAAGGTACTACAGACCAACGAGGTCGAACGTTCCCACGTCTAGAAGGGGTAATAGAGGTAGATCGTCTACTGATTGTGGGCCAGGACGAGGACCTTCTAGGCCAGGACGGGGACTATCTATCTACCCAATGATGTTGGGATGAGCCTGAATCGTCATGCCAAGGTCCCCTGGTCATTAGATAATCAGGAGTTGCATGACTTGAATGGCTTCCAGATGTTTTCCAATGCCTTATTGCCCCCTAGAGACATCAATCCCGACAGCAGCTTTCAAATTTCTCTAATTAATACAAAATGGTAATTCATTGAATAATTAGCACCGCGTCATGGAACAACGCTCGACATGTCATGCTTTTTTTTGTTTGTTTGTTGCCTTTGAGAACTGAAGTTGGATAATTTTGCCCTAAAGCTTGAAGATTTTTAAAGCTTTCACCCAAATGATCTAAATTATTCTTTATCACTAAAACACCGTACGTATCTCGAGATCAAACAGGACCTCAATAGGCTCCTTTCCTGCTTGGACCAAGAGAACATTTGTGACTTGAAGCCACCTCAACGTCATGTTAGTTGTAGACCCACAAACACTCAAGGACCGCCATTACTCAGAAAGATGTTTTTTTTAATCTATAGCATAAAGAATTTTAGGATATTTTATAGATCATGTTGTCATGCGCCAATAATCCAATATTGTGGTTGGTGACAGTTTTTTAGATGTTAGGGAAAAGTCATAGCTGGGCCTGATATTGTTGCAGATGATGGATCTGATTTTGGTGCAATGTTACTTTTGTATTAATTTAATTTTTCTTTTTTTAGACAGAATGTTTTCCCTAAACGGCTCCGCTTTGCTTCGACTTATTTTTATCACCCCCGTGGTTCTTGGCTATGATTTCCGCTCGGCTTTCTCTGTTGCTCGCACCAGCAGCATGGAAGGTGGACCTGAGATGGTCATCACATTTGACAAGGTCTACGTGAACATCGGAGGGGATTTTGACCCCAAGGCCGGAATGTTCAGGTGTCGGATTCCGGGAGCGTATTATTTTTCCTTCACCGTTGGAAAATTCCCCAAGAAGAATCTGTCGGTGATGTTGATGAAGAATAAGAATGAGGTTCAGGTGATTGTCTACGATGAACACCACCACAAAGAGCGGAAAGTAGCCAGTCAAAGTGCTATGTTACAACTGGATTACGGGGACACTGTGTGGCTTCGTCTTCATGGCGATCCCAAATATGCTATCTACAGTAATGCTGGACCTTACACGACCTTCAATGGATACCTCATATACCCAGATACATCCTCTTATTTCCAGGGCAGCAACTCCTACAAGTCGCACAACCTTCAAGGTACGTCGAAATCCAGAGAGGGGTCTTCAGAACAGAATGAGGTCTTCAAGCAGAACTCTGTGTCTGCTGAACAGCCTGCTGTAGACACAGACCCCAGATCAGCTTTCTCTGTTGCTCGTACGGAAAGTCTCTTTGGCACAGAGGACATTAAGACACAACATCAGCCCATCACCTTCGACACAGAGTTTGTCAACATTGGGAAGGATTTCAACCTATCTGCAGGTGAGTTTCGGTGTAGGGTGGCAGGAGCCTATTACTTTTCTTTTACCATTGGGAAAATGCCCTACAAGACAATGTCGGTCAAGCTGATGAAGAACCAAAATGAAGTCCAAGCAATGATTTATGATGACAGTCACTCCAAGAAACGAGAGATGCAGAGTCAGAGCGTGATGGCGTCCCTACAACCGGGCGATACTATCTGGCTATACAGTTACAGCCGTGATGGATACGGAGCTTACAGCAACCATGGCAAGTACATCACTTTCACCGGGTTCCTGGTGTATCCAGAAGAGACTCCCACCCAGCATCTGTTGGCCACAAACCAGAAGGTGTTCCTCACAGAGCTGTGAAGAGTCGCACAACCATAATCATACACGGTGACTTCTGAAACTCACTCCATGAGATATGTAGATCTGCACTCGTCATCTGTGTGTCAGTGAGCATGTTATCAATTATTACTTCTGTCTCTCAACATTGCATGCTCCTGTCCTGGGTGGGAAAAACCTTTCGTCTTCTCCACCCATACCGAACAACTTAATGTATGGGACAGGCCATTGTAGTTCCACGTACGGATAGTTTTTTTAAGACCAATATAAAGAGTAATTTGGGTAAATCTAGATTGAATTACCGTAGTCTGCGCCAAGATAATCTGAATGTTTTCCAATGTTTTCATTGGTCCGTGATCTTCCCTCCTGGGCTTACATGTGTCCGCCTGTCTCTGATGGGCACCTTACGCACCGTATAATACAAGGGTGTCACAGAGGGATGAAGAAGGCATTTTCTGACGCGTGTACAAGGCACTCGGAGTCCTCTAACTTGTTTTTATTGCTTTCAGGCTATTTCCACATTTTGCAGTTAATTACAAGTACTAAAAAACCACTAATTACATATTGTAACAATGCTCAGTGTCACTCCGGCATCAGGCAGGGCTGAACATCGCAGATCAACAGATAATCATGAGTCTGTCCTTCGCCGGATTCACAGCACCAACACCATGGGTGGGTTTAACTCTTTGTGGGCACAATAAACCCTATACAGATTGTTGGTTTTTACAGCCAATGTTTTATGAACATGGCCACAATAAAATGGCATGGTCCAAAGGGCCAGCCTCATGAATTGGTCCCGGAGTTAGCCAGAACCTAGTCTGTGCCTGCTGGGTGTAAAAACTTCAACCTTCAGCTGATGTAAAGACGCATTCTATCTTCTACAGGGTGACCAGGTGTCTTCTCTACACGGCGCTTGACAATGCACACGCTAGGGTCTTTTTAAAAACACTAATGCTTTGCGCAAAGACTGTTGTTATAACGGCCCCAGTTCAAAGAACCATCATCTGAGATTGTTTATAGCGAGTAAACACCATATCAAATAAGCCAAGAGTGATCAATCCTGATCAGGAGAGAACTAAGTTGTCTGATGAGACCAAACTCTTATTATGTTATTGAGCAATTATGCGCCCACTAGCTTCATAGGTCCCATTAAAATGGTTTAGTGTGGAATAAATAAACAATCGGAATCGTATAAGGCACACATTACAATCATTCGAATCTAAACAAGATCTTATTACAAAGTTTTATCATGCAAGCTGCACTGCCAGAAATATGCATCTTCAGGCTATTTGACGAGAAATACCGCCCGATGATACAAGCCGGGAATCGCAAAATCCAGTCTTCATTTTTTTTTACTGAATGTATCGAGCTATATATAATTCTAATAAATGTTTCTCAGTATTACATGCTGTCCTTTATTGTGTGTGTTCAACTGGATTTACAGTTATTGTGGTTGTCCAAACCGGCCATGTTTTTTGTCGTATTATTTCACCTATTATGTTTTTGGAGATCTGCAATAATAATATCTGGATTCACTCGGCAAGATCCAGAGTGCTAAATTGCCAGGTATACACGTCACCTACATTGCTGTTGAGGGTTGCATACTGATAAGAAATGTATGAAGGAGGCAGAAACCCTTTTTATATACTTAATATAATACAAACCATGGAGTTTAAGAGAGTCCAGGGACAATAAAGCGAGGAGTGTCCCTTCAGCCCATCTGGTGCATTTTGTGTTTCAGCAGATAAAGCTTTTTCAGTGAAAAATACTGTAATCTTCTCAGCCTATGCTAGAAGGGAAAAAACACCTACGTGTAAGCGATAGGACATCCAGGTCTCAATCTCTCAGTGGCACCTTTTGGCTCCGACATATTTACTCGGCGTATATTCTTCTAAAGGCAGCAGTGTTTGGGTGTTGTGCAATAGCACAAGAAAACCAAAAATGCTGAGCTCCATTGAATCTTTTTCACCCAGGTTATATGCGATACTCCTCTTTACTTAAAAAAATCTTTTTTTCCTGGACCATTAGGTAACTAGGGTCCACCGGCAGAGAACTAACGACATGCACATTCAGAGAACATACTATCCATTCCACATCAAATATTCAGACATACAAGATATTCCAGAATGTAAGTCTTTATTTTATATACATAAATAAGTTGTTCTAAGATGCACAAAAGGAAAGAGCTGAAGCTACTACATTCCTTTTCATTTGGCTTCCTTATTTTCCCCGGACTCCAGCTTTGGGCTCTCCTCGGGCTCCCGGTGTGAAGGGAAGGCTTCCCATGGGCTGCTCAAGTCAAACTTCCGAAATTCCTGGGCCAGCTGCACCGGCTCTGCAACCACGCGTTTCACCTCATCGTCATAACGCACCTACGGGAAGGCAAGGATCAACCACATTGTAGTAAATATGACCTTATAACACCTTAATCTGTTTTTTTCTAAGGAAACTAGCGATTTGTGTACTTGTAAAGCAAAAGGGGCAAAAAGACCCTACCTCGACGTATCCAGAAAGGGGAAAGTCTTTGCGGAAAGGATGTCCCTCAAAGCCGTAGTCTGTCAAGATTCTCCTCAAGTCAGGATGATTGGCAAAGAATACCCCATACATGTCCCAAACCTAAAGGAGAAAAACAGAGCTATGGCTAAATATTGTTACAAACAGGGATGTCCACCTAGAAGACCAAGGTCATCAAAAGGTATGCAATACCCCCCCCTCCCAGTATTCCAAACACTGACATATATCCATAAACTGAAATATATCCATAAAATGACAACACAATGAATCCCTTCTGCACTTCATCTCTGTGACCAAGTGTCTCGATGACTAAACTCTGTGTACCGTGAACAGATTTGGCTCTGCTAAACAGTGCTGCTAAACCCAATCCTCAGAATAATTTGTGGCCAAGAAGGCCTGGGAAATATTCTCTTGTCCCTGGGAATATTTCAGGGGCAATTTCAGAAACTATGTTACAGAGTCAGTAATAAACAGACAACCAGAGCTTCCCGAAAACATGTCTCAGAAGAGCAAAATCTATTGGATGAAGAACGCCTCCCTATTTAGCCCACAAGCACATTATCTGCAACAACCACAATTCCCCATCGCCATGTTAGTCGTTGGCAATCGTTATGAAGCTTTGTGAATAAGGGGACTCACCTCTCTTTCATACCAATTTGCTGCCTGGTGTAAGGACACGATCGACTCGATGGGCGTCAGCTCATCTGCATACGTCTTCACACGGATACGGGAATTAAATCGCAGAGACAGGAAATTGTAAACAATCTAAAAAGATGGAAAAACGAGGCAAGAATGACACGGACATCACGTAAAAATATTTATCCGATGAGTCCCAGAGTACGAAAACTATAATAATACGAGCATAAGAATTTATGTTTTAAAGGACAAGCTCAGCTCTTATGTACTAAAAGATGTAGTTGGTACGTGGAATAACCTTTCAGTAAAGAGAGTATTTGTATAGGACTGCTATCTGACAAATTCTGACAAAAATGAGTTGCTAATACGAGAGAAAAAAAATGTAAAGAACACACCATTTATTAAATGAGCCCAGTTATTTAAGTTAACTACCTACTTGTTTAAAACAGCCTACAGCCTGTAACTATACTAATTATTTTTTCCATTTAAATATTTTTCTTATTTCAAACCACGTCAGATAAGAATATTTTCACAGCACCTTCGACCGAAGGAGACTGCAAACACCATTATGGCTGATCCTACTCCCTTTTCTTTGTGCCATCACATATTTTATTAATGGCTGATTTAATTTTCACAAAGACGATCTGCACCTACTTCAGGATTTTGTTTCCAGTCATACAAGATGAAAATGTATATTTACTCAGAGCAATGTCTAATTTTTTTTAATCAGCAGTCTTTGTGCTTTTACCTCAAAACGGTTAGTTCTTGTTGGTATATCAACAGCAGTAAGATCTGCTAAGGATTTGAACTGAGCATTGGTGTGATCCCGAAGAAATGTAATGACGGGTACCACGCCATCTGGGTGAATCATTATCTCCAGTTCATCAAAGCATGTTACCTGAAACAGAGAGATGGTAAAAGTAGAACAAAAAGTGTTAAAGTAGCCGGTTTGGTGCAAAGCAGGAATATTTAACAAACTCTAGACAAAGTGCTACAGGCAAGTACAGCGAGGGAGCCGTACAAGAATTAGCACAAAACTAATATAATAGATGATAAAGCACGTCTTTGAAGCCTGCAAAAGGGTAAAAGAAATTGTATTGGGGTCAACTGGATCTGGATTATACACCAAAAGGCCACATCGGTACAAATTAGAAAATGGTCATTTTTGTTATTAATGATGTCATGGAGTCGTGTGCCAGAAACACGTTCCAATACAAGCCTGCCAAGATACAAATCGATTTAGATAAAATGATGGTATTTAAACCTGAAGAACATCTAACCGTTGCACATCACTCACCTGGACTTGCTGAACATACTTTGGGAGAATCTCAGCCACGTATTCACCGAATGCAGACAGCTGTTTTTTTAACACAACGTTTCCAGGGCGAACCGTGGCTAAAGAAGAACAAACGTCAAGTCACAAAAACACAACACAATCTACCCGTTGGCTACTCCTGGTTAACACAATCAGGAGCTGCGCGGTTCTTGCTTCCACCAGGTACTCTGAGAGGACCATGAGATATGAATTATATAGGATTATATATATATATATACTAGAAAGAAAACGACATGGTTCTTGAAGAATGAAGCAAACAGCATCACAGTCAATAGATTGTAAGCTCACGAGACCAGAGCTCTATTCTCCTTCTGTACCAGTATGTCTTAACACGTGTTAATGTTATTGTTAACTGTTATGTTAAACTATACTCTGCCCTCTTTGTAATAACAACACGGAATCCACTGGCACTAAACGGAAAGTAAGATTTCTATAGAAATACACAGAGGAGGAACTTACGTTTGGTTTCGGAAGTTGTACCCTCATATCGCACCTGAGGCAGGACTCGAAGAGCAGAACCTGCATGCAGAATAGAAAGAGCATTTTACAATACCGCAAAGCATGGTTATTATTATTGTTTTATATAGCGGCATCGTGTTCTGTAGCGCCGTACAACGGGTTATTTCAATACATCTACAAACAGTGGATCTATCACCATGAGCTACATAGTATAGAGTACGTAAAAGAGGCTACGTGTGTAAATTTAGGACTCGATTCCTCTAAGAGCCAAAGAGGGAGTCGCAAAGGCTAGTATCAAATGTCGGATGAAACCGGACATAAATGTCAAATCCAATTTCAACGGCAGAGAGTTGGACAAGATGTGTCACCGGAAAGCTGCGGCCGTAAAGAGAAACGCGGCTGAGGATCCCACACTGGCCTGTCAGCCCAAACAAGTGTCATTCGTAAGAACGATGACAAGGGGTGACATTGAGTCCTTGCAAGTAACATTTACTCCGAGTACCCATACACTACCGTTCAAAAGTTTGGGGTCACTGAGCTGTTTTCATGGAAAACAAGGACATTTCTGGCTGTAACATTATTGCAAAAGAGTTTTCTAACCATCAATTAGTCGTTTAAACTTAAACTTGGGTCAACGAACACAACGTGCCATTGGAACACAGGAGTGATGGGAGTGTTTTTAAAAGAAAAGCACATCTTCATTGAAACATCATGAAATGGATGAGAAATCCCGCACAGACGATGTTATAAATGACTATTGTAGCTGGAAACGGCTGATTTTTAATGGAATCTCTCCATAGGCGTACAGAGACCCTTTATCAGTCCCATCACTCCTGTGTTCAAATGGCCCTTTATCACTCCCATCACTCCTGTGTTCCAATGGCCCTTTATCACTCCCATCACGCCTGTGTTCCAATGGCCCTTTATCACTCCCGTGTTCCAATGGCCCTTTATAACTCCCATCACTCCTGTGTTCAAATGGCCCTTTATCACTCCCATCACTCCTGTGTTCCAATGGCCCTTTATCACTCCCATCACGCCTGTGTTCCAATGGCCCTTTATCACTCCCGTGTTCCAATGGCCCTTTATAACTCCCATCACTCCTGTGTTTCGATGGCCCTTTTATCAATCCCATCACTCCTGGGTTCCAATGGCCCTTTTATCACTACCATCACTCCTGTGTTTCGATGGCCCTTTATCACTCCCATCACTCCTGGGTTCCAATGGCCCGTTATAGCTCCCATCACTCCTGTGTTCCGATGGCCCTTTATCACTCCCATCACTCCTGTGTTCCGATGGCCCTTTATCACCCCCACCACTCCTGGGTTCCAACGGCCCTTTATCACTCCCATCACTCCTGTGCTCCAATGGCCCTTTATCACTCCCATCACTCCTGTGTTCCAATGGCAAGTTGTGTTCTCTGATCCAAGTTTAAGTTTAAAAGGCTAATTGATGATTAGAAATCCTTTTTTGCAATTATGTTACAACCAGAAATGTCCTCGTTTTCCATGAAAACAGCTCAGTGACCCCAAACTTTGTAACAGTAGTGTAAAGCGTAAGGCAACTGTGCAAGTAATTACGAGCCTTTCGTGGAAAGACAGGCTGATTAATACTTCAGTAACGTGAACAATTCTTTAATTCTGAGTGTTTTCATCAGCACTGATACCGGCTCACGAAATGCCTGCTTTGCACATGCTCAATAAAACAGGAATCAAACATGCGCAGCGGCAATAACAGCCTCCTATCCGTACGATGCGGCTGACAATAACCTCCCTCCACAAGTCTCAATAAAAAGGCTGAGTAAAATATTAAAATGCCTGAAAATGGTGCATCATGTTTTCCTTCCTAGATGGAAACAAGCGCCATTCCACATGGTATAAAGCTACGTTCCCCGAAATTCTCCGCTACTGGATAATTTGGCTGTGAATAATGGGAGTTGCCATATACAACATCTGGAGAAGTGTGGCGCAAATCAAAGCTACTGGCTGCTCATCTTTATCCCCGAACAGAACAGCCAGTCAGTCAGACAGTGTGTGTGTGCCTGCGATATATATTATATATATACCGTATATACACACACACAGATATATATAGATAGATAGATAACAACATTCAGTACTCAGCACACTCAAGCTTTCACTGTATGCCCCTGTCGGTGTATACAAGGTATCCGAGTGGCCCCTCACCTCCCCGGAGTAGGCTCCGAGCCGCCCGTACTCCAGCTAACATCATTTCCCCGGAAACGGTTCCGATTCTACAACCAAGGACAACTTCACCGCGGCGGAAACCAGATGTCAAGTCCGGCTGTGAAAACGCTCCGTGCAGCTTCCGGTGAGTGCGAGCTCGTGCTGGAGAGTTCCGGTCACAGAGGGCGAGAGGAGGATCACTGATACCTGGGTTTACGGTAAATCCGCAGGCTGGAGGGCGATAACCCCCGAGTTAATGCCGGCCTCGGGGACATGACTACCGGGGAATAAATTCGCTTTGGAGCAGTCAGGGGAGCCACATTTATTATATCCCTGGATAGAGACCCGGTGCCCCAGTAACCATTCCACATCTGTGTGTAAATACCAGTGCTTATTATTTAATACACTGTATACAGATGTATATATGGCATATGGCTGTGTTACACAATCGGTATCACACTATATAGGTGTTATTACTTTATAAAGCACATGGATATGTATTATAATTATTGTGCTCCATGCATACAGATACACTTTATCTATACATTGCAAAACAAGTCTCCCATACTATGTTCTATTTAGAATTGACGCGAAGATGATCGTTGTTATATGGTGACCGATAACAATAGACATTTTAAGTATGCGATACATTATATCGCTAGTAGCAAATATGTTAAAGTTTTGTGCGCCTGAGTCTGTTCATAAGTTTGGGGTCACATAGAAATGATCTTGTTTTTGAAAGAAATGCAAATTTTGTCCATTAAATTAACATGAACTAGATCAGAAATTCAGCGCAGACGGGGTTAATGTTGTAAATGACTATTGTAGCTGGTAACAGCTGTTTTTTAATGGAATCTCTTCATAGGCGTACAGAGACCCTTTATCACTCCCATCACTCCTGTGTTCCAATGGCCCTTTATCACTCCCATCACTCCTGTGTTCCAATGGCCCTTTATCACTCCCATCACTCCTGGGTTCCAATGGCCCTTTATCACTCCCATCACTCCTGGGTTCCAATGGCCCTTTATCACTCCCATCACTCCTGTGTTCCAACGGTCCTTTATCACTCCCATCACTCCTGGGTTCCAACGGCCCTTTATCACTCCCATCACTCCTGGGTTCCAACGGCACGTTGTGTTCACTGATCCAAGTTTCAGTGTTTCTCAGCCATTTTTAAATCAAGGACCGCTAGTAACAATTACCCCAAAAAATATCAGAAGCATTATTTGTAAGAAGCAATTCTGGTGCAAATTGACCCATTCTGTTTGTTGCTATGGTGATAGGATTGCTCTTTATTATTGTGTACATCTAAGTTGTATTATTACTCTGGATTACCCTCTGTTGAGTTGAGTAGATCGCTCCTGCCGCTAGACCATTCCTTTGGTTCCCATGGCGATAAGGCCACTTTTTAAACTTTCTATCCCCACAATGCTCTTTTATCATAACCCCCATTGTGCCTCTCCCTTCCCCAAACATCTTCTCGGCCGTAATGCTCATTTTTTGTCTTTAAAGCGCGTGGAAGTCCGGTGTTGAATCAAACATGGAATCATCGGAGGATGCCGGTGCCCAAAGCCTTGCCAGCTCCTCGGAAGAGAATTATTTTGTCACGTACACGTTCACAGATCGATCGCACAGCAGCAGAGTGGCTCAGAGCATCATGAAGCTGTGTATGGAGGACGAGTTGTTTGCGGACGTCACCATCCTAGTGGAAGGAAAGGAGTTCCAGCTTCATCGGCTGGTGCTGTCGGCTCAGAGCTGCTTCTTTCGCTCGATGTTCGCTTCAAACCTTAAGGAAGGCCGCGACCGCGTGATAGAGCTCCAAGACGTTAGCGAGAGTGTCTTTCAGCTGCTGGTGGATTATATCTACCATGGGACAGTGAAGCTGAGACTGGAGGAGCTACAGGAGACGTACGAGGTGGCGGATATGTACCAGCTGACTGCGCTCTTTGAAGAGTGCTCTCGTTTTCTGGTCCGGACTGTGCAGGTCCAAAACTGCCTGCAAATCATGTGGCTGGCCGACCAGCACAGTGACTCGTTGCTCTACACGGCGGCCAAGCACTGCGCCAAAACCCATCTCTCCCAGCTCTACGACACGGAGGACTTCCTTAACCTGCCCTTGCGGCTCCTGAAGGACATCATTGCAGGTCAGTCTCCAAGTAAAACTGTCTTCCCTTGAGGTGGTGGAGGCTGAACAACTTCTGCCCCCGTGACCATGAGGACTAAGGTTGTCCACACTGGATGGGCCTAATGGTTCTTATCTGCCGTCACTTTCTATGTTGTGGTTATCGAATGCGAAATTACCATTTCTGGAGGATATCTGAAATTTGACATTTTTTTATCTCATTAAAGGTTTATTACACCACCTGTTTTGTCCTCTTAGTAAATCAATTCTTTATCCATTCTCTCTGGCTTTCCTTGAGCGACGCTCATTATTTAATTTTTTTTCTTCTGTAACAGACGGAGTACCGTGTTCACAGAATCCCACTGTTGCTATAAAAAACTGGATACATTTCAACAAGGAGGAGCGGGAGGAATTCTCAGACATCCTACTATCCAGCCTTAAGGTAAAAAACATTCTGGTATTTTTGCAGTAACTGACATTAGAAGGGTAAATAAAATAATCACTATTTCATATAACTCTACGGGGGAGCGGTGCAAGCCAAGGGTGCCGTAAGCATTTTGTTATCGGCATATTAATATTATGAACTCTCACTCCTAGGCTGCCATCAGGAGACAATGTTGGCATAGGAGATGGATGTAGGAAAGGTTTTTATATTGTCTTCACCTTTGCTTCTAGCTGTCCTCTATTGTTGTAAGCAGAATAGATCACCCTGAGCTACATTATTAACCAGGGACATCATTAAAGTTACCCATGATGTTCATCTAAAGAAGATCTGGGGCTGGTGCCTTGTGACTCAACAAAGTCAATGTTTGAAAGTTCATTCAAATTTTCAGTGGACGGCGGCTTTAATAAGATTTTTAAATAAAAATGATAACTTTTCATCCTAAGGCATCCTCAAGGCAGACAAAACAATAGACTTTCTCCTTTTGAAATTTGGATAGCACAACCTGACTTATGCATGAAGTTGCCTTGAAAGGTTAAGTCGACAAACCTAAACCTAAACTACAAAGTGTAGCAGAAGAAGCAGAAGCTTCGGGACTATCTTGTAGAAACTCATCAAGGGGAGAATGCTTGACCAATTAACCAGGTTCACCTTGCGCAATATCTGTCCAAGTTGGCCATTAGCAATATACTTAGGCTTTTTCTTTTTGTACCATGACTGGGAAAGTAAGTCGTGACCGGTTTAAATCTGCCACCAAAATGACTGTTTCTTTTTTTGTCTTTAAAGGAAATCGGAGAGAATGTGCATATATACCTGATTGGGAAGGAGGAATCTCGCACCCACTCTGTTGCCGTTTCGCTGCACTGTGCCCAGGATGACTCCATCAGTGTAAGTGGGCAGAATAGTTTGTGCCACCAGATCACAGCAGCCTGCAAACACGGGGCTGATCTGTACGTGGTGGGGGGCTCCATCCCAAGGAGGATGTGGAAATGCAACATGGAGACAATGGATTGGGAGCGATGCGCCCCTCTCCCCCGAGACCGCCTCCAGCACACCCTTGTATCCGTCCCCAGTAAAGATGCCATTTATTCCCTTGGGGGCAAGACCCTGCAGGATTCTTTGTCCAATGTAGTCATTTACTATCGGGTACAAGACAACGTCTGGACAGAGACGAGCCAGTTAGAGGTCTCCGTGTCTGGAGCGGCTGGTGTGAACCTTAACGGGCTCATCTACCTGATGGGTGGAGAGGAGAATGACCTGGACTTTTTTACCAAACCCTCACGCCTCATCCAGTGTTTTGATACCAACACGCAGAAATGCCACGTGAAGCCGTATGTCCTACCCTTTGCAGGCCGCATGCATGCGGCAGTACACAAGGATTTGATATTTATCATTGCAGAGGGAGACCCGCTGGTCTGTTACAATCCGTTATTAGACAGCTTCACGCGGCTCTGCCTGCCGGAGGTGTGGAGCTCCAGGCCCTCCTTGTGGAAAATCGCCAGCTGCAATGGCTGCATCTATGTGTTCCGAGACCACTACAAGAAAGGGGACGCCAACACCTTCAAGCTGAACCCGGCCACCTCCGTGGTGACTGTAACCAGCGGCATTCGGTTTTTGCTGACCAACCTGCAGTTTTTACTGGCGTGATCCCGGTACTCGCGGTATACCCAGCAGCCTGTAATCTTAATAGAATAGACTATGAATCTGAATAGACTATGTTCCAAAGAGTTGACGGGACCAATACTACTATTCAGGAGGGCTTAATGTCATCTGTTGTGCCAGCCTAGTGGCTTTAATCATGTTAAATGTTTTGTGCTACTCAGTCTTTCCAAAGTTCGTTTCTAACAAGATTCAAACATATATATATATATATATCTGTAGATCTAACTATAGATATCTGTAGATCTAACTATAGATATATATATGTGTATTTTTGAACCAGCGTCTTTAAGTGCCCATTAATTTGTCACCGCTGTAGACATGTAAGGTGAAAAGTTCTTCAGCCTCCTCCATGGCTCACCCCCTAAAATAAAGCAAAAGGGGGAGCAATTATTTCCCGTTAAGGTGGATTAGTTGAGGCTGTCAATGGTCAATGTGTGGCTTAAAGGGGAAGTATTTCTATTTATTATGAATAAAATTACAACATGTATAGGAACAGAAAAGCAGAGGATCTCTTGGACCGCAACACAAGGACAGCTCTGCTAATAAAAGCAACGCTGTAGTAGTAAGGTCTGACCGGTGGACTCTCTTCGTCCCACGTTGTCCTATATGGCATTATTGGCCTTCTGTATGACCAAGAGGACACCGTGATAAAGATAAATCACGTAGGAAGAAAGCCGTGTGCTGGGAAATAATAAATAGCTTATTATTGGCTAGTTCAGCCCTAGAAAAAAAAATCTATTTTTTAGGGATTTTCCTGTTGAATAAAAATCGATTCCACCAATAAAATAAATTTTTATTGAAGATGATTAGAGCGGAAAAGTAGCTAATAGCGTAGTTAGTTATTAGCAGCCAATGAGAAGAAACACGGAAATCCTTTACCGGGATTGGTATTCAAAATATATTAAAAATAATATATTTTTTTCTTTCAATGAGTAAGTTTTATATACAATACTGCGTTCACTTCCATAACAACCTAAATCGCTCATCTAACCTCTCAGGGCTTTAATACAAAAATATACAAATCAGAATTGCAGCAGATTTGATAAGACATCAGTAATTTAATTTATTCAGGTTTTTTTTTTGTAATCTGGACCACGAATAACAACAAAAATAAAGGCTGCACATAATGTGGCATCAAGTTGAATTCAGTCTTATATGCAACAGAATCAGCCTTTCTAAAATATAAAAAGATCTTTATTCTGTTCTGCTCTTTCCTTTTAAAATAAAGCCATGACCCAAAGCAGACCTAAATTCTGCTTTACTTGTGATTTACGCATTCTGCTATCCAAATCACTATGAAAATATATTTACATATATACATTACCATCCAAAAGTTTGGGGTCACTTAGTTGTTTTCTTGGAAAACAAGGACATTTCTAGCTGTGACATAATTGCAAAAGGGTTTTCTAACCATCAAATTACCTTTTAAACTTAAACTTGCGGTTGGAACCCAGGAGTGATGGGAGTGATAAAGGGCCATTGGAACCCAGGAGTGATGGGAGTGATAAAGGGCCATTAGAAAACAGGAGTGATGGGAGTAATAAAGGGCCATTAGAAAACAGGAGTGATGGGATTGATAAAGGGCCATTGGAACGCAGGAGTAATAGGAGTGATAAAGGGCCATTGGAACACAGGAGTGATGGGAGTGATAAAGGGCCATTGGAACACAGGAGTGATGGGAGTGATAAAGGGCCATTGGAACACAGGAGTGATGGGAGTGATAAAGGGTCTCTGTATGCCTATGAAGATATTCCATTAACGATCAGCCAATTCCAGCTACAATAATCATTTACAACATTAACCCCATCTGCGCTGGATTTCTGATCCATTTCATGTTATTTATAATGGACAAAATTGTATTTTCTTTCAAAAACAAGGAAAGGTCTAAGTGACCCCAAACTTTTGAATGGTTGTGCACATTATGTAGTTTCTGTGGATATGATGCAATGCACACAGTATGCAGGTCACATAATACATACTAAAGTATGCCAACAGTTTGTAGAGATTTATAAAATAATATATATATATACGCTATGTATGTTGTATATTTATCAGAACATATATATCAAAGAACCTTCTAAAATACTCATTTAAATATGTTGATTTTTATACATTTGCAGGAAAGCTGAACCTGTAATGTGTTTCTGACGCTGAACTTCTTGCTTCTTGTAGGTTTAGGTAATTCCAGGGCTTTTTTTAACTCATCTCATGGAAGTTTAGATCGGCAGCGCCAGAATCATCTAATCAATAATCATCAGATATCTCCCTTAAAAAAGGCTGCCTGAGCAGTTAACAACCAGCAACTTAATAGGGGAGACCTCATGGGGAGGACTAATTGTGCAGACGATGGTCATCACATCATATTACTCATTTTAGTATGTAAACAGTTCATGCCAGATCTGCTGTAATAACTCTTCTGTTTGGGGGTCAGATGGCTTGACATGTAAATCCGCACCGGGCAGGGTAAACCGAGCCTCCCGTATACGGGGAGCATTAGCTGCCGGATCACAAGCGAGCCGAGAAGTTTTTATCATATTACACAAAGTACTTTTAAAGGGCTCAAACATCCGTCGTCAAATTATAATCTGTGTTATGTTGTTCTTTGAAATGCGTATTTGTACAGACTAGCAGATACTTGTTACAAGTGTGTATATCTACTCCACGGCCCCACGTTTTTAGGAGTGTGTCTCGGGGGTACAGGTATTTATGTACCCCATCTATGCAGTGCATTTATTAGTGACTGATTTATCACGGGAAGGGTATAAAATATAGCATGTGAATAGGACTTAGCGATGCTCCCATACCAAGTATTCTACACGTGTTTATCCTACAAATCTTTTATGCGGTGCATGCAATCTGTTATATAGAACAAGCCGACGCCGTCCAGCTGATCCGCTAACCGCGTGCCTCCACCGGACATCTGCCTTATGAACAGTCAGCAAAACACACACACCGGCTAACCAAATGAACCAGACCCTATCTGGGTAACACCTAAACGTTCCTGTTATTCTGAACATCGAGTACCACTTACCTTCTCTACTAGAGCAGATAGGCCACCCAATACCATTTTATATGATATATATATATCGGTATCTATCACTATATATATATATATATGATAGATAGATATATATTTAGATAGATATCACTGAGTTTCAGGTTACATACAGTTCAGGAGGGTTTCATCTGTCATTTATACCTGGTGGTAGACAGCCGAGCAGATCGTGCACAAAGACACGTCTGAGTATAGGCTTAAGTAGAAATCTTTTATCTGAATTATAATGTATGTTATAATAGCTGTTTGAATCTGAATTTGTTGTAAGCCGAATATAGTAATAAAATACATGACTTACGTTTGTTTTCTTTATAGTAACGTTTATTTTGGAATACCTTCTGTTTATGTATCAAATTTAATATTTTTATTTTAGGTCCCATGGTTTATGTCCAAGTGAAATTTGGACAAATGTGATTATTAGACTATGTTTAATTGTAGAAAATCCATTAAAAGCATTTACAGAAAATTCTGGAAGCAAGCCAGAGGTCCCGGTTGGGTTTATACGTGGAAGATGCGAATCTTCTATGATTTGTTAGGGTGAGGTTTGACATTTTGAGTTCCATTTGTCACAAGGACACATATTATCCTCCGCTTTCAGCCTCCGCTTTCTGGGGCTCTGGTGTCGTTAACCGAGCTGTAGTAACTTTCCAGCACTTGGTGTTGTGAGTCTCGGATGATAATGTGCGGCCTTATGCTTGCTATAAAAGCCTCTGCAGAATCAGGGGTCCACTTGTGTCTCTACAGAAAGAAAACAACAGTCTTCCGTTATTCCTGCTGAATTGTGTAGATTGACAAAGTTTTGGTGTAAGACGGCTTCTGATTGTTCAGATTTTGTCCCATTTGTTACTTAGAATGGGGTAAGACACTTGACAATCATAACTGTATTTCATACAACTCATACCCTTCTACTGCATGGGATCATTAACTAAACTGTTGGCAAGGTGTAGGATATCATCTCACCAAGTTTACAATTTATTACAGGGCCAACTCAGCTCCGCTATATTATTTATTGTTCTATATAGCGCCATCATATTCCGCAGAGCAGTAAAATGGATAAACAGGACATTACTAGTACATAACATAACACTGTGACTTACCGAAACAAGAGGCGAGGAGAGCCCTGCGTAAAGGAGCTTACAATCTTGACGGCGTTAGGGAGGTAAAAGTGCCTCTGTTAGGGATGGAGCAGCCGCACTAGTATATGGATTTTCTGGAGGCAGGAGAGGGACTAGGAAAGGTGAGCTAAAGGAAGATGGGAGGAAGGCAGGTAATGTGTACGTTCGTAGGCGTCCTTAAAGAAGTGGGACTTGAGGGATCGTTTTAAGGACCGAAGGTAGAGAGAAAGACGGATAGACTGCGGGAGAGCGTTCCAGCGGATAGGGGCAGCCCCCGTCTTACAGGAGAAACTCCGCTTCGTAATGCATTGGTAAAATTAAGCGTTTCAACTCATGGTTTTGTGAATAAATCTAGAAATGTAAATGGCTCTCTGTAGTACTTGGGGGGAAAGAAAATAGTACTTAAACTACAACATGAAAACACTCGTGAAAATGAAATGCCATGTTGATTGTATACAAGACAACAGAAGATAGTCCTCATAGAATTGCAGAAGTTTAGCTACTTCTCTTATAACTTGACACTTAAATATTCCTAGGTATCACGATGATGAATATTGTTCTGAAATAGTAGTCTAACGATGCTGGAAGCTGATATCTTCATTTTCTAACAGAATACAAGAACAAAGCTATGACAAACCAGGGTTTTGCTTAAGCATCACTCAAACCAAACCGATAACCAGCCAATGCCTACCTCTTACCATCTTAGAAGGAAAATAGACTGATCTCATAGTACATAGAGGGTGCCGAGTGACTGCTGATTCCACCTTAAAAAATCCTAATAATTACTCAATATTGAGCTTCTTGAGTTGGTTTTACATCTCGGAACCTCTATTCAGTTGGACTCTAGTGAATATTTTCCAGACAGATTGGCTCGTACCATGATCAGCTAACCAGTTTTATCTTATGAATGCCGATTGTGAGAATTCACAAGTAGTTACCCATGATTTAATATCCTGGGGAGTGTGGTGAAGTCAGCTCATCTGTAATGTACATCCCTTGGATTATTTTATACATAGTTACATAATCATGTCCTGATGAAAGTCTAATAAACAGACTGAAACGTTGATTAGAAAACTGCAGTTTCTCGAGTGATTATTTAAAGAAGTCCCTGGCGTGCCGGTAACTATTTTTGGATGTTATATAGTTACATAATCAGGTAGAAAGAAAAAAAAAAAGACACAGTCCATCAGGTTCAACCATTACACAAAGTCCTATTAGTTGATCCAGAAGAAGGTAAAAAAAACCCTACTGAGGCAGTAATGTCATCTCAAAAGGGAAAAAAAAATCCTTCTTGACTCCAAGGCAGTTGGGCTCATCACATTTACTCGCGTGGATGCATTTCATATCTAGAAAAATACCCTAATGCTTTTTGAATATAATGATTGAATTGGCCAAAACGACTTCAGATGGCATCGATGCCACAATTTACCCACCCTTACAGTAAAGGAACCCTCTCTATGTTTAAGATGAAAGCTCCTTTCTTCCAGTCTTAAGCGATTTCCACGTGTTGCCTGGAAGGTAGGATCTCCAAAGACCTCGAACATACATGTAGAGGTTTAGCATATCACCTGATCGATTTATTAAAACAGATATCTGAAATACCCTCATGCTGTATCTTAAGAGACATGGAACTGTAGCCGATTAATGCTAGATACCCCACAATCATCTCACCTCTATTAAGTATGCAGCTACCATGGTGGCGCTGCGAGAGCGGCCTGCCTTGCAGTGGATGTAAACGCTGTTACCCTTCTTCCGGTGCTCGTGAAGAAATGCCACCCCTTTCTGTAAGTTCTCCAGTGTGGGGACCCCAGTGAAATCCACGGTGCTGAGACGCAGCTGTTCTACACCCAAAGCGTTCCACTGCTGTAAAGAGAAAGACGTTGACGTACATGGTAAGTAGTCGAATATATGAGTATTAAGACTTCATTATTTTTTTTTAAACACAGGCTTAAGTCTTGAAGCAGCCAGTTATTGGCAAGAAAGAACTTTGATAAGTGCTTGAATCAGGGCAAACACCACCAGCAGTGAATAGGGCGAGGGATCTTGGACCATACCAACCTGCAAGTTTTGGTCTTACCTCAGCGGAGTTACACAACAGCCTGGTCTCGTATTCTTCATTCATCGTGATAACCCCGTGGACGTTTTCCTCATTAATTAACTGTAAAACACATACACATAGGTTACCATAACATTCACAGATGACATCATACCTGAGCACGTTCAACGACCAAAGACAGGTTCTAGTCAACAGTTATTCAGGTAAGAATGGGTTTCCATGGGCTGCAGTCAATCAAGGACAACTCCTCCATGAATGAGGCTCGAAGTACCTATAGAATATAGGCTATACGTTCCGTATCACGGATGGGAAAGACAAAGCCCTCTAGCCGTTGGATTGCAAATCTCATGATGCTTGGCCGGTGGCTTGCGTGTCATAAAAAGCTGGCCAACCATTATCTGTATGTAATACGATCAGAAGGACAATATATAAATATTTATAATAAGCAAAATGTTATATTGTAACCTTTATAAATTAAATGCAGTTACCATTAGAGATCAAATAGATTATTTCACTGTGAATGCATTCAAAAGACTATGAATATTGAATAAAAGCATAATAAACATAATTTCAATAAATAAGCAAATGGCCATGTCTGCAATGAGCAATTCTGGAGCAAAGTTCTAAATGGGGAGCAATCAGCAGGTACATTTCCTTAGTTTCCATGGTGACAACTTCACTTTCTCTCTTCTTATACTAAACGCAGTGACATGTAACATATGACAAAAGGCGCATGCGCCCTCACCTTCTCATTCATACTCCTGAAGGGCAACGCTCCTAAGATAACCGTCTCATCTATCCTATCGTACCACCTCCGATCCGTTACTTTCCTCATAAACACATTATATAACAAGGTGGGATAAAATATAACGCGAGCGGCCAGTGCCTGGATCGGCATGTTGCTAACACTTGAGGATATCACCGTCTACAACTAACCGGTGCCACCACCGCCATATTCCATATTGGCACTTCCGCCCAATTGCCCGAACAGGTTTCCGAAAGTAACCGGAAGTCTAACCCCTTCAGTCTAAGTAAGGGCAAGTCTAAGGCCAGTGCCTGTGGGTGTCGACTGAAATAGCGTCAGCCATATTGGATATGGGCAATTCCATTTTAAGGAGGATCGCTAAGCAGAATTAATTGTGCTGGATCTGCAGCTTCTCCCAAATGTAGCTATTTTGTTTAAGAGGTTGAAGAATGCTTTACTATGTATTCTTTGTTGGAAAGGCTGCAGTGGGAACTAGACATTATTATTATTATATTTTATTTATATAGCGCTAACATCTTAAGCCTTATATTCAAGGGGTCTGACAAGACGAGAATTGAGAGACTAAGACAAACCGATACATTAGGTGGAGAGAGCCCGGCTCGGAAGCTTACAATCTTGGGGAATGGGGTGAGGACAACATAAGGACATAACCGGGAACTTTCTAAACGAGCTGATCCTGGAAACATTAACCCTTTAATAGCCCATCCTAAATATTCTACGCAACGGCTCGCCTAATGGGTTGACCAAATTGCTGAAATTTCCTATCCTCATGGAAATCTTGCCTCATTATTTAAAGATACATTTAAAGGAGTCACCTGCATTCAAGCAGGGATACCAGCCATAACATACTGGGAGCAAAGGCACCAATTGGAAGGCTTAGATATGATCCCAGCAGGGTAGACCGTGAGATTGGTGATGGAGTGTCTCTTTAAGGACAAAGGTTTTTGGTCTCTATTCTGTTCATTAAGTGAAACTGATTGACAGAAATAAAACGAGGTCATCTCAGTCGAGGTAATGGTATTCTGTGCGCACTACAGTTTCTTCAATAAACCCTGGAAAAGAAGGCTGTTTGCTTTGAAGGGCTAAATTGCCTTTCTATTTTAAGTATCCCCTCTTAGCGCACCGGCTCCTAGGTTGCCATGGAAACAAACTCATTTGTATATCTGAGAATTTATTCAGGACCGGGAACCTGCTCCAAAACATCATCCTTCCCATTATCCTAATGTGTGCCATGATACTAAACATATTACATGCCAACAGAAACATGTTACAAGTTCAATGAACACAAAACCGAGCAAGAATTCAGCACATACCCAAGGTGTAAATATTGGGGATTCCGTCATACTATACGGCCAGGGAATCTGAATATTTGTGCCTGGTTCTCGGGGTCAACACCCAAATCGCGGGAGCGGGTCTTGACGCGCCCACTACCCGCATATTTCCTCTTTAAATGGGGGTATTTCCCATTATGTCAGCCGGTAAGCCCACTGACGTTGGCGTAAATGGTACTGGGCATGTGCTGAATCCTTACTTTGTTTTGTGTAATTATTGGAATACCAGGGAACTCTCCGTGTTTGACCTGGAGATCTCCGGGTAAAGCACCACTTCTCCGGATCAACACCTGAATCCTCCAGGCCGCCCCCTGCCCATTTGCCCTTTAAATGGGACCGCCCACGGATGTCACGGGACCACCCACCGATGTCACGGGACCACCCGCTGACGTCAGAGGGCAGTCCTGGTCACGTCCCGCAAGGAGTGAAAAGCCGGAGTGAAGAAGTTCCCAGGTCATTATTATTCTAGAAGCAACCCGGGAATCTGAATGTGTATGGCTTTGAGATCAAATTAGTGCTAAAAAAAAATCACCATGACAACAAATTTGCACATTTTTGAAGCCGCATCTCTGTTTGTATTACCTGGTATTATCCTGATAAAGTAAACAATTTTGCCAGGAGGTAAACCACGTGATACATTTTTAGAAATGTGCATTTTTTTTTTTTTAAAAGGCACATTATTAAACAGAAAATAAAAACCAGAAAATTATTATTAAATTATTATGAAGATCATATAAAAAAAATATATGCATTTTTTGTTGTTAAAACCAAATACCGCATAAACTAGTATGGCGGCGGATAAACGTACACAAAGACTAAGAAGCACACCAAGAATGTTCGTTTCCTTGTGTTCGTCTTTGTAAATATCTCCTTGCTAATCTCCCTGGTCCATTCCCCCCCCCCCATACAAGTCACTGCCTTTCAGTCTACCTTAGTCTTGGCAGGGGTTAACAGGAATGCTCTTCATTGGTTGATGCCAGAGGACCCCCCCCCACTGGCGACCAATAGAGTCGCTCTTACTGACCTTTAAATCCTGGCTCCAAAGCTGCTGCTAACTGTTACAGTGTTAACCCCCTATTAACCCCTGCTAGAACATGAAGAGAAAACCGAATACAAAGAACGTAGATTAATATTCGCCCAAAACAAAGATGGGAAGCGGGCGAATATTCGTAGAAAATGAAGATATTTGTTTTTTTCACGAAGATTTGGCCGGCACGACTCCCCTCCTCAGACCATTTAAGCTCGACTTGTTCATCCTTTAGGAAAAACGCCTCCCTCTTCAAAGACCCCTTGTCTGTGATTCTCTTTTACATGAGACAGGATGCAAAGAATTACTTGCCAAGCAAACCAAGACACCCTTCCGGCTCCAACAAACAATGCACAACAGAACTCCACGGTCTTTACATTTATTTTACTTTATTTATTTTACTCGCACTTCTTATACTCGTTAAAAAAAAAATCAAGAAATATAAAATCGGTTCCCATGTTTTCAGACTTGATCTAGAATTTTGTTTATTGTTACATTGTTTTTTGCATACACTATCGCTCAAAAGTATGGGGTCACTCAGAAATGGCCTTGTGTTTGAAAGAAAAGCTAATTTGGCCAAGTGCTGTATTTAGGACTGCGGAAAGCAAATATTGCCTATTAAAATAAAAATGGAAATCAGAAATCCAGCGCCGACGGTGTTAATGTTATAAATGATTATTGTAGCTGGAAACGGCTGATTTTTAATAAAATATCTTAATTGGCGTACAGAGGTCCTTTATCACTCTCATCACGCCTGTTTTCCAATGGTCCTTTATCACTCCCATCAGTCCTGTGTTCCAATGGTCCTTTATCACTCCCATCACTCCTGTGTTCCAATGGCCCTTTATCAATCTCATCACGCCTGTGTTCCAATGGCCCTTTATCACTCCCATCACTTCTGTGTTCCAATGGTCCTTTATCACTCCCATCACTCCTGTGTTCCAATGGCCCTTTATCACTCCCATCACTCCTGTGTTCCAATGGCCCTTAATCACTCTCATCACTCCTGTGTTCCAACGGCCCTTTATCACTCTCATCACTCCTGTGTTCCAATGGCCCTTTATCACTCCCATCACTCTTGTGTTCCAATAGCCCTTTATCACTCCCATCACTCCTGTGCTCCAATGGCCCTTTATCACTCCCATCACTCTTTTGTTCCAATGGCCTTTTATCACTTCCATTACTCCTGTGTTCCAATGGCCCTTTATCACTCCCATCACTCCTGTGTTCCAATGGCCAATGGAAGTGAAAACCCTTTTGCAATTATGTTACAGCCGGTTTGTTTTCCATGAAAGCAGTTCAGTGACCCCAAACCTTTGAACATTACCAGATGTATAATGCTGGGGACCTACAAGTTATGTCAGGTCAGCAAGGTTGAACTTGTGGAACTTGTGTCTGTTTTCAAACTAAATGACTATGTAACAATTACCTTATGAGCCATTTATTGGACCGATTATTCTGCATTTATTTATTTATTTGATTTTGTAGCTCTGTATGACCAGTTTTGTGACAAAATGTAACCAATTCTTTGAGAAATTCAACTTGTTCTTCCAGAACGACATCATTTTAAAGGAAGATCCACCATTGAAATAATATGTTTAATGAACATAGACATTCTTTGGGATGCTTATAGGCCACTTTTAGTTATTTGGGTTGGAAATGCCAATGGTTTTATATGCGATACGGTGGTGGATGAATCACCACGACGGATCCTTCACAAAGCATTGGCCTTAAATAGAAGTGTTCTTGTACCAAAGCTACCCATTTATACCTTAATGTTCTTTTTTGTGATCAAAGGGTATAGCCTATTACTATCACTCCAACACTCACCTGTTTGGTTAATGGAAGCGGTGCACGTGGGGTGTCTCTAAGAGAGACATCATGAAAAAGGGACCGCTCAGGAATGTCTCTTTCGTTTAAAACCCCGTTAATGCCAGAACCACTGTGAAGAGAGAGTGCGTGTGATGGGTTCAGAGCTACCAAACCAATAACGCGGCTCCTGAATCTAAGACGAGACCAAGGACTGATTAAGGTTTGAGTCTTTATCGGAGGAAAATTGACCAGAATACATGGACAGAATTGGTCTGATCTGCCGTCAATTATGTTTCTATGTAAAAAAACAAAAACCTGAGACTGTATCAACTAATAAAATCTTCAAATATACATTTTCACATTATGTTTTTGGTCCATTTAAATATAATTTTATCACAAAATTATTCTGCTTACAGTTTTATTTGGAAATGACCCATTCAGGTACCGTATACAGCGCCTGCTTGCTTATGCCTCTGTTTAATAACCTCAGGGAAGATCATTGAAGTGAATGACAATTAGTAGTCCGGTGACTCGTGAGATGTGTTATACCATAGCTCCCAATTTCTACCCCGGGCAAATCGGGACACCCGAGGTCGTAGTTTGGAGCGTAGAGTGTCACTCAAACAATTCTACACATTATACATTCTCCCACGTCCCAGACACCACAGCATGAAATCAGGATTGGCTTCCAGAATCCCTCCGAGCTCTACCTCAGCCCCAAAAAGCGGGACAGAGGTAGAGCTCGCAGGACAACAGCATACAGCCGCAAAATCGGGACTGTCCTGCTCGATAAACACCACTACAAAACTAATGATACGTTTATTTTGTACATGAGCTGCACGGCTGACATAAGACTCCGCGTATTCCGTGAATATGAGCCTCATCCCAAAGACGGACACTTGGAACGTATTTTGATCCGTAAATGGAAAATGATTTATTCCAACTACTGCCCTTGGGAAAGGTCTAGTAGAGCATCTCATTTAAAAATGTACCCATCCCCGGTCCCGCGGGAAACTATCGTTGCTTGGTGTGTCTGTAAAATTACGTGTTTTGACACAGATCTTTTAGCTTTATTATGTTACCGTATAAAACCGATGGCCATCTCAACAGTCTTCTTCCAGATGGTGGGACATTGGCGAAGAGATATACGTTCAGCCGTAAGGGCGATAGAGGCCTTGGGCACTGATGTTGAGCAGTTAGACTCGGCTCGCAGTCCGTGCTCCACCTCATCCAAAACTTGTTCATCGGGGGTTCTCCAACACCCACCTCAACAAATCATTTCTGCAGAGACCTTGTTTAGCACCTGGGTACGAAGTCAGAAGGGGGCACATGTTTAACCAGGAGCCCCATGAATAATTCCGGAGATGTTGCTTCAGGAAGGGGTTTGGAGGTCGGTGGTGAGTATTGGAAGCGGAAAAGTCCAGAACCCGACATTCCCGTCCAATAAACGTTGTGTGGCCCGGCGCGCCGCAGTACCGGTGGTAACACAACCGGCACCTCACAACTATGACCTACTGGAAAGGTGGCATCCTGTGGCAATGCTATACTACACACTGCTGACCATCCAGTGCGGGGCATCCTATGACCAGTGTTTGCCCTGCAGACGGCTGAGCTTGGTTTTATACACCTGTCAGCAGTGGGTGTGGCTGAAATAACCGAGCCCTCGGGTTACGGGAGGTGCCGCACACCTTGGGCCGGGTCCCGTGCACCATTTCAGAACTGATTTTGGTCACCATAGCCGGCTCTGTTTGCAAACACAGCGTTGCCGGCTGTCAGGGCAGAACTCACCCCGCGACCCGGAGGTCAGGGCCATTATTGGTCGCTTCGCATTACCTCCCTCCCCGTGTTACTCCCCCCCCCCCCTTCTCGCGGCCGCCTGGTGGATCTGCCCGGAAGTGCCGCCATTTTGGATCATTTGCGCGTAGGGAGACGGAGAGTGGAGCGTGACCCGGCTACGGTGAGGCGATAGGTAACTAAGGGCAGTTCTTCCAGAGCAGGGGGGATATCTGCGGGCATACACACCGAGGTGGGGTCGCTAGGCCGCGAATCTTGAACCAGGCTCCCCCTCGAGCTGTAGTCATGGGATGAGGCGGCGGGTAACGGGAACCCTGAACACACCGCCCCACCCCTCTGCTCCAGGAAAGGGGTTACTATCAGCGTGGGGCAGACGCAGCTCCGGTGTTCGGTTCCGAATCCTCAGTTACATGAGTAACGGGCCTGGTAACATCACGTGTCCCCTTGCTTCCTCGGGAGGTTGTGCTAACGCTCCCCGCTCTGTTGGTATAGCTACCCCGCCGTGGACTCTGTGTCCCCGGGAACCCTGGGGGTCTGGACACTCCCTGTGTCCTGGAGGCGTTTGCTTTCCCCCTCAGGCCGGAGCCAAACTTACCCCCTCCCGTCGCTGCCCGTACCTGGCTTCACGGGCTGCGTGTCTGGTAAACAGCTGTTAATCCCTCACCATGTGAGATCCGTGCAATAAAACAGACGCTGCGGCCTCCTAACTGCCTATCGATCCGGAGAAGGCTGTCTGTTCCCAGTCTGCTCTCACCCCGTGCCTGGGTCAAGGTCTCGGGCTCGTGTTGCAGACAGTATACTCGGGGAATCCGCCTGCTGTACTTGCTGCATTCATTATATAACAGGCACTTGGCTTTAGGGGCCCCTCCGTGTTCCTCGCGCACAGGGTCACGGCATGGGGCTCCTGCCTGCTCTGTGCCATTTAGGGATGGGGGGGATCTGTATTGATGCCCGGATTATGCTCTGTAGATCTGCATCGCTGACCTCGCTGTAGATCCAAAAGAAAAAATGTAAAAAAAAAAAACCGGAAAAAAAAATTCCAACTATCAAAAAGGGGGAAAAATCCCTTCTTGATTCCGAAACAGAGTCATCGCATCGACAAGCTATAACTAATCGTGTCCTTATAACCAATTTCTTATTTGGTAGGAAAGTAACGGCCGCTGTTGAATGTGATATTTATTGTTCTCGCTGTGGAATAGTAGTTGGGTTTCGTTAATCCCTGGTTTAGTAATTGCCGTTTCTGCTTGTTTTGGAGCAGTTTGTTAGCTTGGTGACTAAACCCGTAAGCCTGGAATTATATACAGAGACCCAACGCCCGGCATGTTAGATTTTAATCTACCTGTTTCTTTCCATCGTAGACGCGGCTGCACGTTGGGGTCACTGGACCTCCTGGTCTGATTACTGCCTTCACAATACCAGAGAAAGCTGATGTAAGTTGTCTTTGATACCGTTCCTTCCATCTGTCAGATCTGTTGTGGAAAATTATTAGCAAGAGTTAAGTTTGGCTTGGTTGTCCGTTTGCCAAAGTCATCCATAAAATGTTATGATTGGGGAATAACCAGATGGGGTGAACCTCCGCAATGCATTGGGGCCGTTTGCACTGCGTTTCTGGGGAGTCCCCTATGGAACCCTCTATGTAATAATGCAGCAGTGCAAGGTTACATATAACAGTATATAAATGTGATGCCAAAGTGTGTAAGAGCTCAGCCACTAAATCACTCGGAGCCCCCCATTGACGGCCTAGCTGGAGAAAGTTGTGGAGGACCTTCCTGCGACGAAGTTAACCTGTCCGTGGTAACTTGCTGTTGAATGTATTGGGGGCCGAAGGACCTTGCTCTTTAGTTGGCTGGGTCTTCATGGGTCCACCCAAGCTAGCTGTGCCTTGGAGGTCCTCTATGAGTTTTGTTTTGTGCGATTTTCAAAAGGCACGACGGGGACCGCTTTTTAACCCCGTCTTATAAAAGCGATCGCCTGTGTAAATGAAGAGGACTATACCCTTTATCTGTTACTTAGGAAAATATCCTGTGTGCCGTATTCTGACTGTACGTCGCTGGGCTTCAAAGTTGTTGCTACACAGATAGATATGATTGCTAAAAATTCAGCACAAGTATCTAGAGTGTCCATCTACGGCTTTCGGGATGCCTGATGCCGGTTTGTGACCACTGGTGGAGAGGAGAATGCTTATAAGAATCTTATTTGCGGGTTATCAGCCTAAGACAAAATCAAGAACAAGTTATCGATTGTTCTGTCCTTGCGGGGAAGGCATCTGGTTGTCCAGGATAAATAGCAGGCTGCTGAGTAGGCTTTCTCTAACACCTGAGTCTCCCACGATGGCTGGAAACGTATCTCCGGCAGAGAAGTTCCTGGCAGCCTCTCTATTCACAGAGAAAAGCGTATAAGATCCGTCTCCCCGGGAATCGCTTTTAATCAAGTCTCATGAACGTTAAGGAATTATTCCAAAATCTTTCCCTTAACGCTGCGTGTAAATTTGGATTTTCGGCATCTCCCGCAGACTATTGTAACTATTTCTGTGATTTGCGTGGCAGAAGACATGCGTTTCTTCACCTATTTTGTCACATTTATCAAACGATTGCATTATTCTTAAGCCAAGTAGGTATTTACAGACCTCCGGTTCAGCTGATGCTTAAAAAAAAAAAAAAATTGCCGAGGTGCCAGAAGCGGTATGTTTGGGAATCGTGGCTCCCCGGCTCCTGGGATTTGTCAGGTCCTGTTTTGTTGTTCTAGTAACATTGCGTGTGGGAGGGAAGAAGAAAACCCGTGTTTCCTTCCAAAATACCGCTGCGTCTCTAGCCTGAAGCTGCAGGCTGTTTCCACGCAGATCGTACGAGCTGCCTGCATTCACGCGGCTTCTGGATCTGCGCGCTCGTTCCGTGTCACAAGTCCTGTGGTGTAGATTTTATCCGCCCTGACCGTGCCTATAAACCCCTCATATCAACTAAATATGCATCCTGATTTTCCGTAGATTGTAAGCTTGTGAGCCGAGCCCTCTTTCCTGAATGCGTCGGTTGGTCTAAGTCTGTCAGTTCTAGTTTTGTCGGACCTTTTGAATATACGGACTGTAAGAAGCGCCGCGGAATATGTTGGCGCTATATAAATAAAATATAATTTTAATAAATGCGGCACGGCGTCGTACAGCTTTTCATTAGACCGCCTGCTTACTGTTTTGCTGGTCCCGAGATACTCGGATGCCATTTCCGTCCCCGGTCCCCACACTTGCTAATTGCTTTATGGCAGTTAGCTGTCCCCATAAATCTCAATCAGTCCCGGAGGTTGTCATCCGTCAGACTTAGGCGCCCCTATCACTGCAATTCAATTGGGTTTACAACTGCCGCAAAAGCTGTATAATAATAAAAAAAAAGGGGCACTTTAATAAAGCGCGAGGTCATTATATCGTCCTGTCTCATTGACACTCGTGTGCTGCGGTAAAACACCGCTCCTTCGCTTTCCTCTTTCCTAATTTAACTGCCGGGAGCAGAGCGTCCCGACGGCGAGAGTTTCTAAGGCTCCGTAATGATCTGGGAGGTGACGGCGTACAGACGGCTGCCTCGTACCCTCGGGCTGTACGTTTTATAAGTGCCCTTATTACCAGTTAATGGTTTATATTTACCAAAAAAAATAAATAATAATAATAAGTTAAACCAGCAGTGAGAGAAATCTTTCCAAAAGTTTTTCATTATTACAGTACTTTAAAAATGTTTACATTTATTTGTAACTGTTTAATATTTATTTATTACGCATTTTCCGATAGTTATTGTTCCAGAGATATTCTTGGGATGATAACGATGTTTGTAACATTTTACAGAGTGGCTTTCCGAAATATATATATATATATACCTACAGTATGTCTGCGTGTTTATACACGGTATGTTCAGCCATCACTATCTTTATTGCTAGCCGTGTTCACAGAAGAGCCCGAGAGCCCCCAACCCCTGAGGGTTCACATGAGGAATCTGCCATCTAGCCTTATGGTATTTGTACACTCCTGGCAGGAATGGTGGGCTTTCGAGGGTCCCGCTCGAGATTTCAGAATCTAAAGGAATATGTTGGGTAATTGAAACAATAAGGGGGGTGGGAAGAGGCAGTAGGCGGTGGGTTAGGGCTGGTGGTGTTTCAGGAAAGCTACAAGAGGGGAAAGAGATGTTAAAGGGGAGGAGTTATGGATGGAAGAGGAGGGGTTTAGTGTCTTTAGCAGGCAGAAACAGGGGTTATTGCTGTAGGAGGCTTGTAGGGGAGTAGTTTAGTGGCTTTAGCAGACAAAGGGGAGGGGTTATAGCTGTAGAAGGCTGGAAGGGGAGAGGTTTAGTTGCTTTAGCAGGCAGAAAGGGGAGGGATTATGGCTGTAGGAGGGGTTTAGTGGCTTTAGCAGGCAGAAAGGGGAGGGGTTATGGCTGTAGGGGGCCCGAAGGGATCAGGAGGGAGGGTAAACAACAACAACATTTGGCCAAAGAGAAACAATGTCCCCAAAATACTTATTTGGTTCATATACAGGAAAATGTGCAGAATAAGACAATATGAAATAAACCAGATTGAAGCTTTAAATGGGGGTTGAGTACCTTAAATATCTTCGGGGCTTTTCTTTAGATGGTTCAGAGGCTTTGTGAATACAGCCGATGAGGAGATCATGCTGCTGGGCTGGTGTGGACAGCCGGTGGAACAGCCGGAGGTGGGAGACGGTTAAAAGCTGTTATCGCGCCCTCCCTGTCCGCTCGTAGCCTGTATGCTGATAATCACCCGGTCGCTAGTCACCCATTTCCGCTTCGTGATATTTTAACTTGTTTCGGTATGAATACAAACTAATAAATATATAACCCGCGGCCCATGCAGTAAAACACAAACACACAAATGTTTTGCTGATCTATTTTCCTTCTTTCTACTTACAAATATAAAGGTTATTTAAACCAAATCCAAACAGGGCTGTCCCCTTATTTTTTTTATTTGTGGCCGAACGCGTTCTCCGTGCTCCTGACCTGCGATGCCATCTTTGGTTAAGCCGCTTGTAGCCTGACCTACAGCTGCCGCAGAGTTTGATGACGTTGTCACCAACCCTTTTAAGCACGTGTGTACTGGTTTATTATAAATAAAATGAAATACCCGGTGGCAGTCGGCCCGTGGGTCAGTCGCATAACCACGTGGGATCGGCCAGCGGTGAGGCTGAGGAACACGCATGGCGCTGAGGAACACGCAAGGCGCTTCCCGAGCTGTAACTGTTGCTGTAAGTTGAGGGTGCCCTTTTGGTCATAAAGGAGCTGACCCTGAGACTCTTGAAATATTAACCCTGTAATATCCGTGAAGATTCTATGTAGTGACTCCAATGCCGGTCCTCATAGAAACCTTGACATACTGGTAGCAGAAGCACCGATCTTAGATATGATCACAGCGAGGTAGAATAAGAGACTCAGGATGAAACCCTGAGAGTTTACAGGTATGCTTATGGTGTGAGTGAGAACTCATCGAGGCAGACATGCTGCTCTTGCTGCAGGGCTCAGCAAGGTAGGTAGTGGAGAGAGAGAACGGGGATAAAGAGAAAGATTGGGGGAGAGACAGAAATAAAGGGAGATGGAGGAGAGATAATGAAAAAGAGAAGGGGAGAGAGAATAAGATGGAGACAAATTGAGAAGGGGGCGAGAGTTTGTATTTTAGGGCAAGCGAGTGCGTAGATGGAAGGTATAAGCCAGCATGTTATGTGTCGAGGGCAAGCGTGTTTGTTTAGGGGCACACACTTTTAAGGGTAGAGCATATGTGTGAATTCTGACGGTCTATCCGTAACTGTTACTGTTTTGGGCCTAAAGGGTGAGCCAGTCTGAGAGGAGTCCTGACTGAGAGGAGACCGCTGTGGGTGCAGCCTGGGTGCCGTGGTAAGTCCTGTAGATGCAACCCAGACAAGTCCTGCGTCTGGGTGCCGGGGCAAGTCCTGCGTCTGGGTGCCGGGGCAAGTCCTGCGTGTCTGTGTGCAGCCCGGGTGCCGGGGAAGGTCCTGCGTGTCTGTGTGCAGCCCGGGTGCCGGGGCAAGTCCTATAGTGTGTGTGACATATGTCTGTAATATAAGGTTTCCATGCATTCTTTGATCTATATCTTCAATTGTGAGTTTGCTTTTGATTCTTCAGTTGATCTAAACCTGCAAGGCTGGTTTTGTGTTCTTCCGTTCTCTGCGCCATGTTTCCACGTGTTTATTCTATACCTGCAAATACAGCGTTTGTATGTCTTATTCATCTGTACCCGTCACCCCAGAATATATTCTCTCTGCATGAGTAAAATGCCCACGACGTCTGCTTCTAGCCTTCTTTATCTGTAAATTTAAGGTCTGTTATTTTTGTCGTTAACAACAAAGCTTCTAACTTTTTTTTAAGCTGCCTCCTAGATTCAAAGCAGGTTTGTCAAGCACCGCATTACCGGCAGGATTGTCCGGGCTAAAACCTTACATGCTTTAACCAAATTTTAGGATGCGGCTAAAACAAATAATTAGAACTCCAGGCAGGGTTTTGTGGGTTATCATTGCTGTGGACTGACGTTCATAGAGCCCTACCGTACGGCCGTTCCCCGTGCCAGGTTTTTTTATTCTATTTTTAGGCCCGGGGCTTTAGCAACGACCAGGAATATTCTAATTGTCTTTTGAAATTCACAGTGAAAGTTCTAGTTTCTGTGCAACATTTCTTGCCATTAAAAAGTGTTAGTTTTCGCACCGCGGCTGCTGATTCGCGGGCTTTCCAATCCGAGCTTCCAGGAAAGTATGGTGTGCGGTTTTCTGATCTCCCGCTGACACTCGGCTGATTCGTTGGCGCCAATCTTAGCGTTTCAGGTTGATCGCTCGTTGGCTAGAAGCACCTATTGGGAAGAACTTTGGCTAAAAGAACATTAAAAAACATTTTATAGTGCGATAAACACTTGAGTAGGATGACGGCACTTGGGACATGGAGCTCCCGTCTATCGGTTCCATGAGGATCTATACGGTCCATGTGTGCGTGGTGAACACGGGTGATTATGTATCTATGTGCAGTCCTTATCAGTCGGGGATGTCTGTGTGGATCAGGAGAGCCCTAAATCCTATAATCTATCTGCCCTGTGAGGTTTAGCAAGTGAGAAGGATAGCACACGGTTATTAAAGTAATCTCCCTCATTAAAGGGATACGTAACAGGCGGCATCTCGTTGGACGTGTTTAGACCTCATGGTGACCGGGATCAGCACGGCAGATGTAGTTAAAGAAACTGCTGGAGAAAACCTGGCATGACTGCCCTTTAAATTTGGTGGTGGTGGTGTGGGGGGGGGGTGATTTGCGGGTGAGGGTCACGAGGTACCGTCAGACAGTCTTTGGATTTAGACACGGAGTGAAACATGGTATTTTACAAGGTGGATGTTTAGTGTAGAATACTGTATTGCTGTATGGAGAGCGGGTATTGCCAGGTTCCTCGAGGGATTGTTTGTGATGTCTTTACGTGAAATCACGTTTCGCATCGCGTCGCCTTAGCTTTTAGGACGTTATAGATTTACAGACAAAGATTGCGCTGAGCGACAGATCGCTGGCGTCTTGAAGGCTTTTGGCCCCAGTGATAAAGCTGCAGAATCTAACACTGTGTGATCGATGAAGAGCGTTTCAGGGCTTTCTCTTCTTTCGTATGTTGCTCTTATTTAGTAGATGCATTGAGTTTGGGAAGTATGTGGTTAAGCTGGGTGGCATCGGCCTGGTGGCAGATTTTCCCTTTATTGAAAAGCTAAGCGATGGGTAGCGCTTTTGGGTTATTAGTGTGGAACTTCCAACGCCCGGGACCCGGCAAGCTGGTGTCTTACTCCGTTCCGCTCTGTCGCTTTCCCCTATCTCTATCGATCTGACGTTCTGTTTATCTGATGCTGCACTCAGTACTGCTTCGCCAGGGAAAAATACACAAAACAGGCCCCCGCGTCAGCATTTTCATTGTGCCCCGGACTGAGCTGCTCTTCACATGGTAACGTCCCTTTCAAATCGGACACCAACTTTGTCGCGCCCTCCGTGCCTCTCCCAGTCCGCTCCGTCTGTCTTGTCCAGTGCTGAGTTCATTGAGGACTCCGCTTGTTGTCTCCCTCTCTCCCTCTCTCTCCCCGTGTCTCTCTCTCTCTCTGTGTGTGTGTCATCCGCACGGTCCGCTATGTCTCTCTCGTCCCGGTCCGTGTAGCGTCTCGATCTGTTCTCGTGGCCGGCCCGGGCGGAGTTGAGCTCTGTCTGCTTGTGTTTATTCCAGGGGGGCTAATTAGAAAAAGACCATGGCGTCATTTAAACTTGATTTCCTGCCCGAGATGATGGTGGATCATTGCTCACTGAACTCCAGTCCCGTGTAAGTGTTCCTGAGCTGTCTAATGTCTTGGATTTTGGGAAGTTGTCTCTGTCTGATGTGTGGCTGACTTTACGGAATCTTTTCTTTGCTACTCGTGCCAAGAGTTTTGGGGGATTCTCGGGGGCGTTTGGACTTTTCCGTGTGTGTCCGAATCCGTCCCTCTAAAGATTAGGTTAACGTTTTGTGTGCGGTGCCTGCGTGATTATCTCTGTTAGTGATCAAGTGCTGTCTCCCTCAATTAACGTGACATTTTTTTGTGCACTTATTGAGTGTTTTTATGTTTGACACCCCGTAACTCTAGCGATTCCTAATTGCTGCTGAACTCCTGCCTTTTTGTTTTTTTCTCTGCCGTAGATCAAAGAAGATGAATGGAACCATGGACCACCCAGACCATCCGGATCCTGACTCCATCAAAATGTTTGTGGGACAGGTCCCTCGCAGCTGGTCAGAGAAAGAGCTGAGAGAACTTTTTGAGCAATACGGAGCCGTCTACGAAATAAACGTCCTGCGCGACAGAAGTCAGAATCCTCCTCAGAGCAAAGGTGAGCCTGTCCCCCCCCCCCCCGCGTCCTCTGGTACTTGGGGTGCGGACCCCCTGTATTCTAATAACGTCAGCGCACCAAGTGCCTCCTCGTGTCCGGAAAGGTTCCAGAATGTAGCGTCTGACAGGACGACCTGTACCCCCTACTGAGGGACACGGAGCCTTCCGTGACGTAGCGTGTTCTGGGAACTCTAGGATATGGAGCTGTTATTCCCGCAGCCTATGGCGTGTTTGTATCGCTTTAAGGTTAAAACATGGCAAAGTAAATCCATAGATCGAAATGTAACCGCCTTTTTTTATTTTATCTGTAAGGATGCTGTTTTATTACTTTCTACACACGGAAAGCTGCGTTAGAAGCACAGAACGCGTTGCACAACATGAAAATCCTTCCTGGGGTAAGAAGGCTTTTTTTTGTTTGATCTTTTCCCATTCGCTTGGCTATTCTTTTCATAAACCCCGTGGCTCCCAGGTTGACCGTCAGTGTGTTAGACGTACATTAAGCATATATCTGTCCATTAAAATCTCTCTAACCCGGAACGATTTTTTCTTTTGCGTGCCTAGATGCATCATCCAATTCAAATGAAGCCAGCCGACAGCGAAAAGAATAACGGTATGTATGCACAAGCGTTGGGTGTCATGTCTGGGGTACTTCCAGAGCACCGATATCTATACTTCCTCTGTGATCCAAAATAAAATGTTCTCGCTTTTCCTGACCTCTGCCCCCACACCCATAATCGGCAAGAACGGAGGATGTCCACCCTGTTTTACTTTATTTCCATTAAAATGTCAGCCTTTTTTTGTAATTTGTATTGATTTTTATAATATAATAAAAGCAATAGTTTGGCTGCTGAAAGCAAACAGCCCAAATAACATGTGAATAGTCACTCTCCCTGACGGAGAATCTCCTTGTTATCTTAGCCGTGGAAGACAGAAAGCTGTTTATCGGGATGGTTTCCAAAAAGTGCAACGAGAACGATATCCGCGTCATGTTCTCTCAGTTCGGCCAGATAGAAGAGTGCCGAATCCTGCGAGGACCTGATGGCTTAAGCAGAGGTAAGCGTTCACCTTAAAACCGAGGCCTGCTGTTGCATTTAAATTGTGGAAAATATTACGTTATATAGCCATGTTTGAATTTCTCTGCTAACCCTTCGCAGGTTGTGCGTTTATCACATTTACAACTAGATCCATGGCACAAGGTGCAATCAAGGCCATGCACCAAGCACAAACTATGGAGGTAAGTTCGGTAATCTCACTACACGTGATTGCCAACGTTGTCTTCGTGCCTAGCTGTAATGCCATTTTCTTTAAGATGTTTTTGGTGTGAGTTTCCATAGTTTTAACAAACATCTTCACCCTTCCTGTTCCTGACTATTAATTCTTGGAGAAAGGAGTGTGTCCACCTTTAAGCAAAATTCCAGGCGACGCGCGTCTTGCCTTGTAACTTAACATCAATGCCAGGAGGGGTTGTTTGAGGCCGGTCCTCCTCGTTAGAGTTGTGATGCTGGAGGGCTTGGGGTTTCCTGGTGCCTGGGAGTCAAAACGTTTATTTTACGTTGCCATGTTTGACATTTTTTTGACGTGTTCTCAGGGATGTTCCTCTCCGATTGTAGTCAAGTTCGCAGACACCCAGAAAGACAAAGAACAGAAACGAATGACGCAGCAACTACAGCAGCAGATGCAGCAAATCAACGCAGCGTCGGTTTGGGGGAACCTCGCAGGACTCAACAGCTTGGCCCCCCAGTACTTAGCAGTGAGTAGACCTGCAGCTTCGGTTCCCCTCACTTTTGCCTGCTTTAGATTGAATCTGAGTTGCATTGCAGGGTCGGCGCTGCCTACTTCTCGTGTTGAGCTGAATATATAGAAAGTGGCAGTTATTCCTATAGTAGGGTTTAGGAGGCAATCATTTTATCTAATAACAAGGGGGCTCATTAGTATTGGCCAAGTGTCAGAGCTACTGGAAATTTATAACCGCTTTTTTTTGGTCTGTACAGTAAAAGTAGACTAGTTTTACAATAAATTAAATGAAAATGGATCTGGGGTCCATTGAAGGGCATATAACGTTCTATGTGTTCAGCTCACAAACAGGTGCTGAAAAAAGCTGTGTTTTTGCCGCCTCCGACTAATAATCCCCAAATCTGTATTTGCAGTGCGATAACATCTTATTTTCTGTGGTGGTTTTTTTTCCTTGTCCTAATCCACCTTGTTGCGTCCCAGTCCCCCCAACTCCTCGCGTTCTTGTGCACCCTGTGGGTTTCTGTGGTGTGTGACGTTACTTCTTCCCCAGAGCGGAGCGAGGCCTCACTCTCCTTCTTGTTTTGTTTTTGGTGTAATTTCTAGCTTTATTTGCAGCTCCTACAGCAGACAGCCTCCTCCGGAAACCTCAACTCCCTAAGTGGCCTGCACCCCATGGGAGGTGAGTACTCCACGGGAAGAACATCAGGTGTGTGCATTTTGCTTTTATTTTTTATCTTTCTCCTTGTATTGTGTGAGCTTTTCGGATATGGTTTGCTCCCTGTTGCACGTGTGGGGTTCTCATGCCCAGTTTGCATGTTTCAGGACTCAATGCCATGCAGCTGCAGAACCTGGCAGCTTTGGCAGCTGCCGCCAGCGCCGCACAGAACACCCCCAGCCCGGGCTCGGCACTCACTGCCTCCAGCAGCCCCCTCAGCGTCCTGGCCAGTTCTGGTGAGATGCGTATATTTTGTGCCGACTGTCTCTTCCCTTTACAGGACAAGCTTGAGCAGTTCAGGGGTAAAGACAGGAGAGCGCACCGGGTGGCGTTTAACTGTACTAGTAAACCAAAACCATCATGGTGATATCAGGTGATCTCTGGTCAGCAATGCAAGCGGTGCCTTTCTCTAGAGCCGTTTTGCATTCTTAATTTGGATGTTACAGGTCATGTAAAGTATTTGACCCAAATGTGTAACAAAGGGAACCAACGTAAATGGCTATATAGACAAACACATTAAAGCTCACTACTTCTGCCTTACTGGTGAATCTCAGTCCTCGAGGAATACAAAGCGAGATGTTTGCTGATAGCATAGATGGGAACGGCGCTCATGTTTGCTGCGTGCGGCAGTCGGTTGAAGCGGTGCGTCGCGCATGGGAAATATGAGCTTCTGTCCCTTGTCAGTGGTGCTGATAGTCTACCATAGAAGAAAAATGTAGCAGCGATGACCCAAATGAACTTCAGGACTGTATTGTGAAAAAAGGTACAATTTGATTCACCAGCCAGGTAAGAGAAGTGTGCAATGAAATGTATGCCCTTTACATAGGCCTATAAAGAGTAATGGGCGATTTGCTTTAGTGCGTTAATTTTGATTAATTTAAAAAAAATGTAATATTTTGTCTTCAGGTTCATCCCCCAGTTCAAATAATAGCTCATCCGTCAATCCCATGACCTCTCTAGGTGCGTTGCAGACGTTGGCGGGAGCGACTGCCGGGCTCAATGTTAGTTCTCTCGCAGGTAACGTTGGTGTCTTGGTGCATTTCTCACCTGCTTTCCATATCATGGGGTGGAACTACTGACTTGGGGGGCATTAAACTAATAGATGGAGAATTCCACCTTGCCAGCACTTTATATAACTTAAAAAAAAAAAAAAAAAAAAAAGCTTTCAAAATCTTTTCTGCGATATTGTGTATAATTATAAAAACTTACTAGGTTAGGTGGAAAAGCGGCTTGTCTTCTATAGGCTGCATGTAGGATTTGAATAAGCTGAGTTTACGATGCACCAGCAACATCTAAACCTTTTAAAGAAGTCTGGTTGCCTGGGTCAGAAATGGGCATGATTTGTCTCGTGAATGAATCTTTTGGTGTCGTCTTTAACCATCACTAAGTGTTCTTTACTCTCTTTTCCTTCTGTACAGGAATGGCTGCTCTAAACGGAGGCCTTGGAAGCAGTGGCTTGTCCAACGGCACCGGCAGTACGATGGAGGCCCTCAGCCAAGCGTACTCTGGGATCCAGCAGTATGCTGCAGCCGCGCTGCCCTCGCTTTACAACCAGAGTCTCCTGTCCCAGCAAGGCTTGGGGGCCGCGGGGAGTCAGAAAGAAGGTAAATGCCGAAGGATCCTTTCAACAGCGCTTGCTTCAAGATCTTATGGCAAACAGCGTGTCAGTCGCTATGGAAAAGGTGTATAAATCCCACCCAAAGCGCGCCTTTATATAGTTAAAAACAGCTCTGCATATACACTGTATAGTCCTAGATGTTTTATTTACAGAGCCGCATAAGTTATGGTGCGTAAAAGTGATGGAAAACCCTTCCACTTAAAATTAAGGGGGTAGTAGAAGTATTATTAAACATTCATCTACAGAGACCAGACAAGCCAGAAGGCTTGTTTTTCCCTTGGAAATGTCATGGTGCTGCCACAACCACAAGGGATTCTGGGTAGGCGCATGCAAATAAGGTCAACAATAATCACCTTTTGCCTCTATTATCCACTTTATACATGGACCCCTTGAAAGAAAAAATAACTGACTCTCGATTTTTTTAATTTTTTTTTTACTTAGGGCCAGAGGGGGCAAACCTTTTCATATACCACCTGCCGCAGGAGTTTGGAGACCAGGACCTCTTGCAGATGTTCATGCCGTTTGGAAATATTGTGTCCGCCAAAGTTTTCATCGATAAACAGACGAACCTCAGCAAATGTTTTGGTAAGCGAGGCAGCTGGCAGGCCGACAGTCGAGGGATACCCCACCGTGACCCTGGTACAGCGTAACTTCATGTTGCCATTGTTGCTTTCAGGTTTTGTGAGTTACGACAATCCCGTCTCGGCTCAGGCGGCAATCCAGTCTATGAACGGCTTTCAGATTGGAATGAAACGCCTGAAAGTTCAACTGAAACGCTCGAAGAACGACAGCAAACCGTACTGATACATACTGCCCTGGGAAGTGAGCGAGAAGGATGTTGTGGTAAGTGTGGGAAGGAAGGTCCAAAGCCAGGAATTATGGCCAGAGGAGCACAATTAGTGAGCACCCGCAGACTGTGCTGTCTCATCAGCCCCGAAGCATCTTCCTGTGTTAAAAGCCAGAAGCCTCTTCCCCTCCTAAAGACTCTGGGTACAACTTTTTTGTTGTGATATATATATATATTTTTTGCTTCGTATGGAAGAACAGCTTGTACTACTTGTTCCAAGTGTTTTATTTTGGAGTTTAGGTGCCATATCAGTGATTTTTCTTATTTGGATTTTGCTGTGTTTGTACAATGTGTGACAAGTCCCAATGCCAGGACCCTTGGAATGGGATAGTAAGCACTACTGGTTATCAGGCACTGGGCCAGCCTTAGAGAGCCATGACCCCTTAGCTAACCGCTCGTTGCCTGGGGCACATCTTCCTCTGGGAGCCATGCTATGGCTGTGGCGAGCCTTTAATGTTGGGAAGGTGTCCTTCCATCTCATTCACAGACACTGCCATGACTGACCAATATAGCCTTCTTTGGATCATATGGTAATGTTACAGCAGTCCTCCTCCTAAGTCTTTTTTTTTTTTTTTTTTTTTTTTTTTTTTTTTTTACACATAGGTTCACCTGGACAATTATATACATAATGGGGAAAAACAAGTGGTCCTTTAAGAATAAAAACATTTGCCTGCGATATTGTCCACCTCTCATGTGGCAAGCAGAGCCGAGAGGCGACAGGGGTCAGGTTTCTCTAACCTTTGCAAGCTGGCATCCAGTGTTGCGCAATCGAGTAGCTAAGTATTTCATGTGCTTGTGTGTGTATGTACAATCCAGTACATACCTACATGCATGTACCGTGATCTACATGGTGAAGATGAACTGCTAAAACTTGAACTCTGTACCCGCAGAGAAATGTGTTTTTTTTGTTTTTCTTTAAAGTTTTGATTTGGTATAATGTGAAAAAAAAAAAAAGTATTGAGGCTTCCAGGCTCCTAGAGTAAACTTTTATCGAAAAAAATTAAATGTGAAAAGGTGACAGACGGAGAGGAAAAAAAAGCCTGTTAGAATGTTATTTCTATTTTTTATAGAGGTTTTATACAGCTCGGAAGAGTAAGCAATATTTATTGCCTAAATTATTTCACTGGGAAGAGACTTTTGTAGAATACGGAAGATGGTGAATTTTATTTTGTGTTTTATACGGATAATGCTTAATCATGTTCATATTGTATCACACGGCTTGTGGGGGGGGGGGGGGGGGGAGTCGTACAACAAATCCGATCTCACCCGATTTCTAGACATTCATCCAGGAGGAGCTCATATGATTATGAACCCCTGCAGCCCTCCAGCTGCTGCAGGACTACATCTCCCATAATGCTCTTTCATCTAAGATACTGGCTGAGGAGTATGAGAGATACCATCCTGCAGCAGCTGGAGGGCCGCAGGTTGGACAGCCCTGGCCTAGGTGGTGGTCTAACAACACTAGAAGATTCTTACTAGAAAGCCAAAAAAAGTATTGACCTTGACGGCGAGGGTTCTGTAGGTCTTCACGTGGTCACAATCAGTTTGTCCCATTCTGTTCCATGTTGGGATGCTGGGCTGAGCTCAAATTAAGCCTGGGTTCCTCTGTTGGGTTCCTCTTGCATGGTGGTTCCAGTCTCTTATGTCTGTTGAATGTTATGTCACTTCCTGGCCCACTCGCCATCGAGTGTGTGTGTGATGTTGTCTTTCTTCCAGACAGTGAGGGCCACCAAGCAAGTTCTTGTGCCCTCATTGGCTGCGCATGTCTGTGTGAGCTGGGCCTTGGCGGCCGGCATTGTCTTTCTCTCTGTGATTTGATGTGTATTGCGTTGTGTAACTCAGTGCTTCTTCCTGTTCTCTGGTTTGTTTTTGTTTTCTAGATCCCTTCTGCCATTTGTCCATCATTGTGCCTCTAAAGCATGTCGGTGTGGCGTTCAAGTACATCGTCCAAATCCTTGTTTCTCCAGCTTCTTTGATGCTTGAACTCTCACCTCTGAACTTGTGTTGACTTTTTTTTTATGCTAATGTGTATTTTTATGATGTTTTTTTTTTTCTGTGTTTTTTTTTGTTTTTTTTTCCTTGTGTGTTGCCAAATTGATTTTGCTACAAAGAGGGACACAATATTGAAATCCGCTTTGATTATAAAAAAAAAACCATAGAAAATCTATTTTTCTAGAAATTCATAAAGTAACCACTTAATTTTGAAATGATACTTTGTTACCTATCCCTTTTGAGCTGGCGTACCCTGTTTAATATGAGTCCTCTTTCTATCAACAAACTGCTTTAATTAGGTAAAATTAAATTAATACATTTAATTTTTTTTGTAAAAAATAAATTTAAAAAGACAAAACGAAAAAGAAAGTGAGATTTAAAATCTCGTACTAAAAGGGGTCGAGTCGCATTTTGTTAAATAAAAAATAAATGGATATGGCTTTTTTTCTTTGGAATTTGGGGTTTTGTACCATTTTTCTGTTGTAAGCTTGGTTGCCCCCTTAGAGTGCCATCTCCGTGACAAAACGTGACTTTCCTAAAGTAATTGTGCCAAATAAGCGATCCCCCTCCCTGTCCCGTCTTGTTTCACCATCGTATCAGGGTCTTTCCTGAGATCACTGAGCTCGGAAGGTTTTGTTCTGTGTGTTTTAGAGGTAAACGTACAAAAGCAGGGGGGTATAAAAGAGCATTTTAAAAGTCGACAAGCGGCGTCCTTTTAATTTGTATTTTGTGTCTAGCTGCGTGTTCGGGCTGTGCTCTGTATTCATGTCCTCAAAGTCAAGATTGTCTCATTCAGTCGCTTCCCTGAGGGGTCCAAGGTCCGGGTTTATGACGAGGGGAGAGTATGTGGACAGCAGATGTCGCTGCTGCCTGGCCGAGACAACCATGCCTCTGGACAAGTCGTACGTATTCATTCAGAGAAGCCCACCGTGCGGAAAACCTCAGGACCGCGAGCCAAAGTAACGGCCACCTATAGAATGCTGCTTTACCACAGGTCGATCCCGTTCAAACATTTGCAACCTGCGTAAATCCATTTTTCATTTACCGGTACATATTTTATTCCACACTTTCCAAAAAAAAAAAAACACCCCTTTTTTTATTATAATTATGGGTTGGGTCAACCCTGGGGCACCACTTATTTTCCCCAAAACATCGAATCCTTGGCTTTATGCGGTGCTTTAAGTCTTGGGGTTTTTGGGGTTCTGAATTCATGGGCGCAGTCCTCACACGCAGCTCCTCGCAGTACAGATCACGGCTGGCTTTAGCCCTTCTAGCGGGGGGGCTATGACTCCCTTCTCTTCCTCGCATCCCACGTTCTCAACACCATCATCCGAAACAATCAAAATTTGCCAACTGGCTTTCTTCTGACTACTTTTTAACAAAAATATCTAGTTCTGTGGTGATTTTTAAATGCATTGCCATGTTACCTCTGCCTTCCTGATCTCTGCCTGCTTTTTGTGAATACTTCTGTATAAAAAAAAAAAAAAAAAAAGGAAAAAAAAAAAACTTTTTGGACACAAACCTGTGGCTTTTATATTGGTACAAACTGATTGTAGTTAACACTAGGGTTTTGTACAGTTTTTTGCCTTTTTCTACTAGAAAACAATGTAAAGTGATTTATTTCACAATGTGAAGTTTAAAAAAAAAAAAAAAGAGAAAAATTGCCACTATTTGACCAAGTTGTTCTTCTGTGCTGCCGTAACAGAACTCATGAAATCTCTCTCCCTTTACAGATTATTTTCCTGTCTGGAATTAATTTTTTCTTCCCTATTGTGTTTTTTTTTTTTTTTTCTTTTTGTTTTGAGTTGCAAAGCAAAATGTAGGGTTTTTTTGTGGTTTTTTTTTTTTCTTTTTCTTGTGTGGAATTGTTGTAATCTGTAGAAAATACATTTTTCTTTAATGGTTTAAGAGGAAAAATATAAGGTAACCACTACCGCACGTTTTGTGGATTTAAAGAAAAAAAAAATCCCGTTTAAGTTTGAAACCAGTGTGTCTGTGTTAAATAATTAACCCTTTGTAACCTTTTCTTTCTGTCCCCCTGGGTACTTACCGATGTTTTAATTGTGCACACACGTACCGACTAGAAGTCATTTTGTAAACAGAAGTGTGGTACCTTCCTTTGTTTGTTTGCTATTAAACTGTTTGAGAAGAAACGGCCTTGCGTGTTTTATTTTAATCTTTCAATCCATTGATAGACTTTATTCACGTGCAATAGTAATTGAATCATGCATTGTGCCCAGAGTCTAGTGTGTGAGAATGAAAAGCAAATGAACTAGTGAGTATAAGTGTGGGTACTTATGTTGGGCTGAATAACATCATCTCGCATAGGAGCAGCGGGTTGCTCCAGCAACAAGCAAGCATTCCATTTATCCATTGACCACACACACATACACACACATACACACACACATACACACACATACACACATACACAATATATATTTAATTTGTACTGAGATGTTTTTTGTTTTTCGTATATTAAAATTGAGAAAGTGGGTTTTCAACTGGCCAACGACGGAACACTCAAGGAATTGGTATTTAAAGGCAAAATTCCCGCACGTATTCACAAGTTCACTTTTTTAATTCTGTTCGGCATGCGCTTGACTCTTCTCACTATTTCTGAACACCGTGTGGGAAGTGTTCTTTTGTGTTTGCAGCCCTTATAAATTTGATTTAGTCATATATTTCACATTAATTTGTGCTTGAACACCCCTTTGCTTCCAAATGATTGAATATTACCTTTATTTATACAGCGCCAACAATTTCCGCAGCGCTTCTTACAGTCCGTACCTTCAAAGGAATGACAAAGTCTGAAAGACTACGGCAAATCCATACATTTAGGTAAAGCGAACGATGATCAACCTGCCCTGTGTTGTAGTCCAACTGCTAGTCTACCAAACATCAACCCGTTACCATAAAGAGGATCGTTTTAATTGTGCAATAAAGGTCTACGCACCCCTCCCCCGATGCTGTTTCAACCAAAGCTCTCCAATTTCGGAGGAAAACTTCATCAGACAAAACAAAGTTCACAAATAACTTTTGTCCCTGTTATGTTGGAAACTTAGCCCGTTCGTGGTCACCGTACCTTTTATCAGCTACATTTTTATTTACTTTTTGAAACTGAAGGATTATCAGATGATTCCGAAACGTATTTAATGTCCGCAGTATATTTCCTTCGCATCGTATGGACGCTTTAAGAGCGCCTCTAGGGATAATTCTGGCGGGTCTTTAAAAGACGTCCATTAACCTCAGAGTGCAGGAAGCATCTGCAGAGTTCATACATGGCACCGGATGGGTTCTGCGTGCCTCGGAGTGGTCGCCGTCTAGAGTAGAGAAATGTAACAAGCCGTAAAGTCGGGCAGTTAATATTCGGAGGATTGCAGAATGGTCTCTTGTCATCTTACCCTGCGAAATTCTTGCTGCCTCTCAAGTTGATCATTTGTCTTGGGGATATTTTTACACGGCTCCTTGGGAGGGGTCGTGCGAGAGACCAAATTAAATATGTTTGGAGAAACGGTGGGCTGCGGGTCCCTTTTTTTAAATTTGGATCTTGCGGCATGTTTGTTAATGGGGAGAGGGGTGGGATCAGGGGCTAGCTCTTTCGGTGACCTTGAGTCACTAGAGCTGGCATTCCTTTGATGAGACGGCGCGGGAGATTGGCAGGCACAGCTGTGCCAATAGTTGGGGGCTGGGGCGAAATCCAGGCGTCTCACTTAACCGGGCTTCTGCGTTTCCACTTCCAGGCTGAGCTTCCTTGCGTTTTCCTCGTAACGACTCCATGCTTGTCCAGTTGCGAGTTGAAAAATCACGAGCGGCCGACTCCAAAGTGATGTTTCCTCAGTGGCTTTCGCACCGGCCTCGTGAATAACCTCTATTTTTCTTGGGATCTATGGATCGGGTCTTCTTGTGAGCCCAAAGTTGGCCTTTTTCCCCCTCCTTTGGTAGGCGTTCTCCTTGGCAGTGTGCTGGATCTGCATATACACGGGATTATATGAGCCTTCTCGGTACAGGGATGGGGCAGGACCAAACCAAACAGCAGATACAGAAGGGACTCCAACTCTACCAGTCTAACCAGACGGAGAAAGCTCTACAAGTTTGGACTAAGGTGATGGAGAAGACCACCGATGCCACTGGCAGGTTCCGCGTTCTTGGGTGTCTGATAACGGCTCATTCTGAGATGGGACGGTACAAAGACATGTTAAAGGTAACACGGACCCGCTGGCATGGGGAAAGAAATCTCTGTGAATACATACAACATTAGTGTTTTTATGGGAAATAGATGGCTAAATAGTTGATTCCGTTTAAACCGTGTCTATGCTGTTATTAGAGTCGTGGTTCTGTAATTAGTCCCACGGGACCGTTCTCTTAGGTTGTATTTCGAGCACATTGCAGAAGTTTACCAAAACTTCCATTCCGAAAGGCATGTTCACAGGCAGAGCTTAATGGGGCAGTTTAATGTCACGTAAAAGCCCGGCTAATGAAAAAAAAAATGTATTAAAGTACTTGAATTGCACTTAAAGTGCATTCTAAAACGGATCAAAATTATAAAAATGACTTCGTTAAAATGCTCCTGTCTGCTTTAGACGCACGTTTTGGCTGCTTGGAGCAGAAAAGAGTTCCCGTTGAAGACAATTTGCTCTTTTCCGGCCCCCATCCCCTTGCTTTTTCCGGCCGAACGCATATAATAACCACGATTACCACGGTATATAAAACATCCTGGCACAGAGCAATGGGAGTTGGAGTACAATAACTACTACTGACAACTCGTGCCACTTTTAACTGCTTGTAATCGTGCCAATAACATATTTCTTTGGAGCATAGATAATGCCTATTTTATGAAAATGCTGTTACTGCTACTTTACCGAGAAATAAGCTCAATAATAAAATCCCCGGGGCTCAAAGGGAGCGTTTAATAAAAAAAAAAAAAAAAAAAAATCCTATTCTGATATAAACATTACCTTAATTATAGCCAAATAAAACCAAATTGGTGGATTTCATAAAATTCTAAATTTGGATTTTTTTACATTATCAGCATACGATGAAAAAAAAATGGGAAAAAAAAATCCTCAAATGTAATAAAGATTATTGCATCATGGGGGTAGTGAGTATTTTTTCTTTTGCTACTTCCGACGGCATCAGAAGAGGATTCATGTGATGCAACAATGAGGATTATCAAGTAATTAAATTATTGATCTATACATATTCACCTTTTTCTTTCTTTTCTTAAAAAAAAAAATATTCTTATGTCATTAAGTTCTTGTCGATTATGGATCCTTTTAAAAGATACCTTCTTGGGAAAAGCTCCACATCTCCAGCTTGCATATTACCATAAGTAGGATGCAACCAGAAGGATACGTTACAAATAATTGCTGTTTTGGGCAATTATTAGTTCAAACAATAAAAAATTGCTATTGCCGTTCCATAACATGTAGCGGTAGTAATTAAGATTTCCTCTCGAGGTGCCGGTATGGATTAGTGACTTAGGGAGAATGTTGATCGCTAAAAGGCACTGTTGACCTGGGGTGACCCTACTGAAAATCACCACTGCTTTAAGATCTTTTGTGAATATCAAACCTGGATGAATTAATGTTAAGAATTATAATAGCCCAGTGATTATACCACAGATCCAAAAACACCTCTGAAACCTCGATTGTTTTATGGAGATGGCTGGTGAGGCTCGGAGGAGATGGTATCCAGATGTCACTCTGCCGCTGGATCGTACGTTATACTGATTCTGATAATAGCGAGCGTTGGAGTATACCTACAGCAGTACAGACCTCCTCCGGGTATTACCCAGCCTTACAATGGGGGCTGCTAAATACACAACCCAATGGCAAAACTCTGGGCTCTGCCATATTCATAACAGATGTCAAATCGAGTTAAATAGTTAAATAGAGGTTCCGGATTGCTGGATTGCCTATTTAATAGCCAGAGAATGTGCCGAGGGCTGGATCGGGACAATCTTATTCTCCAAAATTAAAAGATCTGTCCCCTACCCAATCTTTAATTATCTAATTTCCCATCTCTTACTTTTACCCACCCTTTCATTTCCCCAAACTGACCTATTGCTCCCGAATATTTTTTTCCCACTGGAAAAAATGACTATGCAGAGACATTGCTTCTGTGGACAAAACTTAAGTACATGCGATTTCAGACGCCAGTAACCCGGGTGGTTCCATCACATTAGATTTGGGTTTAGGAAGTTTAGGAAGCAGATTAAATGAGTTGTCGGATCTAAGATGTAGGGAATGGTTCCTGGAGCTATGTTCTCTCCGAGAATCCTTTCCCAGTCTTCATGCAGATATGAGAGGCAGATGACACCATGGTGGCCGATGTCTACAGGTACTGAGAATTACTTTACCTTCTAGGAAGCGTTTAATAGGACATTCGTCCTCCATCTTTTTATCACAAAATGCATCAACCAAGGGGTTCCTCTTCTTGGTCGGTCTAACCGGTTTTTGAAGAGTAGATCCACAGAGCTAAAAAGTTTTGAAGACCATAGAATCTAAATCCAGTTGCCCTGATCAAGTGTCGTCCTGAATCTATTATATCATATACCGTAGCAATATTGGAGTGAAAAAACCCAATTGAATCACTTTCCCATAAATTGTATGCCCACACACGTCTGTCTGTTACAAGTTCGCAGTTATCCAGATAGACACGGCTCGAGAATTGGAGGACCCGGACTTTCTGACGGAAAGCTACCTGAACCTGGCTCGGAGCAACGAGAAACTCTGTGAATTCCAGAAGACCATTTCCTACTGCAAGACCTGCTTGAACATGCAAGGGACTTCGGTCAGCCTCCAGCTGAACGGCCAGGTCTGCCTGAGCCTCGGGAACGCTTACCTGGGCCTGAGTGTCTTCCAAAAGGCGTTGGAGTGCTTCGAGAAGGCCCTGCGATACGCGCATAACAACGACGACAAGATGCTGGAGTGCAGGGTCTGCTGCAGCCTAGGGGGTCTCTACACACAGCTCAAGGTTAGTGAACCGTAAGCAGTTTGATCAATGCATGCAATTAACTCAGATTGGGGGGAAATCACTAATGTGCCAAACCTGTGCTTAATGGCCCCAAACCACCCAGAGCTTCACAATGTCCCAATAACCATTAAATGAAACAATATCCAGTCCCCTAATGTTTTAATGCACATCGGACTTTCTTTATGGACTCCGGTGCATTTTCCGGAGCATGTATTCATAAGCGGGGGTTAGCGCAGGCGGTGTTCTTAAGTACGTGCCGGTGCTGAATCGCTCACCCGCTCAACTTGCGTACAGTAAATATAGACTCCAATGTGCGTTTTACTTGTAAGTTGACCTGGGGGGTGCATTTTCCTGAAAACATTCTGGACTTACGACCCTCACACTCTGGCTGTGTTGTATTTAAGTGACTTTGTAATCCCCAAAAGAGCCAACAAGTAGCTGTCTAAGAACAACTCCTATGATGCTAATCCTGTATCTACCAATGAACCTGCTAGAATTCCATTGGCCATTGCGGTGCCGGAACCCTACCGACCCGAGGGGTAAATTCCAAGCTGAATTGTTTGTCGCTGGGACATCTCCAGGTTTTCACATATAAGGCTAAGATCAGAAGATCAGAAGGGGACGTCTAAATAAACCCGGCAATTTTTATATTTGGCTACCCCCAAGTTACCCCAACTACTAGCCGCTTAACATAATCCAGGGTGCACCAAATATGCCTCTTCACGCCTTAGCCCTTCTCACCGGTAAATTCAGATTATTTTGCCCTTTCCTAAATGTTATTGGCGCAGCTTGCCGCTCCTGTTTGTCTCGGAAGCATCGAGATATGTGACGATATCAGCTGATGGCTGCATTTGACGTTTTTTCCCCACCCATAGGACTTAGAAAAGGCTCTGTTCTTCCCATGCAAGGCAGCCGAACTGGTGAACGACTACGGGAAGGGATGGAGTCTCAAATACCGAGCGATGAGCCAGTACCACATGGCCGTGGCTTACCGCAAGCTGGCTCGTTTATCCGACGCAATGGAGTGTTGCGAGGTATGGAATAAAGATGTATAAAGACCGTGAAGCTCTCCAATATGAACGTTTATTCTATTACTTATAGCCCTGTATGTTCTGCCCCCTCTCTTGGCAGTGAATTCCGTACCTTTATTGCCCTCACTGTAAAGAATCCATTCCTTTGTTGTGTATGAAATCTTCCCTCTGAGGACGGCGTCTTTGTACGTTTCTGTTAATGAACGGGTCACTGGAGAGCTCTTTATATCGGTCCCGCACATATTTATACAATGACCTAATAAGCGTAGTTCTGACCAAAGATAATGTTTTATTAGACAAGTCTGTTTATAGAGTCAAAACAAGGGAATTATAGCACAAGCGGGGAGCTAAGCGAGAGCTGGCGTAGTTTGCCTATTCATGAGCGCAAGAATGAATAGTATCTGGCTGTGAGTTGTACGGAGGAACCCTACCCTGTTTAAAGCCCCCACGCTCACATTTTTATTTTTTTATTCAGGGGATGCTGGGGGTGCAGGGAGTTTTTAGGCCGATAGGGATTCGGGGTGTAAATATAGTCCCGCGAGCCTAAATTTAGTGGTGGTAATGCCAAGTCTCATATCGCAGGAGTCCATGAAGATAGCGCTTCAGCACGGGGACCGACCTCTGCAAGCTCTCTGCCTTCTCTGCTTTGCAGATATCCACAGAAGTCACGGTGACATCGAGGTTAGTGGCAAAGGTTCTTTTTCCATGAGTAGTTACGGGGTAAACGCAAAAATTTGAAGACATTGTGCTGCCAAATGGCAGACCTGCGGAAGATGACGGCACGATATAAATGAATGAAGAGTTTGAACTCTCAGCCTTACTAATCATGGTAAATTCAATCCTCACGTCTACTGCCAAGAAGCCGGGCTTTTATAAACATTTGCGGAATCTTTTCCTACGATTCACAAGGCATGCTGCGGTGCTTCATACGTCAAGAAAAAAACAAACAAAATTATTTCCAAAGAGGCTGTGATTATTACGGGCAAAAATATTTAATAAAAGGTTATAAATTTAGATTGATACCTTCTACTCTTTAGGTGTGTTATTGTGTCTGGTATTATATTATTGTGTTTTTTGCAGAAAGCCATTCCTCGGTATGATTCTTCTATGAGCATTATGACGGAGATCGGTAACCGGTTGGGTCAGATCCATGTACTGTCGGGAGTGTCTAAGTGTTGGCTGCTCCAGAAGGAAATGGAAAAGGTGATGGGGCAATGAAATGGTTGGGCAAAATATTGAGGGTAAAAGTTCAAGGTTATAGATGTTGGACTTTATCTATTGAGACTATGGTATATAAATAATTTTTTAAAGAATAGGCTATTGGTCCCAAGACAAGGATCTTGGATAATTGGTGATGAAGAACGTTCTGAGGAATGATGAATTGCCAGCTGCAGCATCCATGCCTGGCCCTTCCATCTATCAGGGATGGAGATTTCCATCATGGTAGCCGTTGGCCTCTATGTTTCTGCAGGGTTGAGTTAGCTTCTTTCCAACCACCTCTTGTGTACTGTCTTTGTGAATAGATTGCTACTCCACTGGGGCTTCCAATCTCTGGTTTTTGGCTTGGACATCCTGCTTTGTTGAAGGCAACTCACGACCCATTACAAATGTTGAGGGCATATATCAGGAAAATCACGTAGATTGTTTCTTAATCCATAATATCCCGGTTTCCGGTGGTTTCTTTATAAGAAATTATGAATATTCTCGGGGATATACTCAAAATATACACAAAAGTAACACAATTTAAAACTCACTGAGATTCGAAAGATATCGCCGAGCCCCTCTCCCACACACACGGACAACCAAGACGCTTTACCACCCAACTAGATTCTTTTTTCAGCTGTTGTCAGGCTGTCCCCACCACCGGCTGTCCTTTCTTCTGTACCCAACTCTTGGCTGGATGACTCCTCCTGCTCATCTGCCTCAGTATTTCTCCTATTACCACTCCAAACAGCTGCATGTGTGTCTCTCCTGTGTTCCCCCCCCCCCCACATGGTATTCTTCTCGGCCCATAACCGCAACTTTTCTTCCAGCCTCACTTGCCTAAGCTGATCCATCACACTCTTTCGGGGCCGGTTAGAATCGCCACGTGTCCAGGGGAAAGAAGACTATGTGGGGACCCGGGTTTACCTCTTTATGTCTCTGGAAATCATAGGCCGGTAGTCACGTTAGTCTGCATTGTGCACTTTGGGCCGTGAAAGCGGCCATTGGGTAGCGGTGGGGGGGGGGGGGGGATGCTCAGTCGTCGACATGCCCTTCATGCTTTCACTGAGACAGGAGGAAAGTATTGAGTTGTGCATGCTCTGGAGATTTGTAGGCTTGGGACCCCATGGCCATGTCTGTAGACTCCGTTTGAAAGAAAATGGCCCTGCCACTGTCTGGAGCACAAAAACTGTGAGGGGTCCAAATGTCATCAATTTCAGTCAGTTTGAGGGTTTTTCTCTCCTTTTCCCTCATTTCTTTATTCTTTCAATTTTTCCTTCTCTCTTTTTTCCTCTCATCTCTCTTTACTTAACCTTCTCCCTTTGTCACTTTTTTTCTTTCCCCCTCTCTTGCTTTTCTCTCTTCACTTGTCTTCTTTTTCCTGTCTCTGTTTTTCTCCCCAACTTTCTCTATCTCTCACTTTCTTCTCCTTTGCTTCTCTTGGATTTCTCTATATTCCCTTCGCTGTTGTTTCTGTATTTTTTCTCTCCCCCCTCTCTCTTCTCTCTTTTGGGAGGTTAAACAGCCTGTTCCATATAAAATAGATAAGTTCAAAGCGTTTTTTTTTCTAAAATAATACAAAGCTGCTAGAGTATAATCCTAATGACTAACGGCTGACCCTTTACGTGTCCGGTACGAACATTGGGGGGGTTAAATATAGCACTTTATGCAAACAATACCTCCATAAGTACCAGCATGTGGCTTATACATTGGGGGTAGGAGGTATTCCTGCAGCGGCCAATGGGAATTCGCCAATGGTGGCGTCTGTTTTGTTTTTCTTTAATTAGCAGACAGTTTTTGTCTCTTACTTATTTTCCTTATTTTTTGAAAATTTCTGCCATTTTTAAATGCCCTTAAATGTATTGATTATATTCCACAATTATATTACCGGTATATTCCACAATTATATTACCGGTATATTCCACAATTATATTACCGGTATATTCCACAATTAAACCTTACATCAAAAGCTGCTAATTTTATAATAGGAGGAGAGGAGGCCTATTAGCTGCCTAAACCGGCCCTGATTGGTCTGTTCAGTCTTTACATTGTATATGGAGTATACGGCTCGGCTCCGAGTTGCGTCTGTACTGTATATAATCAGGCCAGCCCTGGGTGCGTATATATTACACAATAGCCGCTGTTGGCTGCTAGTCTCCGCTTGACACGTGTTTCTAATCTCCAGGCTCTGGATGGCCTCCAGAAATCTCAGGAGTTGGCAGAAGAAATAGGCAATAAGGTGAGTCAACCAATCGCTACGAGCTTGAGACGATGCCTTTAACTTTTTACTTACCCTCTAACTAAAGATACGTCTCATAAGGGTTCACCGAAACTTTTCAAAGCTTCTTAGAGTTCCAGAACAAAACGCCAGCATCTTCAGCAGATCATTCTAGGGCTTTACTGTGCGAATTTACAAAGGGTAGATTTAAATGGCCGGTCTCACCCCACATTCACAGAATCATACAGAGATTCTCAGTTTTCCACCCCGGAATCTCAGAGAGTTAAAATAATGTAGCAAGGAAAAGGTTACAATATTACTTTAAATAGCACTGAAACTGATTGCTTTGTGTTCCTCCCTAGCATGACTGGGACCTACTCTCTCATCGAGTTCTCCCAAACTCATTTAAATCATTATTCTAAAAAAAAGAGGAATTTAGCACATTTTAGCTTAAGCATAACTTGTTGGACGTTTATAGCAAAGTCAGGTATAGAGGGTTCTCTGCAGATCCACAAAGCTTTTCACAGCTTCAGTTCATCCTTGAATCATCTTTCTTTTCCATTGGAACTCGGCTTCGTAGAGAGACTCGTGGGGAAACTCATGGTGCCCCCAGTTTAGCTAACTGTTCTAGGAAGATAAGGTACAGCTAAGCTCAAAGATCTTTGTGAATGTCTTATTGTGATTAGACCCCCAAACATTGATTCCCCAGCAAGTTCGATGAGCGCTTGGAATTTGATGGGACCTCAGCAGAAAACAGGTAGTGAACTCAGAAAGTGTTTAGTGCCTTCAGCTCAACTCAACAGACCTAACATTACGTTCGGGTAGCTTCCTGGATTTTAAGTTTTGCTAACTCAACATCTAAACCTACATTTCCTTGGTCCCTTTACTCAGCGTACTTCTCCCTCCTTACTACCTTCTTGGATATTCATGGGAACTCAGTACCAGGAGCAGTCAATGCAGTTCTCCAGCAGTAGAGCAACCACTCGTAGACATGTAATTCAAAATGGCTGGAGAGACACTTGGCTCCTTGTGTTCTACGCTCGATCTGTTCTTTTGTCAGTCTTGCCTTGAGTGTTTATTTACTTTTACCGGTTTTTTTTATATCCAGCTCTGTCTGATGAAGGTCCACTGCCTGTGTGAAATCATATACCGCACGAGGCAACAACAAAGGGAGCTCCGTACACACGTGGTGCGGTTCCACGAGTGTGTGGAGGAGATGGAGCTATACTGTGGCATGTGCGGAGAATCAATTGGAGAAAAGAACTGCCAGCTCCAGGCTCTGCCCTGTTCTCATGTCTTCCACCTCAAGTGAGTTAAACCAGAGGATCCCAGAAATGTGTTCAAGGAATCCATGTTGTTAAATTATGCCTTGTGCTGGTGATTCAGTCTCTGCCATAGTATTCAATATGCATGCGTTAGCCGCAAAAGCCGATTAAGGTCCTCTGTTGACCAACGATGCCATAACGATCCCAACGTTTAAAGGTTGAATTCTGGCATTAAAAGGGCTCTTCTATTTGGCTAAATGTATAGGACACCTACCTTTCATTATTAGTGTCTTTCATAGGTCTTGGATTGTGACAGTAGCACAGACTCTGTTGCCCAACATTTCCCATGGCCGTAGAAGGACACTCGCTTGGTGTGACCACCATTAGTCCGGAAGGATTCACTTGCTAGCTAGCTGTGTGTGAATTTGGTGCTTGACAGCAGCTCTCGTAGGTTTCATAATAGTTTGTGGTGTGTAATATTTCAGTTCTATAGGGTCAGGACTGACACCTACTGTGGCACATTGGATAGTGCACAATCCTAGCTTTCTACATCTCATCTCTCTTATCTGTAGACACGCTTACACCCCTTTGACCCACTTGTGGACCACTGAGTCCACGTCATGGAACGTTCTTCTAAATACTTCTAGTGGAAAGGTTTAAATAACAGGTAGTACAGTATTTTTAACTAATATTACCTATTACATGAGCAGGATTCAATTTGCAGATTAATTCCGCGCTAGAACATGTTCTATGGTCGCTCCATAATTCCTTTTGTCCATGCAGATGTCTCCAGACCAACGGAACTCGTGGCTGCCCAAACTGTCGCCGTTCCTCCGTGAAACCTGGCTTTGTGTGAACGAGGCGGTTTCTGAGCTGATCTTTCGATGTACCCCGCGGTGACATATCTCCAAGGACCAGTTATGAAGGAGCAGCTGGCCTTGTCTCTCCAGGGCTGGTGTTAAAGCTCCGGTCTCGGTCCAGAGGCGAAGACTCTTGGTGGTAAAGCTAGTAGGGTGGATTCACCGCCATACCTTTCTGTTGTCCAAGAGGACTGGCCGGCTAAACCCAGATGCCAGAAGGTTCCACAGCATGCGTGAAGAAGAGCTGTTTTTTTATTATAATTATTAATATTATTATTATTTTATACATCAAGGTGCAGTCTAACTTCCAAAACATTTAACGAGATAAGCGATGCAATGTCTTTTCATACCCTTATAAGGCGATTTCTTATTTTAACGCTGTTATTCCGTTTTTTACTACACACACTGGGTATATTTATGCCTGTTTTTGTATCTGTTTCCACCAGCGCTACTGGGAGGCTGCTTCATGCATGAACTCTTCCTTCAGTTAAGAAAGAGTTCCTAATATTTTCTACCTCCCTATACATAGATTTATCATATGTCGTCTTGTTTTAATATCGACTGTAGTTTGTACTTTATTTATAAACCGCGAGTCTGTATAAATTGCTTTTAACCTCTGTAGAATTTCGAGGTCGCCTAATGACCTATGGACCATCACAAAGCTTTTTACAAGCGGATTATTGTGCTCACTAAGCAGGGATACTACTGGCCTATCCGGTAAGGCAAATAAGTATAAAAAAAAGACTAAGAAATGATTGCTTGAATTTATTATATATTTTTTATTTTTATTTTTTTTTGCATTTCTAAATGTTATTTTCTATGTGCGTGAAACTATCTGATTTGCGACAAGTCGTGAACCGGGAAAGTAGTAGGAATAATGTAGAATTTTTTCGGCATTTGCCTTCTGCGACCTGCGGTAAATAAAGCACCCTGTTGTAATACGCAGTCTTACGTTTCTTAGGTCCACCGGCTATACGCGGCGCCTAGACGATCACCGACAAGACACGGCGCTGGTCACGAAAGGCTGGCGTTTGACCTTTAAGAAGCCGAGTCTGCAATCCACACAAAAAAAAAAGGAAAGAATGATTTAACACAAGATGCACACCTTGATTTTTCATTAGGGGGACTTATCCGTATTCTTGATGGCGGTGTTTGTTTTTGGGGGTGCCACTAGTTCTTCTACCTATGGGAATTTAAACTGGGCCATAGAAAGCTGTCCTTTCCAACACACCGTAGTAAGATTCCATTACTGTGCTGACCTCTAGAATTCCGAGCCTGTATACAACATAGCACAATGGTTAGTCATCTCATGCTAATACACACTGTTCACACAAGGGCTATGGGTGCAACTAGACTCGGGAGAGCAGCTGCAAAGCTCCGAACGCCAGCAACGCTAAGGGTCTCCTACATACCAGAAGGGCGTAAGATTGTATCCCTAACAGGCAGAGGGTCCTGAATGTCTTTACTCTGGCCTAATACCTCTGCCTAGTGTACCCCTTGATACACCGAGAGTCCTTGCAATCAAATCTCTCCCCCCCCCCTGGTAAATGCTTTTTAGCGATCGTTTTTTTTCTATGAATTCTTTGGTTACGTTCTTGTGGCTAGTGCCAAGTTGAGTCACTTCCTAGCCAGGTCACAAGGAAATAATGTCGTGGCTTTCAAGCATAAAATAAAATCCATGCGGGAAAATAAACTTGCGGTGACTTAGACCAAAAACCCTTTTCCCCGGAGAGAGAAGCCCAAGTTGGCTAATTGTCTACACGGCGAGCAGACATTCCCGAAAGGGTTCAGTAGTTGCGCCGGAGGTTTAATAACACAATCTATCTATACCTACCCGAGATATGTATAAATAATCTGTTTATATGCTGGATGGCTGTAGATAACATTGCAATTCACATAATGACTTTAATTGCTCGATCAAATAGTGTCCTTGCCTTATGACCCCCAGTGCCGCTCCAGTATCTGAAAGGGGACCCCCTATGTCCCCTCAGCCCCACATCTTTTCTATGTGCGGTTTTGGGGGGTCTTTCTTCTCTAAAAGATCTGCTGTTCTCCTAACCATATCCCAAACTTCTACTTTCTCCTTCTGACCAGACATAAAGTACTTTCTATAACTTCCAGCAAGGGCGGCAGCTGCTGATATCAAATACTGAGCCTATAACCCCCCCGGGGGAAAACTTACCAAATACATAAGTGGCGTGGAAGCCGCCTGCCTGCACCGAGGCATCGCTGTGAAAGTGGACGAGAAGAGACTGTCTAGAAGATGAGATATTGAGCTGAGGAACCAAACCACATTTTTTCTTCTGCTTCCGACCATCTCGGATGAGTAAATAGTCATAGGTGCAGCCGGGTGAGGATTCCAAGTTAAAGGGAGCAAAATGGATCATTATCTGCAAGGAAACAAACACTGATATTAATATTATATTTTAAAACATTTTTTTCTATAATGTTGCGCTTTCTGATAGCGACACATATTATCTTCCAAGTACTTATTATGTAGTAAAGTTACACATTGTGAATGCCAGGTATACGCAATTGCAATTACTAACTATTAGAATAATTTGCTAAATGCTTCAAAGGCACATTCCGTATGGGGATAAAATGCAATAATGAACAAATATATATATATATATATATATAATGTGGCTTTATGTTAGGTGCTCAAAATCTTATGGGGGGAAAAAAAAGATTCTCTAATCCCTTTATAAGTTTTATATACATGGAATATAAGAATATTGACACCTACCCTGTTCCCGTGAGGAGCTGAGAGCGCCCACACGCAGTCCATGGAGTTGGGGTATTTCGAAGGGAATCCTGGGGTGGAAAAGCTGCCGGTTGTGTTTGATAGAGATCCCCCACATGTTACTAGAAAATAAAACGGGGAACTACATTATGGACAAGAGGCTTGGTTTAGTTTAATAAAGGAAAATATTTTCATTATAGTTGACAGAGCCCAACATATCTGTTTTTTTAACGTACAAAATTCCACATTAAGATTTTGATCTTCTTTAATGGTGTTACCAGGTCGTATATTGTTCTAAAATGTTCTGGACCCATATAATAATAATGGGGGTTCCAGCTGGAAACGAGATTAAATGAGGACATAAGCAGGAACAGTACTCCTCTGGCTTTTGGTAGACGATAACTCCCATCCTCTCTCAAAACACTAAAGCTGATGGGCATTATAGTCTAATAACATGTGGACGTTCCAAGGCTTATGGAAGACCCTTGATCTACATAACCTTTTCCATCATTAAATGTGTTTCCATAAACTTGAAGTTTTGTTAACGGAAACAACGATCTTCCATCTAATGGGAGGAACAATCATTCTTAGTCTATCGCGTTTACCAAACATGACAGATACACACCCAAGCTATACGTGGCTTTAAAGTTGACCTCAGCTCCGCTGCTGGCGAATTCCACCCTCATCATGACCCCGGAGGACATCAGTGTAAACGGCTGGAGATTTCCACAGGTTTTCGGGAGCAATTTGGGGGCTTCCTTACTTGGGCCGCTAGTAACCGCGATAAAGCCTCGGGAACAGGCTGGAGAAGACTTAATGCTGAATGTTTCAAAGTGCAGTAAAACCTGGAGAATCAGAAATACTTTTCTAAATCATCGTTCAGGAGATAATGTATCTTACATGAGTCTTGTTTGTTTCCCAGATGCCCATCTGGGCCGTGGTGTGTTCTTTAATGGGACCATTAAGTCATCGTATGCACTTTAATGCATATAGCAGCTGAGTGTTCCCTTTAAATGATCTCTTCTTCCCCTTGCAAATGAATGGACCGAAAAAGCTGAAGGCTGCAGCACTGGAGGTGCAGCTTCTCCTAAAGCAAAGCAGCTTTTATTTTGCCTCCGACCCAGAAAAATGCATATTAAAAGGACATTGAAAGTATTAAGCATTCATTGACGGTGAGGTTGTAAGAGACATTTTAGTGATATTGTTTTAGTGCTAAAAATGTTGTCTTTCAAGGGTTTCATATTAGTTTATGCTGACTTAAGTGCTGCTCGTCAAAGTTTGCTTTGGGGTACAGAGGACAGTTCTTGGATGTTCCTAGCGGACACCATCCATCCTTGAGGTTTCCATAAACGTAAAGTTGGCCCTGAAGATAAGATGCCGCGATCCTCTTGGGATTGTGTCACTTGCCCCGTTTTCATAATGATTTATATAACTGTAAGTGTTTACCGGTCTGCCTAATTCTTGGTACCTTGCCCTCTGGAACGCGGATCAACCACACACAGGAGGAGGTGTTTGGATGCTGACTGCCCTGCCACGAAAAACCACCGCGAGGTTCTGCCAACAGATAGCGGCAAACATCTTAAAGGAAAACAAATCACACAACCCTTTATTACATGATCTAAACGCTCTAGGAGTCCCGTAAACATTATTATTATTGGAAAACCTTAAAGCAGTTAACGTACAATTAAGGTGAAGCATACAGTTTATGATTAAATCAATAAGGTGGATACAGCAATCCGTATGTTTAAGAAAGAGTTCTTTCTTACAGAAGGAGGAGATTCTACGAGCCGATACCAGAACCTACAGAGAACCCAACAGGTCATTGGATCTCTTAATGCTTAACTGCATTGGTAGAGCTTGTTGATCTTCATCACATCCAGAGAGCTCAGTCCAATGCGCTGGCCAATCAGGGCGCTCGGATTTCCTTTGGGTTCTAGAGTGGGTTTCCCTGCGTCGTTGGCGAAGGCATATCTGTGACAAATAAAGAGAACGAAGACAAAGGGACAGAAGAACCTTCATTTTGGGTCAAAGTTCTAAATGCGGAACAATCATCATGGAACCCAAAGGAACAGGTGTGCTTTTATATATATATATATATATATATATATATATATATATATATATATATATATATACAGCCCGTGGTATCAGGGTAGAACCTTAGCCGTGAAACACGCTTGGCTTGTGAGAAATAACCGATTCTTTATATTATTTGAATCATCAAGTTCATTTCCAAGTTAAGCTGAGAATAAAATGAAGGTGTTTTTCACCTTTTCTCACTTGCTTTAGTCCCAATGAAATGAGAGAAAATTTTGTTCACAGCTGATCACTTTGGACCGTAATGAAAATACACGTCGTCCCTGGATTCGGTGATAAAATGACATACTTGCCATAGTGAAGAACCGACTGGTAATCGTAGGGGATTCCTAAATTCTGAGTGCTCATTTTGTAGAAATTGCGCTCTTTGTCTAAAAGAAAAAATGAAAGAAGAAAAAGAAAAGCAAGAAGTGTTTGTTTTCCAAAATAAATAAAGAAATTATAGTCTGTGGTCTTCTTTAGAGGTTGATATATTCGCCACAGATTGATACTTAAGGACTTTTGGTTCAAAATATTCAACTTTTAGAAGCCTTTTTTAATGCAATTGACAAACTGGGACATTAAAAATACTCGGCCAGAGCATTTTATTCCCTTTGTTGGTCGATGTGTACCTTGGCTTATGTTGTTCCAGTTAATGCGGATATACTTGTCTCGGTCACTGCGACACTGCTCATGTTGGAATCCCAGGGAGTGCAGCAATTCATGCTGTATTATTCCCCGGTGCAGACATCCCGTTTTCATAAGGGAGACATCTTGCGTACCTCCGATCCGCCCGATATACGACCAGCACCTTCGGTGGACAAAAAGGAACTCAGAATGAGATAGGAGAACCTAACAAAATCGAGGCGAGCACAAGTAGCTGAAGCGCTTTTGAAATGTAATCAGTGGGAACCCCAGCTGCTACCGTATAGACTTTGTTTGATTGTTCTGCCAGCTGGAGAGTAACTGGAAACCAACGTGTCGGAGTATGAAGATTAGTGCTTGGTGTCCATGGTTTGGTCGGCCGGCTGCTCTGACACCTTCAGTCTTACTGAGATTTACTAAATTGCCATAATTTGCTACATTAACCTTCCAGCTGGCGCCTTGAAGGCCAAATAAAGATCTAGTCCCACTACAGCACTTCTTAACACTGTAATGGGGAACTAAGTGACCCTCGGGATACTCTGTCTTTGGGAGCCACACTGTCTTAATCTGCAGTTCCACAACAAAATCACTAGAGGGCACCCTGAATACGATACAATTCCTCTCTTTCCTCTCTGTGTTCCATTAATAGAATGTAGACGTATAGGACCAACTACAGTGGCAAGAAAATGTTAATGAACCATTTGGAATTATCTGTTTCTGTTCATACAATGTGATCTGATCTAGTATAGGCAAACCCAATGTACTTAAGCTTATAACACAAACAATGATAATCTTTCATGTCTTTGTCAAACGCACTCATTAAACATTGGAAAATGTAAGGGAACCATTGGACTGGCGTTTGGCAGCAAAACCCCAAACAACACTCAGTAGTTACAGATCAGACCCATAAAACTTATTCTTTACAGAGCTGCTTAATCTCAGCCATATTCCTAGGATGTCTGGTGGGAACGGCTCTCGAGGTCATTCCACAGCATCTCTAATGGGTTAAAGTCTGGGGTCCCTCCAAAAGGAGGATTTCCTTTATTTTTTTAAACCATTCTGTAGCAGATTTACTTTGATGTTTGGGGTCGTTGTCCTGCTGTATCACACAACTTCTACCGAGCTTCAGCTGGCGGACAACCACCCGTGACATTATCCTGTACGACGCCTTCATAAACTTGGTAACTTATTGTCCCCCCGATGATGGCAAGCGGTCCATGACCCGAGGAAACGGAGCCGCCTTAAACCATGATTCTCCCTCCATCGTAGGATGAGGTTTTAATGTGGGAATGCTGTGCCATATTTACACCATACATAGTGCTGCGTGGTCTTCACAAACAGCCCACAAAACATTTCCCCAGTAGCATTGTGGAGACACAGTGCTCTTTTGGCAAACTTTAGGCGCACAGCAGTGTTTCTTGTAAAGCAGCGGCTATATCCGTGGTGCCCTGCCATGGACTCCATGCCTGTTCAATGTTTCCCATATGGTTGACTAACCGACAGAGATATGAACCAGCTCCAATGACTCCTTCAAGCATTTAGCTGTGACTCCAGGGTTCTTTTTGACCTCCTTGAGCATTCTAAATGTGGACTGATGAAAATGTAAACACTTTGTAACCCTTTCCAGTTTTATGCAAATCAATAATTATTGATTGTAGGTCCTCTTAAATTTCTTTTTTTGTGAAGCATGATTCACATCAGCAGATGCTTCTTTTTTTATGTAAAGGTATCTCTGAAACTCACCCCAATCCTGTTTCAGTGATTGGACTTTTTTATAACTTTTTTATAACTCCTGCCTCCAATTATCTTTTGTTGAAGTGATTAGCCTTGGAGTTCACATACTTTTTCCAACCCACACTCTGGATGTTTGAATGATGTATTGAATATGGACAAGAACAATACAAGAATGTGTGTATTATTGGTTTAAAAGGATTGTGATTGTTCATTATTGTAACTTAGATAAAGATCTATAGACAAATAATACATATTTATACATAAATGCTGGAACTCGTTCTTGCCGCTGTACACCATTCACAGAAACATAGAATTTGACAAGACTAGAATAGACAGACTAAGACAAACCGATACATTAGGTAAAGAGGGCCCTGCTTACAAGCTTCAAATATTAGCCTCTACCACATCTGCTGGGAAGCTGTTCTGCTTACACCCCTCCTCTCAGTAAAGTAAAATGCCTTGGGGAATTTGGGATTTAAATAGCAAAAGTAGATATCAAAAATTAAAAATAAAGAGGGAGGGAGAAGATGGGCCGGGAACATTATGTACCCTGCATTTGCCCTCTTTGATTACAGATTCGGCTCTTTGTTGCAATGATGGAATAATCAGCTTCACATTGATTGCTTCCAATTTACAGTTATGAAAACTGAACAATGTTTAATAAAGAACGCCTGATGAAAGGGATGAGTACTGACCCTGATCCCATATTACCAAGCAAAGACAAAAAAAGACTCTTTGTTATTCTAGACACTGATCGCTTGAATTATCTAACATTCTAGGAAGCGTTGACCACCTCTAGCCCACTGCTGGCCGTCTGTAGCCAGAGAATATTAACTTGTTCTGTACCAAAATACAAAAAGATAAAAAAAAATTAAAAAAGAAGCCTGCATTATATCATTATAGGTCATAAAGCACCATCTAACACAGAAAACTCCATGGTTTTTTTTACCAATTTTTGGTAAATTCCTTAGCTTTACCTTTATTGCTTCTGCCAAGAAACTATTACCTTGTATTAGTAATAAAAGCTCTTAAAGTGCCCCCTCATTTACACAAATTAGACATTATGAAGCGCATTATTTTGCTTTCTTGATTTGTTTAATAGTAGAATAGTGATGTTTGGTTTAAACATAATAAAAGTGTTAGTTGTTAGTCAAGAACTCTTTTCTTAAACAATTATTTCCACTTTCTTCCGTTTCCATACTAATAACACGTAGCATGCAATAGTCGCACCAGCTTACCCATCGACGGGGCGAATCCTCAGGTAGCTGGGTTCCTTTGTGCGAAGCACAAACCGTATACACGTGAGATCCATCAGCTCCTCCATGGCACCGTGAACGATGTCTTTTTCCAAAGACGCTAAAACACAAAGTAAGAAACATTTTCCTTGAGGGGCAACTAATGGAAATCCGATCCGAATAGTCCACAGCAACCACCCAACTTAATAAAATGACCACGTGGGTTCAGGGCATGAGCTGGGTGACCATCATGACCTACTCAACAGAACTCTGGCATGGAGTCTGGGCGTCCAACACAAGGCATAACCAGCTCTCCAGGCTGTTAATTTTTAACATCGTGCTGGAACTGATACCCCATTTGATGCCCATTATCGAGTAAGTTTTACAGGTGGTGGCAATCTGACCAAAGAGGCCAAATGTTTTGGGCCGATTCACTCTAGTAGTTTTCAAAAGTAAAATATGGAACATTTTCTTTGATTGTCCATCACATTATACAAGGTAACCTTGGTGTGCGGCTTCTGGATCTCTCTGGAGTAATCTTTGGGGTATAAGGTGGTCCCTGTAATCTTCTCTGCCATGATTTTGCCCAAAGTTTCAGATCATTTGTAGCCATGGGTAATAAAGTTGGATCACACAGCTATGAATATACATTGTATCTGTAAAATAATCCAGACAAAATATAAAGCTCTTGGACTGATTCACTAAACAGGGTTAGGAGACAGGCTGCAGAAGGACCTGATACCCAGTAGACGTGCGAATGGGGTACTTTTTATGAAACAAGTGTCTGGTTCCTTGAGTTTCTCATTAAGACAAGGTCATTGTGTAATATTTACAGCTAGTGGTTTAAAGGCTTGGCCGTCAGGAACCACGGCTCCACGTACTGTAATTGTTAGACAAGATGTATGGTACGTGGACCAAACCAATTCCAGATCTCGGCCAGAGACATGCTTTTCCTGGGCAGCTTAGGACATTCCTGTTTCTTCTCACAGCGATGTCTCCTTGTATCATGAACCGAGAGGTGCCTGATTGAAAAAAGAGAGGACGGGGTAATAACACAACTGCATATGAGACCAACATAGACAGAGGATCTGAGTCCGGGGTAAGTACTGAAGTACAGGTGCTGTCCCATCTACTCTGCTGAATTGACCACTTTTATAACTAAATTCAGTATCATAAACATCACTGTACTGCAGAATATCCCAAACTTCCCAAGATATTATTTCATCGTGTACAAATTTTGCCTCATTCATATTTTTAGCTGGAAACTCTTAATTGTCATGCGACACGAAACCGAGCACTGATAGGCCGTTGCCATAGAAAGTGAAAAAAAACAAAAGAAGAAGAAGAACGAAAGAATAAAAAGGACGACGTCACTAAAGTAGAAAGTCCAAGCATCTTTGAGGACACCCCTGCTCTTGTTCTGTGTGGCACATTATCATCTTGAGATGTTCATTCCCTGATCTTCTCCTGGTGACCGCGAATAGAGGTCACAAACGGGCTCAGAAAGACCCTTCTATGGTCCGTACGCGTGGCCGTTCATAATCTGCGTTACTCCTGCTCCTAGAAGTTACCTTGGTTTGAGGTTATGATGTCACTGAACACATCGTTGGTGAGATCGGTGTTATCTGCGATAAAAAATAAAAAACATTAGAATTGTGATTTTACAGAAATATTTTTAGAGCTCGCTGGATAAGCAGCACTCACCTGGTCCGGGAACAGCTCCTCGGGGAATCTGAAACCCAAAGCAAACTCCATTTATTCTTCCCTTACAAATACAGCCAGAAGCTTTAATATGAAGATCGGCATCCGGCCAACGACTCATTAAGGTTTCAGTCTTTACAGCAGGAGAAACAGGGGCCGAAAGGGGCCGATCTGCCGGCAGAGTCTATGTTTGTATTATTCCTAGTTTTATATGCAGCCATCAGCTGACTGTCACTCGGAGAATAATAACAGCAGCAATAATACTAAGTGCCAACATTTCCATTGTACATTTTCTATGCATTTTCCTTTTCTTAGCGTCATTTCTTTTTTTCGGAATCACAGAGTGACGACCGAGCGGATACTGAGCCGATACCGAGCCAATACCGAGCCGATACCGAGCGGATACCGAGCGGATACCGAGCCGATACCGAGCCGATACCGAGCGCATACCGTGCCGATACCGAGCGCATACCGAGCCGATACCGAGCGCATACCGAGCCGATACCGAGCGCATACCGAGCCGATACCGAGCGCATACCGAGCCGATACCGAGCGCATACCGAGCCGATACCGAGCGCATACCGAGCCGATACCGAGCGCATACCGAGCCGATACCGAGCGCATACCGAGCCGATACCGAGCGCATACCGAGCCGATACCGAGCGCATACCGAGCCGATACCGAGCGCATACCGAGCCGATACCGAGCGCATACCGAGCGCATACCGAGCCGATACCGAGCGGATACCGTGCCGATACCGAGCCGATACCGAACGGATACCGAGCGGATACTGTGCCGATACCGAGCCGATACCGTGCCGATACCGAGCGGATACCGAGCCGATACCGAGCCGATACCGAGCGGATACCGTGCCGATATCGAGCCGATACCGAGCGGATACCAAGCGGATACCGAGCCGATACCGAGCGGATACCGAGCCGATACCGAGCAAATACCAAGCCAATACCGAGCAAAGGCCTAGCCAATATTGAGCAAATACCGAGCCGATATCGAGCGAAGATCAAGCCAATACCGAGCGATTACCGAGCCCATACCGAGGCAATAGCGAATGAATATATGTTGTTCTCTGTGATTATTCTAAAGGTTTGCAACAATTGTAACAAATCACATTCATTTTATTATATTAAAAGAGTAAACAGATACTTTGATTCCAGACAAAACAGCATCTTTGGCCGTTATCTGATACTTTAAAGAATCTGATATTAATAACAAGAAGTAAAGAACTCAAAAACCTACCCCCCCCCCGGTATATACTAGTCCTTGATGTATAGTTTCTGCATCCACATTACATATTTCTGAGCTCCCCAACTTGTGATTGCAGCCCTGTTGGTCCCCCAAATCCTCCCTGACTGTACAGAACGCCCCTTACCTGCTGGGGGCTACCTGCATACACGGCCACAAGGGCTGCTGCAAGCAGCAGAGACTGCAACCCCATCCTGAGGGACTGTTGTGTATCCAGATCGAGGGATGCGAACACCTGGTACCTGCCTTTATACAGGAGGTAGGAGGGTAAATGGAGGCGGGTGGGGAGTGCGGCCGGTCATGGTACATAGTCAACCGTGACTTGCAAAAAGCAATTAAAATGTTAAAAAAAAAGTTTTACTTCACTCAGAGGGTGGTGGATAAACGGAACAGCCTCCTAGCAGAAGTGGTAGAGGGTAATACAGTGAGGGTATTTAAACATGCATGGGATAGACATACGGCTCCTGAATCTAAGACGAGACCAACGACTGATTAAGGATTGACTCTTTACAGCAGGAGAAACAGGTGACTAGACGGGGGCCGAATGGGGCCGATCTGCCGGCTGTGTCTGTATGGAGTGCGATGTAGAATGTGTGTGTGGATGGCGGCAGGATGCCGAGGGTCTGACTCCGTGTCTGGGGAAGGAATATCTAGGAGTTGGCAGAGCGGGTGATTGGCAGATGATAGCGGGCAGATTGGGGTCTCCGTCACCCCCGGGGCTGCTCACAGTACGGTTAATATGAAGGCACTAAGCGTCACTAACCCTATACACCATTAACACACCTTTACACCAGTAACACACCACTAACACACCATTACACCACTAACACACCATTACACCACTAACACACCATTACACCACTAACACCAATACACCACTAACACACCATTACACCACTAACACACCCTTACACCACTAACACATCATTACACCATTAACACACCGCTAACACACCATTACACCACTAACACACCATTACACCACTAACACACCAATACACCACTAACACACCATTACACCACTAACACACCATTACACCTCTAACACACCCTTACACCACTAACACATCATTACACCACTAAAACACCACTAACACACCCTTACACCACTAACACACCATTAACACACCCTTACACCACTAACACACCCTTACACCACTAACACACCCTTACACCACTAACACACTATTACACCACTTACACACCCTTATACCACTAACACACCATTACACCACTAACACACCGTTAACACACCCTTACACCAGAGCTACTGGATGTGTCACTGTGTGCATCCGCAGCCCATCCACAGAACACAGAATCTCAGGTGAAATCAGGGCCGTTAGAAACGGGTTCTGTCCGCACAACACAGGAACGTGTGACATTGGGCCGGAACTCTTTCATCTATACACACACTAGTGTTTTCTTTACTACTGCATGCCTCCCAACTGTCCCGCTTTGCACAGGACAGTCCTCATTTTACCACCGTATGCCGCTGTCCCGCCAAGGTCTACCTCTCTGTCCTGCTTTTTAGGAAAGGGACGAGGTAGAAGATAATGTTTATGGCAGGTCGCTATTGTGTCTAAAACTGACACTAGGACGGGATGTGAGACGAGGGAATGAGGAGGCAAAAAGGGACACTTGGGAGGTGTGGATAATCCTCAAATAACTAGATATATAGCCGTCTTCAGCCAATCAGAATGTGGATTCCAAGGACTCATCCCAACACCCCCTGCAACATATTAACCCTTTAACAGCCCGTCGTGAAGAGTCTACACACTGACCGGCCCTCATGGAAACCGTGATGTGTCATTATTTAAAAGACACACTTAATCACCTGCATTCAAGCAGGGAGGTCCACCATAATAATGATCACAGCAGCATAGACTAGGAAGGAGTCAGCTGCAGATAGTGTGATACATAATGATACACTTAATCGAGTAAGAATATAATTTTTAGTAAAATACATCTGTTATGACTATTTTAATGTATATATAGAATTAAACACCCACGTAACCTCTGGATTAAATGCATTTTATCATTATTATTATCATCTTTTATATACTATCCCTTACTCTTATTTACATTAGGTAGTCCGGGGCACACAGGTTAATATATATGTATGCAGAGCTATATGGAAAATATCTCATATAATATACATCATCTTCCTATTGCTGCCATATATTTTTTTGAGGTGCCCATACCAAAGATGGAGAGCAAGGAAGACAAAGCTGCGGCTGCGTTAGGATCACGTGAGGCTGACCACAGGCTCTCCCTACCATTCACAGCGCTTCAATCATTCGGACGTTCTGACGTGACAGCCCTGTGCCCTTTAGCAACATGGCGGCGCCGGCAACATCACTCAGCAGAAATGGTGCCGTGTCACGTGATTGCCAGACATCCGGCTTTGGACTCCAATTCAGCGGCGGAGGTTTTTTCAGGTCGTACCGGAAACGGCCTGTACGGTGAGATCCCTCTCCTTCCGGCGGTGGAAGTGCGAACTCACCCGGCCTGCGATAGGAAGTAAACATGGCGTCTGTGTGGGATGAGACGGAGGTAAGAGAGAGAGAGAGAGAGAGGGACACGGAGAGAAAGAGGGGGTGGTAAATGGGGAGAGCGGGTGACTGGGATGTGATTTGCATTAACGCCATGTAATCAGTGTATCCATCACTACAATTTACCGTAAAGCATCATGTCATCTGCTGAAAGAGTAGTAGATCGGTGGTTCAGCTTCACGGAGTAGATGATAGGTGGTATTCTATTTAGTAAACACAGGAATCCACACCGGCATCACCCCGGGCTGTCACCAGCTTGGACAATGGCAGACTCCCTGAAGTCAGTTTATCTGTAGCACTGTAAGCCGTGTCTTAACACCCCAAACGATTAAAGTGACGGCACCTGTGGGTGATATTGTGTGTTGGTGTGTAATATCACACGCGTGTTAATGCCGCTCGTGCCTCTTGTGTATCTGCAGCAGGATGGAGTTGGGGAAGAAGTCCTCAAGATGTCCACAGAGGAGATCATCCAGAGAACCCGGCTTCTGGACAGTGAGATAAAGGTGAGTGTTTGCGCTGGTTCCGGGAGAAGTGAGTGTATGAGGAGTACGAGTGGCCCCTGGATACCCCGGGGGTCCCGTTCATCTGCAGCAGACCCGCTGTAAGACATCGAGACCTCCGTGAGACGCTTCATCGCTCGATGAACCCCGTGATGGGAGTCTGAGTGCGTCCCTCGTGTCCTATGCACATTAACTCTTTGTTGACAGGCTCATAAAATCGGGACTTGATCGTTTCTAATGCTTTCCGGTCCTCAAGTCTAGAAGCGATTGGAGGGACCTTATCAGTCGTTGGCCTCGTCTTAGATTCCGGAGCCGTATGTCTATCCCATTTGTGTCCAAATCCCCTCACTGTAGTAGCCTCTACCACTTCTGCTGGGAGGCTGTGTCCGTTATCTACTACCCTCTCAGTGAAGTACCCTCCCAAGAAAAACGTGTTTTTAATCGAAGCTGTTTTAATATTGTTCTATTGAATTGTTTGTAGTTTCTGTATGATATATAATGTTTTGGTAAATATGTTGTGCGTGCGCGCCGCCGCCTCCTGTCCCTGCGTTGTGTCGGTTTCATGACCCTCGCTGTGTTTTCAGATCATGAAGAGCGAGGTTTTGCGGGTGACGCACGAGCTGCAGGCCATGAAAGATAAGATCAAAGAGAACAGCGAAAAGATTAAAGTGAATAAAACCCTCCCGTACCTCGTGTCCAACGTCATAGAGGTAAGAGCGACTTTATGTACCCGCCGGCCGCCCCGGGGCTCGTCTTTAGTTCCCGATGCGATTCGTAAAGCTGAGCTCTGGCTCATTCCTCTGCCGTCTCCCCTCCGCAGCTCCTCGATGTCGACCCCAATGATCAAGAGGAAGACGGAGCCAACATTGATTTGGACTCTCAGCGGAAGGGGAAGTGTGCGGTTATCAAAACGTCCACCAGGCAGGTGAGGATCTCCCGGGAGCGTTTAATGGATGAGGGGGAGACTTCCGTCACCCCGTGAATGCTGGGGGTCTCTGCTTTGTGTGTTTTTGGGGTAACCTCTAATATCTGCACAAGGTCACATTTTTGTATAGAGTATAAAAACGAATGCAAACTGCCTCTCATCTCCCATAGCGGGAAGAACATTTGGTTACCATTGAACCAATCAGGATTCAGCTTTCATTTTATGTGTCTTCCTTCGACAGTTTAGTTAACGAATTTCTCAAAAATAGTTTTTTCGCCCCGGGAATTTTAAAGTCTCCTAACGATTCCAGACTCTTCTGTGTTTTTTTTTTTTCTTTTCTTTCTTTCATGTATATTAAGGCATTTTGGGGGTTTTAATTGATTATTTTAATACTTTTGCCAGTATTACCTTCAGCATCAACAGATCAGCCATTCACGCTGGGCCTTTGCCAAGTTACCCAGATAACCGATGCATCAGGGCTAGCCTTTATTATATATCTTATTATTTGTTACTCTACATGTTTAAGCAGCACTAATAACCGCTCTCTTCTCCAGACGTACTTCTTGCCCGTCATCGGTTTGGTTGATGCAGAGAAGCTGAAGCCCGGAGATCTTGTGGTGCGTACAGTCGAGTTGATTGCCACTTTGTTCCAATGGAATGTTCAAGAAACAGTGCCGTCGTATATATTGTTGAATAAATATAGAATATTTAACTGTTTTTTGGCCCCTATTTCCCTAGGGAGTGAATAAGGATTCCTACCTCATTCTGGAGACCCTTCCTACAGAATATGATTCCCGTGTCAAGGCTATGGAAGTGGATGAAAGACCCACCGAGCAATACAGTGATATTGGGGGTCTCGATAAGCAGATTCAGGAGGTGAGATTTGCGGCAGAGTTTTGGGTTTCTCTCTTTTTTTTTTTGCACCCTTTAGGTTCTGGTTCCCTCTGAACACATTTTCTCTGCCTTTCTGCCCTCTTTAGCTTGTAGAAGCCATTGTGCTCCCCATGAACCACAAGGAGAAGTTTGAGAACTTGGGAATCCAGCCCCCCAAGGGAGTTCTTATGTATGGACCCCCAGGGACTGGCAAGACTCTACTGGCAAGAGCTTGTGCTGCGCAGACAAAGGTAGGTTCCCGCGCATGTGATCTCTGTGGAATTAAACGCGCGGAAAGCATCGCTGTCTCTGACGTCTCTCTCCGTTCAGGCCACCTTCCTGAAGCTTGCCGGTCCGCAGCTCGTGCAGATGTTCATCGGGGATGGGGCCAAACTTGTCAGAGATGCCTTTGCGCTGGCCAAGGAGAAAGCCCCGTCTATAATCTTTATTGATGAGTTGGATGCTATTGGCACAAAAAGGTAGGTTTTACAGATCGTTTAACTTCCTCTGGTTCTCATTATTCCCCAAACGCACCGGGGACCGAGAAGATCTTGGTGCTAACCTGGTGCGATAGACTAATCAAGAGCCATTGAATATATATCTGTATGGTATAAAGCACGTAGAGTATGCCTATAGATACCGGAACCAGTCTTAGGACATTCCAGTTGGTGCTTAATAGACAAAACCAAGCCGAGGGAGCCCTGTTCATACTGCATTTATCCCCCCCCTTTGTGAAAGTTTAATTTAGCTTTTAAATTTGGGGTAAGAGGATTCTAAAGGTTGTATTGCAGAATGTACTTGTCTATGTGCCGTCACATGTTAATGTTATGTATACTTCCAACCGTTACAAATACTTAAATTAGCTTAGAATAAGATATAAATAAGCTTTTTGGCGATAATTTACTTTTTCAGAAACAATTCTGAGTTTGTACGGAAGGCTTGTTCGGTAGATGCAGAGGAAATCCAGTCTGATGGTTTCTGTGCTGTTCGCTCATAAATGTGGACCGGTGTTGAATTTACATATATAATGCCTGTGTAGCGTGTTAATGAATGTTGCTTCTTGTTGCTGCTTTTAATTAACACGGCCGTCCCCTATGGAGTTACCAGCTGAATATATTTTCGGGCCCGTCTTGTCGCTTTGAAACACTTAGCGTTGACTAGTCTCGTTTACACGCTGTTTGCACGTTTCCTTGTGATCCGCAGGTTTGACAGTGAGAAGGCTGGAGACCGCGAGGTGCAGAGGACGATGTTGGAGCTTTTAAACCAGTTGGATGGTTTTCAGCCCAACACCCAAGTCAAGGTAAAAACAAAAATGGGTGTCAGCCCTCAAAATCATGTGATCAGTAATATGTCGTTAAAGGGTTCATGTCCTGAGGCAATCATCTTTACCTATGTTGACTGCACAGAGTTGCATAAAAGCTATTTTTGACATCTGTTGACCAGGTGATTGCCGCTACTAACCGGGTGGACATCCTGGATCCCGCGCTGCTGCGTTCCGGGCGTCTGGATAGAAAGATTGAGTTTCCAATGCCGAACGAAGAGGCTAGAGCCCGGATTATGCAGATCCACTCCCGCAAGATGAACGTCAGGTATGCGCAGGAATTAAGGACATACCTGGAACAACGGTGTCTCTCAACCTTGTAACCTCCGACTAAGCAAATCTCATAAATATTCTTTTCCTCTAATATGATACTCGTCAAGATAGACTTTTTGTTTCTGATTATTTTATGATAAGGTTGAGGGGTTAACACGTCTTTCTTTTTAATATTTAACTACTTCTCTCACCTTTTACTTTATTTCATCATTTCGGCCCTCTGCAGCCCTGATGTGAATTACGAAGAGCTCGCTCGCTGTACCGATGATTTCAACGGCGCACAATGTAAAGCGGTTTGCGTGGAAGCTGTGAGTATCTGGACTTGGTGGTCTACGATTCATTTACTTTATCTTATTTACATTAAATATTGATACCAGACCTACAGTTTGTTCTTACAATTCTGTCTTTACCCCATTCATATGTTGTTGCCATAGCACCAAAAAAAGCTTACGTGTTTGTTGTGTGGGTACATCTGTTGATAGAAAGGAAGGGACAGATCTATTTAATTGGATGTTAACATCCCAGGGCACTCGGTGTATTCTCTATGTGGAACAGCACCTTATACCCGTTACATTTGACTCATTTATTATCCTTTATTTTTATTTATTTTTTTATTTCCTCGTCCTAGGGAATGATTGCTCTTCGCAGAGGAGCCACGGAGCTAACACATGAGGATTACATGGAGGGAATCTTAGAAGTCCAGGCCAAGAAAAAAGCCAATTTGCAATACTATGCATAGGCATACGGGTGGCGTGGGATATCTGCTTGTTGTACTTGGACTGCTCAGTTTATGTTACATGAAATAAACCAGACCTCTTTAATTGTACAATCCACTCTCAAACCCAAGTCCTTATTTCTACTATTTGGTGGTTTCGTTAGTGTCCTTCGTTAGCCTCTTGCCTTTCGGATCAGCACCTGGTACATGTTATGAGTCTGTATTCCAGGGCCGGGGTCACGGCGCTCGAGAGGCGCCTGGTGTCAGGAAGCCATACCTTTGTGGGAAATTAAATTTAATCTCGTGTCACCAGCTTCACGCTGCAACCATAATGCGTTTGCTTTCACACAAGTCTTCCTATATTTTAATAACAATGACTCTACACCTATACACAAATGACAAGCCCCTAAATCTACCCAAAGGAATCATGGACCTCTGGATGCTTGCCCTTGGTCTAGATAATTACAATCCCAGAGGAAGAAATAGTTTAATTGAAATGAAAATGAGTTTATTTGTGTTTACGTTTACTCACACGTGTTCTAAAATTTTAATAATAATATCTGATCAGATCAGTTGTTTGTCCCCTTGACACTCGTGTTCTTATAAACTGGGATCTCCTGGGAACATTTCCAAGCTGGTAATATTTAGAAGCTTTGGCTCTGTTGGAAGTCTCATAATAATTGTGTAACACTAAAATATTTTGATCTGCAGAAAATACAGGGAAAAAATCTGAAATTCACCATTCCTGCTTAATTTTAACATAATTTGCTCTCAATCTCAAAAAATCTGAACTACTTTACCAGTTTCTCGGCCTATGGTTTTGCAATGTACTCAATGAGAGAGATCAGCGTCTAAAACTTACTGATACATCCACAGGTGATTCCGCATCACTTATGTGATAAGGGGGCTCCTTTTAAATACTTTTTTTCTTTAATTCATTAAATCATTGATAAACCCAACAAAATCTTAAAATAGTGGAGATGGAGTAAACTATTATATGATGCCCGTTCTGTGAGGTCCATCTAATAATTCCGTTTTTTGTTGCTAAAAAAAATGGGTGTCCCCGAACCCCCCCCCCCGAAAAAAAAAACAAAAAACCAGGCTCTTTAATGTCATCTTGCTGGAATTTAACTGTATCACAGACTTGACATTTAACACACTAAGTGTTTAATTTTATACATTTGTGGGTTTTTTCTTAAAATTATTCTATGGATGGACTGTAGAAATAGACTATGTTGAGTCCTGACCCCAATTCATAGCATCATCAGAGAGTGGGCTTTAAATATTTGTCCGCTTTCTAGATCTGTATCTGGGGCATAATAACCCGTGTTCTAAATCTCGCATGCAGATTTACAATGGATTATAAACCTGAAATTCTCAAGCGCAGGATTTGTGATGGGCATTGAAATAAGTTGTAATCACGCGAGCCCTCCCTGCTTCTCCCTCCTAAAAGATATTATTGTGGTCGAAATAAAAAACAAAAAACCATAACGTGATTGTAAGCGAACACCGCTTTGCTCATGTTAGCTGCTCTTTGTGCCTGGATCGTTAAAGATTCTAGTATTGTTACAATGAATGATGTGCTTATTTGGAGCTGGTCCCTTTTTAGAGCAACCCCCACCCCAGAAGAAATAATTTTTATGGGCAAACTGCTTAAATCAGCTCCTCTGCCACCTGGCCATCAGCTTCTTCTTACAGAAATGAGTCAAGCTTAATATCGTTTTCTAATTCTGTCGCCATCGATGAAAAAGAGGCTCATTCCTTTACCTCGGCCATTCTGCCAAGGTGTTAGAATTCTGTATAATGTAACTAATTACCTTCCTGGATCACCGAAGATTATGAGCTCTACTGAAAACCCAGGGAACCAGCAGCCCTCGAGGGTTATAATTTAATTTTGATCCAGCATGTATAGAAATGATGGAAGAGGAGACTTTTTGGCCCACGTTTCAAACCATCTGCCGCTCTCTCGCGCTCTTGTTGGTCTTTAGCAATCCGCTCGTCCATAACAGCTCGTGATGCTGAATGAACTCTTCTGCTGGTGAGGTGTCAATCACGACGGTGTTTTGTTTTGTTTGCTTTTAAGTCTTCATGGATCTATAGTTTTGATTGATACTTCTGCTTGCCAAGAGGCCTTCCTGTTTTGGAGCTTGTTACTGAAGCGGAAGAAAGCATTCTTCATATCACAACAAAATGCCATCCTGCGGGGAAGACCTACATGTGGCATCATAAGACCCGAAAGCAAAACAAAAAAAAGACAATTTACACGCCAACCACATTTTATCATGTGCTTTTATACGTTGTGATGTGACACATGTACAGTAGATCACCACCGAGAGGCGCGTTCTAACTACGATTCCCTCCTCCCACCCTATAGCGCTCAAAACTCCCGACCCCTAATGGATTTCAGGCCGTCGGGTGGAACCCTCTCTCGCGACGTGTCCATCGGAGTGCCTTGTTCACCCATGAAGACCTTCAAGCCTGAGTTTCAGATTACGTAGGCTTCCACCGCCTACCTGAAGGCACTGCAGCAAGTGGAACGGGTTTTGATGATACCCTTCGTCTGTGCCAAGGCACTGAAGTCAAGGTGGGGTGGAGGAGGAGGGAGAGATACTGACTTTTATTCTAGAGGGAAATAAATATTAGCGTGTAAGGCGGTTCTGTACACTGTATTAAAACAAGTAAAAATCGGTTACCTGCCATTCTATATGTATGCATGTGTCTATACAAAATCCCCAAATACTGAACCCTTGGCCAATAGTTGACTTCACACTCATAAAAGTCATTTTTTTGTACAATAAGCACAGAAGCTCGACGGGCAGGCTTTGATGGGGCAGCTTTCCGAGATCATGAAATACGGTTTATTGCCTGCGGAACGCGCAACATCAGGCTTGGACGTAACTCGGCTCGGCTTCTTCATCTTGCCTGCGTTGGTGCCGAAGTTCATCGATCCCTCGTTCCATGCAACATGTTGGCTCTGCGCTGTCACACAAGTCCCTCTGCTAACAGGAGGTTGGAGCTTCTGCAATATTTCACAAGACCAAACAAACAGGCTGAACAGAACAACTTCCTTAACAGGACACACGTGCCTCAGTCTGGTGTGTGTGTGCGTTTTATTTTTGTTTGTCCCCCCTTGGACTTGATGGGGTCGTACGCTCATGTCCTCCTTGGGGGGGGGGGTCACACTGCCCCGTTCTCCTGCCGGGGTTTGTGTACCGCAGATTGTGAAGCACTGAGAGATGGGGCCAGAGTACAGAGGAACCCAGAAAGGAGGGTGAGTCCAAGCCCTCCCCAGGCACAAAACATTGACCATCCATAGCCGTGGCTGATGCCCTCGGGTAAACCACGCAGGGGGTAGCGAGACAGCTCAAAATTGATGCCCGCTACACAAGTGCAGAGCGAGATAATGCAGCAGGTTCCTGCGGGAAAGAAGAGATGGTCAACAAACAAAGCCTGAATGCTTCTTAATCTTGTTTTATCGTTGAGTAATCGGGTAAGTAAGGGTCTTTTAGCTGTCCCATTGACCCACCCTAGATGAGGGCTTTCAAACAGTCCCATGCCGTGAAAATACATGGGTTCCATCGTACGAAATAACAATTTTTGAAAATTGTTGAAATTAAATTGCGTGTGAAAGGTAACGCCTTTGAAAAAAAACTGCTTACCTTCGCGCCAGGTGAGGTTGCTCAACTTATGACCCCTATAGTTTCCGTACAGCCCCCCAGCTTGCATTGCTAATCTGTACATTGCACACCAATGACTTGTTACGGTCCGCTCTTTGGATATTGGCTACCAAATAATAAAATGATTGACAGTGTGGCGATACTTCTGGACCCTCGCAACCAAACAAAGCAATCATCTAAACCACAATCGCTTCTGGGTTATAGCACCTCCTGTAACGTATGAGCCATACATAACGATTAAATGTAGTGATCTGTATGTGAGTGCACTCGGGGGGAAGTTTGGGGAGCAATTTGAAGATAAGTAGGGTGAAAAAAAGTTGCCCCGTGGTGTGCCACTGGCCACTGGCCACCAAGAGGTGTAGTAATCTGGATACTTTTTAAGTATAGACTACCATTTTTGCAGAAATTCTAGGTCAGGGGCGTCCAACCTGCGGCCCTTCAGCTGCTGCAGGACTACATCTCCCATAATGCTTTTCAGCGAAGGGCCTGGCTGATGAGCATGGTCCTGCAGCAGCCGGAGGGCCGCAGGTTGGACGGCCCTGCTCTAGGTGGATCTTTATAACGGCCAATATAAAAAAAAACTCACTTTAACTCCGCTTGTAGGCCTGTCTAATTTACTTACTGACTCCCATCTGATTACCGACTACATTCTGTCTCCCTGTTGTCTACCGTATTATAACCATTAATTTAAAGAGAGAAAAAGGACTGCCGTTGGACACAAGATGACCTGGTCAACGACATCTCTACGGACCTCAGCATTTAGAATTATATGTAATAATATGATACCAGAAATCTGGAAAGTCTTGCTATGGTACAAATTCCATTTGCAAAATTAACTAAATAACCTGGTTCATAAATGGTGGATGAAATGTGTGACACCGATCCATGAAGTTAATTATTTATTAGACCGGGAGGTCTCCTTTCTCCCCCACTGGCCTCCTCTGGAGAGGTGACATCAGGGTGCGATCTCTTTGTTGGAAGGCAGCTGACAATGAGGACACTCAGACGACCCAAAGCGGAACAAGGAGTCTTCTTACCTCCCATGAGGAATAGCAATCCGGCCACATACAGCATCAGATCGTGTTGCTTACAACAGCCCAGAACGCCTATTATCCACCCGAAAAGTATGATAGAGACGGCCATCCCAATGAAGCCAGCTGTCATCCTGCGCAGATCTGGGGGAGGGGAATCATTGGAAATTTGTATTACTAATGGTGCATTTGCCGAGTTGAATTACAAGTGGGACTGCTGCCCGCCTTTGTCCTATGAAGAGAGCTATTATGGCGGGAGATAGTCATAGTATTGGACTAACTTGGTAAGTAACTCACGAGCAGAGGTACTAATGAGGGTCCAAACACTGGATAAATCCTCCATTCCCGTCCATTAATAAGTAAGTAAGGGATGTGTTTGCATACGAGGAGATTACTCACGGAGAGAGTGCCACTCATCTTGGCGTATGGTCTTGATTTCGTTACTGGATGAGTTGGGGGGCAGAGAGGGTGACGTGTAATGGTACCGTATCGGAGAGCAGCGTTCTACAATCCCTGGAAAAGATAGGAAGCGTTAATATGATATCATTTTATATTCACATGCAAACAACGGACGACATAATAGCGAGGTCTAGGCAGGGGAGGGCTGAGTGGCGGCAAAAGTCATGTGGCCCCATCGGCCCCTTGACCCCACTGATTCAGCTCCTTGGTAAGCAATGTAGCTATGAACAATTAGATAGGACTTGCTAAACTTGGGGTACTTTGACGTAGTGATATTTGCCATATAGTGTGACGGAGTCCCCAATATTTATGCCCCAGATAGGGGTTTTTTGATGGTATTCGTTGGGTATGGGCTGAATTCTCGCTTTGTTTTGTGAGTTTTTACACACTGACTGTATCTGTTCTGTGCTCCCTTTGTGAGTTGTATAAAATCTCTTCTACTCGTTCAGTCCTTCGATAAGGAAGACCAAACTCAACTAACATTCATAGTCATCTACACCAATCCAGGATATACAATAGGTAATTCTTTCTGTCATCCAAGATATATATATTCTTTCCTGCAGGCGCCTTGATTGGGTCCACGTTCTCTCCGTTACCCTCACTTCCTACCGCTGGATTCCAGCACTCTTTTCTTTCCTGGATGAGGGTTGATTCTTCTCTACGTGCCTCCAGCAAGTGCCCCCCCCGCCCCCCCCCGGGATGTGTATGTTCATTGTGTTCAGAGCTGTATGTGTGTCATATGGTGCAATAAATGTATGCACAAGGTCTTCAGCAGCCTAACACATTTCACACCCCAGTTCCTCCAAGCCTTCTCAAAACAATTACTTCCAAAAATCCTGATAGAGCAAAAGGGGCGAAATGCGCTGGACACCTATAGGTTCCTCAAGGTGGACACGAGAGCGCATGCATTATGCATTTTATGCTTTGACCCAAAGTGGACATTCTACTTATTTTTTGCCTATGAATAAGGTCACTGCGCACAAAGTTTGTTATTCTCTTCTTTTACACACATGCACCAATGAACGTGATGAATATACTCCATCCTGGAGTCATACACTCAATCCTAGGGTCTTCTACTCATCCTGGAATCTTCTACTCACGTTGGAGTCTTCTACTCCATTTTGGAGCCTTCTACTCACCATGGAGTCTTCTACTCCATTCTGGAGTCTTCTACTCACCCTGGAGTCTTCTACTCACCCTGGAGTCTTATACTCCATCCTAGGGCCTTCTACTCACCCTGGAGTCTTAAACTCCATCCTAGGGCCTTCTACTCACCCTGGAGTCTTATACTCCATCCTAGGGCCTTCTACTCACCCTGGAGTCTTATACTCCATTCTGGAGGCTTGGAGAAGATTATCAACCGTGTAGATAACTATGAATGTTTGAGGTTGATCTTCTCCGTTGCAGAACTATCCATCTTTAAGAAGGTGAGGTCAGTTTTATTAGATGCATAAATAATAGAGGAGCTGCTAATACGGAAAATTGAAACCTGCGCTCTTCCGTCGTTCGTAGAAAAGTATCTCTTCCGCCCTTCTCGAATCTCCTAATATATTAATAATTTTTTAGGATAGCCTTGTGCCCGTCCCACACATTTCTTGAACGCCTGGACCCCATCCAAACATAATTGAACCCAAAAGCGGAGTCATTTCTCAGATCATATACTTTCCATTTAGTGGGAAATCTACAGAACATTTAACCTCTTCATAACCCAACGCAGGACGCCCTTCTTTATTCCCTTCCGCTACTCCTCATGGCTATACTTAAACGTGGAGACACAACGGCCCGAAAGCCTACCAAGTGTTATCTCGCAGCTTGCTGACTTCATCCACTAGGAGACTTTTAAATATTTAATCGAGATCCCATAAAACCACATTAGTTTCTCAACGCTTTCATCTCCTAGTAACCAATATCAAGCCGTATAACACTGTCTAATTTTATGCAAGATGATGTCATCTGCGTGGTCCTGTATAAATATCTTCTTCTGGATTGCCCTGAAATTGCTTTATTTATATTTTAAAAGGTCAATAAGAATGCAGTTATATATGTTGTATGTATACTATCATGCTTTCTATAGTGAACCCAACGTGGCCGTAGGGCTGGTGATCTACGACCACCATCGTGGTCCAGGGACCACGTAAGTCACCTATGAGAGAGGGTGTGTAGGAACAGTGCTGTAAATCGGGGCAAACTTTTTATTAGATATCTATTACCGTAATTAACCTCTTAATGACAAAATGCATTGTTTTCAATGGGTTTCGGGACCGCCCATTGTCCTTAAGGGGTTAATTATTGCTCGTAAGCCATATATTTACAAACATGGCTGATTGGAAAACACGTAAGAAAACACTGTGGATGTATTTTCGTCTATTTTAATATTTATCTTGTTTTCCGCATTATATTCCATAATCATGAACTGTGTAATATTCATAAAAAATATTGATTAAAAAATAAATAAATAAAAAAATAATAAAAAAATAATAAAAAAATCGTTCCATGATCAACCCCGCTCTTCCTTTGTATTCTTATATGTTTAAGGGTTTCTATATATTAAGCATGATTAAACCAGACTTCATAATGTTGGCCATAATTAACACTGGAATCACTCAAAAAGTTTTATTTGATTATTTATATTTTACAGAAAAAAAATTATAGGTTATGGATGAGTCGGGGGGGGGTTGGCATGTTTACGAGTTACGTTTATCCTGGGACGATGGTGGGGGGATAAAGTTTAGTGGATTATGGGGGATTAACAGGATCCGTCCATTGCTAGGATATGGACGCCGTTGAATTTGAGCAGTTGAGTTAAATAGGAAGCTGTATAGACCTTTTATAAAAGCAATTAATAATTAAAAAAATTAAAAAATAAATAAAAAATACGGGCAGAGGTGGATGTTTTAATAATTCTCAGCAAAAGCATAAAGCGATCAGATTAATATAATAAATTAACCAAAATTCCCAGTTTGGTTCTACAAATTTAGAAGCAGGTAGTTAAAGCAGGACGCAGGTACCTGAAATTATTAAAAGTGATAAAGGTTCTTTAGAGGGTTAAATATTTAATCCTGTAATAGCCCATCATGAAGATTTTATGTAGCGACTCAACAAATGTGTTACCCAAATGGCCCTAATGTCGGCCCTCGGGGAAACCTTGACTTGTCATTATTTAAAAATACAATCAATTGAACCACCTGTATTCAAGCAGGGATATCAACCATGATGTCACTATCAAGACCCCTGAAACCTGAACCATTCCGAGAATAAGAAACATTCCACGGGGGGTTCTAGAATACCTCGTACAATTTAACATTCTCTTAACCCCTTAAGGACAATGTATTGTGAGCCTGCACATGTACATTTGCCATGAAGGGGTTAATTCTCCATATTCAGGGCCGTAATTACAGAACGATGCAATAAATAGCTTTTCTTTTAATTCCAAAATCTTTAGAATTCACAGAAAGTGATGATTTTGTTTCATTGTATCCTCTATACAGGACATCTGTATTCATACCTTTATGAACCCAAAACAAACTAGTTGTTTATTAGTAAGCAGAACCCTATGTATCTCTACATATAGCCAGATCATCTATATATCTATGTACTGCCTGCATGCACACAGGTAGGCGCGTGTCCTTAGGAGAACCTGTATGTTTGATACGGCTCTGAGATGCTTTGCATGCGCCGGCTCCTCTCCTATAACCCAATAATGAATTTGAATGAAATAAGAAACCCAATAATGTTTTTTTTGCATAACAAATACATTCCGGACGTGATTTTCTTGTCTTTGGGTACAGTTCACTCTCCGAGTACTCGTCGGGATGGATGGGACCCTGTGGGGGAGGGGGGGATTGGATGTGAATGGGATTCGCCGGTCCCCGGGGTAAATCTGCGTAACTCTGAGGAAGCATCCTCCTTTCAATGAAGCTTTTACTCAATGCCAGCGCTGGGATCATGTTCACCTTCTCCCCGGGAGATGGATCTGGGATCTCTTCCAACCAGTGGAGGTTTTCAACCCCTATCACTCTCATCCCACACTCACAAACAGAATCTGACCGCAGATCGGCCCCATTCGGCCCCCGTCTAGTCGCCCGTTTCTCCTGCTGCAAAGACAACCTTAATCAGTCGTTGGTCTCGTCTTAGATTCAGGAGCCGTATGTCTATCCCATGCATGTTTAATACCCTCACTGTATAAACCTCTACCCTATCTGCTGGGAGGCTGTTCCACTTATCTAGCACCCTCTGTGAAGTAAAATACTAAACCATACAAAAAGTGGAGCGCGCAACCTAAAAAGCATAAAAGGCACAAACATTCAGATTCCCGGGTTGCTGCTAGAATAAAAATCACCAATAAATGCATAAAACAAAGCAAGAATGCAGCGCATGTCCAGCGAATAGCAACCTAAGGCATTTTTGAATGGTATCCGCTGGGCATGCGCTGAATTCTTGCTCTGTTTTGTGTATTTATTCGTCATTATTATTGTAGCAGCAACCGGGGAATCTGAATATTTATGCCTTTTAGGCTTTATAGGTTGTGCACTCCCCTTTCTGTATATTTTTGTGTTATATTTGCAGGTTCTGACCAAACCTTAGGGATGAGCGGCCCCTCCGGCCACACAGGAGCCTCATTAATGGTGTCCAGAGAGGGCTTTTAGTTGCTTGAGAGTCTCTTTTGGGTTAAATTGCGGTGCAGTCCCACTCATTCAGCTCCACTGAGCAAAACAGCCATGAAAAAATAGACAGGACTCGCCAAACTTGGGGTTCTTTGACATAGTAGGGGCCGTATAGTGTGACGGAATCCCCAATATTTATGTCTCGGGGATTTTTCTGGACGGTATTCGCTGAATTCTTGCTCTGTTTTAGGTAAGATATTATGGCTGGATGGGGATGATGGGCTTCAGCATTCACAAACCTGGACATCTGTAGCCGCGTGTTTCAGCACCATGGACAGCAGCCCAGCCAAACCTCCTTCTAACAGATCCTATCCCTTATTTAACGCGGGATGCACTAAAGTCCTCCAGACATTACTTCTTTACAAATGCACTATAATATTTTTCCATCCCAGTATATTAAAATATATTTAATGTCAAAAAATGTTAAACCCTTTTAGATCTAAAAGTCCCCAAAACTCACATTTCTGCCACCAAAATGAGACCAGAATAATCTGTCTCTTCTGCATTAAAGTGCTCAGCGATGACCCCTCGCCACAATGCAGCATTTCTCCTCCGGGTGCGAGAAACCCATAGACTCCTATATTATATATTATTATTAATATTATATTTCCCTTTAAACATCATTAGAATTACCCTTTCGGACACAAATCGCAGAATAATAACATTTTAAGAAATTCTGAGGCCTGACAGATGGATAAAATGTGGGTATATATATATATATATATATATATATGTATGTATAGGTAGCTATAGGGATATATTGGGATATACTTAATATATATTAATGCACTTTTTTTATATGTTGGCAGTTTTATATCTCTTAAATTAAGGGCAATTCATTCTTTTTAATTTTAAAGAATTAGCAATCTCTGTTATCCAATGTATGTGGATTGCAGCTCCCACTGTGTTTACAATCCTGATGGGAGTTGTTGTCCATAGTGGCTGGGATGACAGCCTCTGCATGCATTTGTATCTGTATCAGTATCAGTATTAGTATTAATAGTAATCAAGCCAAAATGGGGGGAGCGGGTAAAGATTTATTTTAAAAATAAGAGATCAGGACTGGAGCCAAGACTCCCCTTAACCCTTTAAAGCCTTTGGGGCCCATAAAAACACATCCTACACCCCCCCCCCCAGGCCTGGGACTGGTAACCCTCCCACTATGGAGCAATCACTGCAATATCTCCAACATAATGAACCCCCACCAAGGGCCATTAGCCCAGACTGGAAGTGATCTGCCTTAAGTGACTTACCCACCCTTCCCTTTAAACACCTCCCTCCATATAATGGAAGCTTAATACAGAAGCAGAGCCATAAAAAGAACATTCCTCTCCATAACATTACATCACTCACAGCAGGGGCATTATCCAGGGGTATCTGCCCCATACACAAAACAGCATGTGATCCATACCTACTGCCCCAGCACAGCATCACATCGCATGGGATGGATAATATTACCTGGGCTGGGGCAATAGATGGATAGACAGATCACAGATGGATGGATGGATGGATGGATGGATAGACAGATAGATCGATAAATAGATGGATAGATCGATATTTAATTGATTGATAAGCAGACAGATGCACATCACAGGGTATCATTATAGCTGATAAATAAATACCCCAATGTACAGGTAAGAGCCCCTACCTTTCGCTATTAACTCCTCCGTGTCCTTGTCGTACCCCTCCCGGTGGCATTTTCTCCAGAGCCCGGTGACCGTTGAATTGAAGCAGGGGGAATCGGGTGCCCGGTAGGGGCGGGGAGGGTGTATTTCCCTGGCCCCGGTGCCCCGCTCCTCTCTACCTGCCACCCGTAGGTCACCCGCTCTGTTGATGAGTCGGACCCCCATCGGGGGCAGATCCCCAGCTCGGGGCTCCCGGGTCCGGCTGCCTCTCAGAGGCAGGTTCTGCCCCGGGGTATACATCTGCCCGGGGTCGTTCTTTTTGCCCATGGGTTTCCTACAGCGGTCCCGGTACCTCCGGGCGTCAGTCTCGTACCAGTGATCGGTGCACAGAGCCACCGCCAGCAGGGCAAGGGCGACCATGGCCAGGCACAGACCGGCACCGGCCAGCAGCCTCATAGCGGGGGGGAGAAGGTGCAGAACCGGGAACACCGGGGGAGCAGGTTACACCCCGGGCACCGGGCTCAGCATCAGCCGCAGATCCGCTGTCTTCTCCGGGCGGATAGAAATGAGAGGCCGAGGGGAGGAGCCTGGCAGGAGCCCCGGCACATGCATGCGCTATACCCCCAGGAGGGGGTCTGTCCGTCCAGCCCCACCAACATTTACCCCCCAGGTGACCTGGGTTAAGCAGACTTTTTATATATATATATATATATATATATATATATATATATATATATATATATATATATATATATATATATAGTGCACCTGCCCTCTCTGCACATGACATGTGTAACATACATGCAACCTATATACACGTCAGGTGACAGCCCAACCCCCCAGTACCCGAATACCCCGATCACCCCCCATACTGGGGTTCGCTCCGCAGATCCCATGCAGCTCCATCCAATACCGGTTTATCCAAGTTCTAGTTACCCCACATTTAGGTATTTGTCTATCCATATAGTCAGCTACATCTATATATGTATATATTTACAGAGTCAGGGTACCAAACACATCTGATACCCCTTTCTGCCTTGGATACCCCATAATCTAGATTTTACCCTCTGCTGTGTTAGATCTACCCCTTGCACCCCCCCTCTGCCACCTCTCCATATAACCCAGTTTCCCATCTGTGCCTTATTGCCCCCTCATCATACCCCCCACCCCCATGATGTAACAAGGATCTGAGGCAGAAGTGGGGTGGGGGATATTTTCTTTAAAAAAAAAATACAATCCACCCCCCACTGGTGTATTTGTCTCCACTGGGAGGCGGAGTAAAGATCTGAGAATGCCATCTGTCCGGAGTGGGAGGGGTAGGGGGGCAGAAATGGATTGGGAGGGGGTTGTTGGTGATGTATTCTGGGGTTTGTCACACTGGCTCTGCTACCAGCCTGTCTCAGCTGTCGGGTTTTTAAACTGTCACATAGTGACAGCTCCAGAGATGTCTTCAGACTGTTGTGTCTCTGAACTGTCACATTGTGACAAGCCCCGAGCTAGAAGAGGCTTCCATTCCTTAACCCATCGCCTGCCGCGAGACTTTAACCCATTGCCAAGTCCGAACTGGCAAATCGCTGGTTAAAATCTTAGCGGGATCCTGCGTGACGTCATGATCATGGATGACATAAACGCAGCCAGATACACACGCGTGTGTTTTGATGTAGAAAGGCAATAGAAGGTTTCGCATTTAATTGGCTTCCTTCCTCCTCGGAGATATATATGGAGACCGTAGGTACATACCTGCGGAGGTATTATTACATACACGCTCGGCGCCGGGAATAGAGGACGCTTTGCTAAAATATAATTCGGTCGCCGTGGTAACCATCACTGCCTTAGTGAAACATGAGTTGTAGATCAGGAATATTTAAGAATCCGGAATGCAGGAATTTGGGGCATTTCGAGTATTAGAATGCAGAATGTATGTCATATTATCATATAACGATGCACGGATATATGTGTAGAATGTAAAGATCAAATACTGAAACTGGGCATTGAGGTCTGGTTTACCATTCAGGGTACAGCGGCGGGGTGCTGATTTAGGGTCACCTGACATGGTTCCTTGGGGTGTGTGTGCTGCATGTACATATATATATATATCTATATACTGTATATAAACTCACTGGGCACCTTATTAGGTACACCTGTTCCATTGTTTGTTAACACAAATAGCTAATCAGCCAATCACATGGCAGCAACTCAATGCGTTAAGGCATGTAGACGCGGTCAAGACAACTTGCTGAAGTTCAAACGAGCATCAGAATGGGGAAGAAAGGGGATTTCAGTGACTTTGAACGCGGCATGTTGGTTGTTGGTGCCAGACGGGCTGGTCAGAGTATTTCAGAAACTGCAGCTGTGTGACGGAAATGCCTCGTTGAGGTCAGAGGTCAGAGGAGAATGGGCAGACTGGTTGGATAATGCACCGTGTCACAAATCTCACATCATCTCCCAACTATTTTCTTGAACATGACAATGAGTTCACTGAACTCCAACGGCCTCCACAGTCACCAGATCTCAACCCCATGCACGTGAGGAGCCAATGCTGCCTGTGTGATCCAATCCAACAGACGAGCGGCTGGAGCTCAAATGCCAGTTCTGATAGAAAGGAGTCAGAACACACAGAGAATCGCAGTTTGTTGCGTAGGGGGCCAAGTAGCCACAGACCAGTCAGGGAGCCCATGCTGACCTCTGTCCACTGCCAGCATTGCCTACAATGGGCATGTGAGCACCAGAACTGGACCGCGGAGCGATGGAAGAAGGTGGATGGCCGGGTACGTCTCTTACCTGGAGAACACGCGGCATCCGGATGCATCCATGGGGGCCGCACCTCGCAACTTACAGGACTTAAAGGATCTGCTGCTGACGTCCTGGTGCCGGATCCCACAGCGCACCTTCAGAGGTCTGGTGGAGTCCATGCCTCGGCGGGTCAGGGCTGTTTTTGTGGCAAAAGAGGGACCTACACAATATCAGGCAGGTGGTCACAATGTTATGGCTGATCGGTATATATATATATATATAATCAAATATAAAGTGATCAAATGTAGACCGGGCACAAACACAATTTCATTTTTAGCCAAAAAAAAGTACAGTTTTTTTAACCAATAACATATTAACCAATAATATGTAGGGTGCTCCCAGAGTGAGCTAATCAGATCTTTAAGGTGAACATTTAATCCCTTCTGTTTGGTAGAATGTAAAGAAATGTAGCCATTAATTAAGGAACATCCATTAAAAATGAGATAGCAATGACAATTTTTATCATTCGGTATCACTGACGTGCCATGAAATGAAATGGCCACTGAGGATTTGTAGAAGCCCCTGGCTATGGCAAATACATTTACACCCCGTACCTGTGTGTAAGGCCTGGCCGGTCATTGGCCCCTGTGGTCCACTCGCTGGGACTGAGCCCTTGGGGCCTAGGTGGCCCCTTTCTGGGTATTGGGGCTGAGGTGGTCCGTTTATAGAGATTGAGTCCTAGTGGTCCCATTGCGAGGATGGGGGGGGGGGCAGCGATGGGAGATGCATAAGGTGGGATGAGAGGGCTCATGTCTTTCGTTTTGTACCGGGCCCCAACGTTTCTAATGGGGGTCCTGATGGCATTTAAGTAACAATTTATCCTTAAAATACAGGTAACAAATCCGGGAAAAAAACAGAAACGGGACAGACGTCTCAGTCGTGTATGAATTCTGTATGTGTTTGAACTCCCACAAAATATATTTATTATTAATATCGAATTAAAAATACATTTTCAAAAATATTGTGCTGTCTTCTCTGAAACATTTGTAATTATTTCATAATATAATGTTTTCAGGCGGGTTTTGGTCACTTGCGATCAGCATTACTGTATACAGCGCTGGGGGTTATTAGTATTACCATACCTGGGAACTCTCCGGGTTTGACACGGAGATTGACATGGGAGTGGGGTCTTCACACGTCCCGCTCCCCGTCCATTTTCCCTTTAAGTGGATGTGTTTCCCGCTGCCGTCAGCGGGAACGGCCCCGACGTCAGGGGGACCTCCCACACCGTCAGGGGGACCTCCCAGTGACATCAGCAGGAACGCCCACCAACGTCACGGGACCGCCCGCTGACGTCAGAGGGCAGTCCTGGCCCCGTCGCGCAAGGGAAGGCTCCCAGGTATGATTATTACTGCATACATCGCTGGAGGTTATTTATATACTCCACTCAGGGGTTATTACTGTATACAGCGCTGGGGGGGTTATTACTATATACAGTGCTGGGGGTTATTACTGTATACAGCACTGGGGGGTTACTACTACTATATACAGTGCTGGGGGGGTATTACTGTATACAGCGCTGGGGGTTATTACTGTATACAGTGCTGGAGGTTATTACTGTATACAGTGCTGGAGGTTATTACTGTATACAGTGCTGGGGGTTATATTACTGTATACAGCGCTGGTGGTTATTACTGTATACAGCGCTGGGGGTTATATTACTGTATACAGTGCTGGGGGGTTATATTACTGTATACAGTGCTGGGGGTTATAACTGTATACCATGCTGGGAGGTTATTACTGTATACAGTGCTGGGGTTATTACTGTATACAGCGCTGGGGGTTATTACTGTATACAGTGCTGGGGGTTATTACTGTAAACAAGGAGAAAAATATTGAAGCCCACGTGCTCAGAATGGGCCTTAGTGGGCCGTTGACTGTGTGCCGAGCAGGGATAGGTCCTGACGGCATTTTTTGAATGTGGGGGGAGGGGTTAACGGTGGGCTATTTAGGGGTTTGGCGCCAATGGAGCAGTCTCCATTTTGGCTCACCTGACACTCACTCTTTGTCCCACCCTCCCTCCCTATTCCTTTTGTGTGTGTGTTCTTCTGGTGTGTGTTTGTTGTCACGGTCGTGCGTTAGCTTACCAGGTATCTAGGGGGTTAATGCTGATGGGAGAGCATTGGTTTTGGGAGGTTTCCTGGTAGGTGGAACTGGGAACCTCAGGTTTGGGTTTGGGCATCTCGGTATGTCCTTCCCTGTGTGGTTCCTGGATAACCTGGTAAGCTTGGGATGGTTTACATTAAATGGTTAATGTTGAATTATGTTAATTTATGTTATTTATTGTTCTGTGTGTTGGTCATTGTCCTGTTAACGCACCTATTTTTGGTTTTAGGTCTGCGTGGCAATGGCCTGCATTTAAATAAATTTCGGCTGTGGCCTTTTTTACACCCAAAATCTATGGTTGTCGTGTCTTTATTGGGGGGATGGTTGGTTGGTTCTTGCAGGGGGCCTAGCCCGGGAGTCGAGGCTACTACAGTCATTGGTTTTCATAGGACTTTCCCTTTAAAGCAACACAGATTCTCCAAGATACAGAATACAGTGATCCGGGTCGGTCGGGTAAGATGGATTTTTGGCAGGCACATGTTTTGGGGGGAAATTGGTTAGCGGGACGATTTTTCCCCCCCAGATAGTATGAAAAAATAAATACATATAAAACACATGGCCAGCACACCATAAAACGTTCGCATAATGATATCGCCTTTTTGGGGGATCTGCGATAGAATTCCCCAGCAAATCCTACAATTTCAGGCCGCTGAAAAAAAATCCACACAAAATTAGATGTATATTTTTTTCTCATTATCGCATTATTTGTGTTCATTTGTACAATGAAGATCGGAAGCCATAATAAGTCTAAGGTGACGACATGGGGGTTACAAACGGCTTGTTTATTTGTCTCTCATTGTCTGGAAGCGGGGGGGTTGGGACGGTGCAATTTAATCACAATGTGTGTTATGCCCCCTGCTTCTGGACAGATGGAAGTATATTTGGCGAGGGAGGCATCCCGGGGAGCAGATGGGATTTCCTGGCCTTCATTACAAGGTAATCACAGGGAATCTCTCCCGGGAGACGCAGACAGGGGGCATTATTCACGCTGGGAAGCGGCCGCGCCAGGAGCGCCTGAATTTAAATACAGAGATCAACAAATCAAATCTGTTATGTTTACGACCAGCTGGGAACGCATATTAATCCGGGGATTTAAGGGGTTAATTAGGCCTCCGCTGATCCTAATAGGATAGTTCGGTAAAACGTCATAAAGAAAAAGCTCAGCCGCCCTGCTGTTGGTGGGATTTCAGTGCATTAATACGTAGAGCCCATGGCACCCCTTTTATTTAAAGAGCGGTAACGTTGGCCCCCCTCACAGGGTAACAACTTGGGTCAATTTTTTTTCTTTTCCTAAGGCATGTACGCATTTCATGTTACCGGCCGGCGCATGTCAAGTGACAGGCGGTCATCAACGCGTGACAAGTATTTATGACCTGGAGGAAACGGCTGAAATGGTCACCATTACTTGGGTATCTCCAGGATTTGGCAGAAGAAGGGTCGTTGGGAAAAAAAAAAAAAAAAAAAAGGGAAATTATGATCACACTAGATTATAAACAGAGCAAATAAACAATTTAGAGCTGTGAGTGTGAGTGAGTATGTGTGTGTGTATGTATGTGTAAGTGTATGGTGTCAGAGTGGCTGTGTGTGTGTGTGTAATTGTATGATGTTAGATCAGCTGTGTGTAAGTATGGTGTCAGAATGACTGTGTGTATGTATGTGTAAGTGTATGGTGTCAGAGTGACTGTGTGAGTGTGTGTGTGTGTGTAATTGTATGATGTTAGATCAGCTGTGTGTAAGTATGGTGTCAGAATGACTGTGTGTATGTATGTGTAAGTGTATGGTGTCAGAGTGGCTGTGTGTGTGTGTATATGTGTAAGTGAATGGTGTTAAGAGTGACTGTGTGAGTGTGTGTGTGTGTGTAAGTGTATGGTGTTAGATCAGCTGTGTGTAAGTATGGTGTCAGAGTGACTGTGTGTGTATGTGTAAGTGTATGGTGTCAGAGTGACTGTGTGTGTGTGTAATTGTATGTTGTTAGATCAGCTGTGTGTATGTGTAAGTGTATGGTGTCAGAGTGACTGTGTGTATGTATGTGTAAGTGTATGGTGTCAGAGTGACTGTGTGTCTGTATGTTTAAGTGTATGGTGTCAGAGTGACTGTGTGTGTGTGTATATGTGTAAGTGTATGGTGTTAAGAGTGACTGTGTGTGTGTAAGTGGATGGTGTTAGATCAGTTGTGTGTAAGTGTATGGTGTCAGAGTGACAGTGTGTGTGTAATTGTATGTTAGATCAGCTGTGTGTATGTGTAAGTGTATGGCGTCAAAGTGGCTGTGTGTGTATGTGTAAGTGAATGGTGTTAGACTGGCTGTTTGTGTGTGTATCTATGTGTAAGTGTATGGGGTCAGAGTGGCTGTGTGTGTGTGTTTGTAAGTGTATGGTGTCAGAGTGGCTGTGTGTGTATGTGTAAGTGAATGGTAGATCGGCTGTGTGTGTGTATGTGTAAGTGTATGGCGTCAGAGTGGCTGTGTGTGTGTATATATGTGTAAGTGTATGGGGTCAGATTGTCTGTACGTATTTATGTGTGTGTGTGTGTGTGTGTAGAGCTGCCCATATCATAGTTCATTCCCACCTCCACCACATTCATTATCCTCAACACACTGTCATCACCATTCCCCTCTACCATCATTTCCATCCCCTACCATTATCATCCATATTGTACCACGTATGGCACATTCAACTAAAACTTTAGCAGGACCGGTCTGTTGCTGGTCCGGCAGCCTCGGCACTGGTTAAGTGATGTGCCAGCGGGGCCGATAGTTGGATATGCGCAGCCACGTGCTACTTTTTTGTGCTTGCGTAGCGTGCGCTGATCGGGTGACCAAGAGGAGATGTCCTCCATTTGCCCGGCGTGCCAGACGACTGCTCGAGTCTGAACTTTAGCAGGTCTGGCATTCTATTCTTTCCTTTGAAGATCTGAGCACAAAAAAACAACAAAATGGGAACTTTTAAGATGCCAGGGTTTTTGAGTCACATTAAGATAGCCACCCCCACCGCCATATCCGCAGGGTTTAAATAGTACAAATATATTGGTTATTTCAGCCAGATCTTTAACGCCGTTAAGTACATTCGTCTCTAAGCTATTCTGCCCTCCTGAGGAATCACACAGCCACCTACAGTATTCGAGATAAAGACATTTTGGCAAAAAAAGAAGACATTTGATTAAGAAGAAGGGTCCAGGGAATTTCGCCCGAAGAAAACATAGCGATCCCCATCATTAACGTGGAAATATCCCTGCAGGATACGGCAGAAATAGTTCCTATTGGAAATAATTTCTTATTTAAATCCATGGTTTAAAGTAGCAGTTTTGGGATTGTGGAGATCCCTTGGGATTCGCTGAAAGACGTTTCCAGCGAGGAAGGAAAACGCTGTAAAAACGCAGACAACATTTAGAGAGACAGAGAGATTACCGTTAATCTAAGATCACAACCGGAATTAAATAATTAGCAGGTAGCGATTGTAAGAATATCTATCCAAACTTTGTTCCCATAGCAATTACATTACTAATTTGTCCTTAAATTATTAGGTTCGTTTCTAGATGTGCCACAGCACACGAAGGGCTCCTTTAGATAAAGATAATTAATTAGAACAATGTTCGCTACCATTCAAAAGTTTGGGGTCACTGAGCTGTTCTCACGGAAAACAAGAACATTTCTGGCTGTAACAAAATTGCAAAAGGGTTTTCTAACCATCAATTAGCTGTTTAAACTTAAACTTGGATTAGCGAACACAACGTGCTATTGGAACACAGGAGTGATGGGAGTGATAAAGGGCTATTGGAACACAGGAGTGATGGGAGTGATAAAGGGCCGTTGAAACCCAGGAGTGATGGGAGTGATAAAGGGCCATTGGAACCCAGGAGTGATGGGAGTGATAAAGGGCCATTGGAACCCAGGAGTGATGGGAGTGACAAAGGGCCATTGGAACCCAGGAGTGATGGGAGTGATAAAGGGCCATTGGAACCCAGGAGTGATGGAGTGATAGAGGGCCATTGGAACCCAGGAGTGATGGGAGTGATAAAGGGCCTCTGTACGCCTATGAAGAGATTCCATTAAAAACTAGCTGATTTTGTGCTATAATAGTAATTTACATTAACCCCGTCTGCGCTGGATTTCTGATCCATTTCATGTTATTTTAATGGACAAAACTGCCTTTTCTTTCAAAAACAAGGAAATTCCTAAGTGACCCAAAACTTTTGAACGGCAGTGTATTTGATCAGTCGATGTGTCACCCTACTTATGTTTTTGCCAATGTCCTTACGGGGAATATCCAGGGTTATTACATTCTGTATTGGGAGTTCATTCTTAAACGGAGATAACGAATCATAATACCAGAAATGTGGTTATTTCCAGATTTTTTAACTCTGCCAGATCCAACGGAGTTGGAAGAGAAACAGAAGATGTGGGTTTTTTAACATTAGTCTATTACAGACCTGGGCAAAGCACGGCCCGCGGGCCACATCCGGCCCGCTGAATAGCTCGGACCGGCCCGCAAAGAGTGTCCTGGTGACTCACCAATGAGTCCGGTGTCCCCCCCCCGCCCCGGTCACTTACCTTAAACTCCTGTGTTGGAAGCGTTTGTCTCGGGTGCCGGCGCTTTACGCTGGGCGCCGGCATATGACGTCAGACGCCGGCGATCAGCAGTGAAGCGCCGGCACCCGAGACAAACGCCTCACGCTTCCAACACAGGAGTTTAAGGTAAGTGACCGGGGCGGGGGGGGGGAGATCCTGAGAAGGGGGGGTTAGGGAGTTAGAGGGGAGATACTGAGAAGGGGGGGTTAGGGAGTTAGAGGGGAGATACTGAGAAGGGGGGTTAGGGAGGGAGGTCTTACTGTGTGTGTGTGTCTTACTGTGTTTGTGTGTGTGTGTATCTTACTGTGTCTGTGTGTGTCTCACTGTGTCTGTCTCACTGTGTCTGTGTGTGTCTTACTGTGTCTGTGTGTGTCTCACTGTGTCTGTGTGTGTCTCACTGTGTCTGTGTGTGTCTTACTGTGTCTGTGTGTGTCTTACTGTGTCTGTGTGTGTCTCACTGTGTCTGTGTGTATCTTACTGTGTCTGTGTGTGGCTCACTGTGTCTGTGTGTGTCTTACTGTGTCTGTGTGTGTCTCACTGTGTCTGTGTGTGTCTTACTGTGTCTGTGTGTGTCTTACTGTGTCTGTGTGTGTCTTACTGTGTCTGTGTGTGTCTTACTGTGTTCATAGCTTATTCAGTTATTGTAATAAATATTTTAGCCCATTTTTTAGCTCAAAATATTTTTTCCTTTTTTTTCTCCTCTAAAATCTAGGTGCGTCTTATCAGCAGGTGCGTCTTATAGAGCGAAAAATACGGTATGCACTCCGAAGCCTTGTTCATTTTGTTCACTTCTGTGCTGTGCTAATAGTTATTCAGGCCTTACTTATTCAAGCACCTCTACCAATGACGTAGGCTTGAATAACTTTATTAAACAGCACATAAGTTAACAAAATGGACAAGGCTTCGGAGTTTGTAGTTTGTAGAGGTCTGGCCCTCTAAAACCATTCCAATTTCTCATGTGGCCCCATGGGAAAATTAATTGCCCACCCCTGGTCTATTAGATGTATTGCGCCCCCTAGAGGTAGAAATGGATATCATTCTAAACTGTGCCTTTCTTTTCCAGGCTGATTTAGTCCCGTATTAGGGTCTATTTACTAAAGATGGAGTTCGCAGATGAGTTGAACATTTCGGCTCAGTGGTATTACTATATATTATGAAGGGGGGCAAAACCTAAATGAGCTTCGGCTACAAGAAGGGCAGAACTGGCCCTGTATCATGCACAAGTAATAACTCTATATATTTGAGACGTTTATTATTTCTGTATTTGCTGTATCGATGCTCTAGGCGTTCCTAGGACCGGACGCAGGCACCGAGGACGAGTTTCTATTCCGAACTACATCTACACTTTTGTGAGGGTTCATTGTATCGTAAAAAGGACACGCAAGACATTTTTTTTATGAAATAAATAGAAATGTTTATTTAGACTTCATGCAAAAGATAAAGAATATAATAAAATCTCTCTCTCAACATAGTGTTCATAAAGAGGTATGCAAAATAACATCTATTCTGTTCTATAAACCGCATCCGTATTAGTATCCAATGCAAAGAGAGCCGTGCAGACCCTCGTTATCTGCTGCGGGGGGAGACCACCCTTCTATTACACCAAGCTTTGGCAGCCAAAGGGAATCGATGCTTTGCGTGGGGATTAAAGGTTCTAGCATTGTACCCAAATGGTCAGTGTGGGAATAAAACAGATCAGATGCAATGTAGTGTCTTTCAGTGATCTGCCAGCTTGGATATAGGAAGAAGGCTCCCCGCGTGCAGATAACCTCAGTTCTTATTGCTCTTTAAGAAAAATATAACCATTTTCTGACCTACAGTTAAAAAAAAAACTAACTTGTAAAAGATTTAACACTGATGTATTTCTAATTTAAAATAAACCATGGTTGTAGCACCAGACAGGTGGCCAGAAGAAACAAAAATAGCCCCCTCCAGGGCTTTCTTTCAGCGCTCGGCATAGTTACAGGTATATTAGAGTATACTGGTATATGTATGGCAGGTGGGGAGATCGTACTGGGTGTTCACGTTCCCTTCAGTGAACTCCACTTTATAAAAAGAACAGTGGTTCTGAAATGTGTAGGATCAAACACGTTAACATTAACGCGGTTAGCCAAGTTTGTGCGATGTTTGGGGCTTTAGTATTAAAATAAATATCAGATAAAAGAAAGATTTCTTCCCCTTTAAACGTTTGCACTCACGCTCCTCTCTCTACTTGGCAAACAAGTCGTTTGTGCGCTTATTTTTAAATAAATGTATGTCCATGGCCAGGGGACAGACGAACCGCGCGTGGACAGAGACAATGGAGAAGAGAGACGGAGACACAAACACGAGGTAGACACATTAAAAAAAAAAGAATACAGTTCTACAAAGTTGCAGACAGAAAGAAGTACCATTTTTTAGAGAGCAAAGTCAGGGTAAATCAAATTCCTCTACAACGTTTGCTTCTGGGTAGAACACAGGAGGAATGGACACATCGACACGACAGTGCTGGAGAAGAGGAGTGAGTATAACCATAAAGGTTTCCTTCCTTCCCTGCCCCATGTGACGGTTCCCGGAGTGTGTAATATAAAGTCCCTGTTTAAAACCGGCCGCACCATGAGGGACAGTGCACCAAAAATGTATGGGAAGAATTGACACCGCCTGAGTGTTACCGCCCGTTATAACGTTATCCGACTCCATGTGAACGTTCTCGGGGAGTTTCAGCCTGTAGCGGGCGGTTTGGATCTTCCTGTCATTCCACAATTAATGACAAGATGGTCATTACAGCAATGCCGCAGCTTATCAGGATCACTTGGACCACAGAGTTCCTGGAAGAGAGCAAAGAGAGAAGGTTGGTGTACATTATGGATAGGAACTCTATATATACCTGCAAATACTTTCCTACTCCTAATGAGAATACCGGACGGAGTTTGGCGCGTATGACCACAATCGCCTCCATTCACGAAAGCCCAACCATAAACCAAAGTTAGCAGCACAACCTATAGACGGAAGTTTGCGTGTTTTCCGAGAGCAGTTGCATATTATTGTGTTGTACGGAGAAGAGTAGGACACGTGCGGTAGTGACGCTTACCGTACATTCTTCTCCTCCAATAGATCCGGAAGGACAGTAACCAATGCGATGTACAGGAATCCACCAGATGTAAACGGAAGAATCCAGGCCACTGCTTCGCCTGTGAGAATAAGCAACAAATGGTTAATAGTGAAAATAAAAGATAACCTTATTATGTGCACCTTGAGTGCAGAGGAGTATCAGTCAATCCTAGAAGTATATCATGGATTCAACACAGATCAAGAGGTCTCCATGACAAAGCCAGGGTTTGAGCTCGGAGTCGTTCTATGTCTGCCAGGTTAAATAAGGAATCAGAAGCCACTTGAGTTTGCTCTTGAGTTCCTACAACCCCAAAGAAGTATTGACAGGGCCTTTGAATCTGCTGAGCCTTATTACCCAAAGTCAGCTTCTACGTTTGCTTTCTAACGCAATAGCTAAAAATCGGAGTCCATATTGAACCCCCTATAACTGGAGAACGGCTATAAGTTGAAAGGTAAGGGAACTGGAGTCATTGAAGTGCTCACTATGATGGCAATTGTGGCCGAGGTCACAGATTAACCTTTAAAGCTCAGGTTGGGCTCAACCTAGAAGGTTATCCAAGACCGCAAGGTAGATCAATAAAATTTGTCAGATGGGCCAACGTGATTTTATTTAGCAATATATATCTCCTCTCTATTTCTTGCTCAGTGCACACCTCCTGGTTAATATCACACGTTTTACCTGCTCCCTTGGGTGACTGAGTGCAGACGGCGAACCCAGCTCCAAGGATACCTCCCATCGCCGTTGTTAACTGCATCTTGGCAGCGCTCCAGCGGTCAAACCCAGCCCGGAGCAGGATGGCAAAATCCCCAACCTGAAACAAAGGCAGACCGGACAGCATGTACCAAGCGACTACACTATGAGTATCAGCGCTGAACGCAGGTTAGAGACTCACACTCACCTCGTGAGGAATCTCGTGTAACAGGATGGCCACCGTAGTGAGGATTCCAACCTGCAGAAGCGGGGCAAACATTAGCAGGTGAGCATCACACAATTAGGGAGCGACGCTTTAAACGTTGTGTCTCGCTTACCTTTTTACTGACCAGGAAACTGCCTGCCACGGCCATGCCATGGGTGAAGTTATCAATGGTGTTAGCCAATAGGTTGAGATACCCACTGACCTGCAACAACATATATTTATATTTCATTTTCCAAGTATGTCATTCCATTCTCCAGATATACTTTATACAAGGTCCTGTAGTGTCCTTATAACCCCCACTCAATTAGCAGAACCTGGACCAACAGGCAAACTCCTCATTAAAGCAGAACACACTTACTTTGATGTGGCTGCCTTGTGCTTTCTCTTTCGAGTCTTCCCGTTTCTTTACCGGGCCGTGATTTCCATTCGACAGACTGACCGGAGACTTGCTCTGCAAATGTTTTTTTTGTTTGCTTTAAATTAATCCATCGAGCTACTGACGGCCTTTACACCCATCTCCCCGGCTAGTGCAACAGTAGGTCAAACCAGCAATACACCGGTGAACATACTCATGAAGCAGTGATTTGGCAGCCATGGGGTTAATACTCCATTAACAGACAATGCTTACAAATGTGATTTGGCGGTTAGAGGGTTAAATAATGGTTACCGCAGAGGGCTTGATTCCCTTTTTCGCCAGCCCTCAAAATGCAGTAAGCTGGATGGTTTCGAAACGTGGCAGTTAGAGGGTTAATATAAAGGGACAGCGCCAACAAAGCCACCTATTAATACATGTACACCGGCGTGCCAGTACTGGCAGCCATAAGGTTAATCTATTTGTAAAGATGCCCTTATAGCAGTGAGCTGGCAGTCAAAGGGTTAACTTGCCAGTGCCGCAGAGAGCCGACGGATTCACGCGAGCAGCCAAAATGATTCAGTTTTTCCTTGAGTAACGCAGGACCCGAGTCGGGGGAGGCGAGACAGACAGGGCCTGTTAAAACTCAGTCTGAAGGGGTTAGTGAAAGAGGAGGTAGGGCCCTCTGTACAAACAGACCATGCGCAGCCACACAGAGCCCTGCGTTATGCGAGGACATTCTTCCCTGCGTAAGCACTTTGCTTTATACCAACATCCTCTGTACTTCATCAGGTTGGCCGACCGCCCCTTCCGAACCGGCCATATTTATTCTACATGCTGCACGCCGGTCTTTCGCGGTGCGATGACATTAATTCACTGTATGGATTTTGCCCGCTGCCGGGCAGCACCTGTCACAGACTGGCCTAGAGCGAGCGTGTGTAATAACATAGGCGTGAATCTGGAGCGTTCACTCACCGGTGCGGGATCGGCATCCGCTCGCTCCTCCTTGGTTTCATCGGAAAAGGTTTTCTCCAGGATCAGGAAGGTGAAGAAGCCGATGATGACCCAGAGTCCTAGAAGCCTCTGCTGCTGCAGCGACTGGGAGCTCCCTGCAGGGAAGGGATACGTTCGCTCAGCTGTGCGCAGAACACATGCCCCGGAGGCACTACTGAACGATGTGCACCGGCACACATAACGCGCGGGTGTGCGCATTCTGACATGATTCACAGACACGTATGTGCACGTCCAGACTCTACCGAGTGCCCAATGAAATGAATAAGAAGCGAGCAAATAAATTTAGAGACGTGTGCAGGGTGCGGCAAGTAACCGCAGGGTACGCAACAATGGCTTACAATGTACATACCAAGGAATAAGCCGGCTCCTGGCATCTAAAGTGTTAATGGATGAATACTTTGGTCAAACTATGAAACTAGCACCCAGATGTTGATTATTAGTAGCATTATTATTAAATAATAACAACAATAATAATAACTTTGCCCTTTAATTACCAAAATGATGTTGCTTATCCCTATGGCAACAAGAGGGCATTGTGGGATTTTGGCAACGTGTAATTCTAACGCGGCGGTCTGGAGCTAGCGAGTATATGATCACCTGTGGTAGCGCTGCAGGTATAAGCCCAGGCCTCCGGGAGAAGGTGCACAAACACGTCCCCCAGCAATCCACCGATGGCAAAGCTCAACAGCTGATTAAGTCTTTTGGATCCCCCTGAAAGAGAAATAAAGGTGGGGGGGGGGGGTGTTAATGGAATCACACCTGGAGTATATACCTACGCACCAAATAAAGCTATACGTTTGGATGTGTACATTGAGCTTGCGCTGCATACATGCCCAAAACTGTCCTCCTCCGAAAGCAATACTTGCTGGGAGACAGCCCCGCTAGCTTGAGAACTGCCCCTAACCCTGCGGTTATTAAGCTGTGGTGGGTTAATTAACCCATTGGGGTTGGTTTGTCAGGGCAGCGGGTCGTTTAGCACCTTGAGAATTACAGAAGCTCACTGCATGGGGTGTGAATATCGGCTATAACCAGGCATTGATCAAAAGGAACCTATATACTCAGAATGACCGGGTCCTTTAAAGCTGCTGTTCCACTTACAACCCTACAGCTACACGCAGCCTTAGAAGCATCATTGCTGGTACTGATAAAGCCCAAAAGTTTGCCTCATTCATAACTGACATGTGACACCAAAGCAAGCACTGATAGGCTGTTGCCACATACTCTTAAAAAGCGCCTTCCAAAAGTTTGTTTAAACCTTCAGATGAAAGAAAAACATGACAGATCTGCTAAGATTTATTCGATGAGCACGCTCGAGGATGCTTTGCGCACGTGGGTTCACTTACCGTCAGACTTGAGAGCTGCACCGGCCTCGATAGGAACGACCAGGAGCGGGAAGACGCCGCTGAAACCCACAAGCAAAGAGCCAATCATGGAGCAGATCCACGCGTCGACGGAGGAAAGGCTGGCATGTTCACATGCGCGGCTGCCAGGGGTACAAGCCTCACTGAGCCCGAGGCTCAGACTCACCGACCACAGCCAAGGAACGATTCTGCCCCACATCATCCTGCGCAGAGAGACAGCAAACGGTCCGATTACCCCGACTGCAAAGCTGCGGGGGAATTAAGTCACACGCGGGATAACTGCCCCCCACTAGTGCCTTTTTACCTCTTTGCTTGGTTGTACGCGCGAGGTCTAACCTGTGTTAGAAACGTGAAATCAAACATGCATGGAATGCAGCTAAATTCCTAAATATTAAGGAGCGTCACAGTTCTGGGGGTAAAAGCTGCAGTATTGTGTTGTTTTTTCTTCTGTCTGTAACAATAACAATTCCACACAAAACAAATACCTCTGTACCGGTAGTTCCACTACTTATGTCACAGTGACACCCCACAACATCACCACAATACACATTAGCAGACGGAACTGAAAAATGACCCCTTTCCCCCACTTGTTACAGTAAACACTAAAAGAAGCGGGTCCCATGACTCTCAGCCAGCCACATCCACGCTTTCCTTGGAATTCTCTTTCTTGGCTACAGTTGTAAGTGGAGGGATCGCAAATCCCAGAACGTTAAGATTCATTCTCAGATTTGCCTTTTTTTAATGTTCTCACTTTCCTGCACCCCCCCAACGCCCACTTACAAGATCCTGCCCCAACCGCTCGTGCCACCTGTTACACACGGGTTTTACAACCAGCAGCGTAACGATTGATGCCAGCTTGGCAGCCCACGACTAACCCAATCCTCCACCAACACCCGATACTACTCAGCCCAACCTCCAATACCTCCCCCTCTGACCTCATCTGCCCCCCAATGTCCCTTTCGGACGCTTTAGTATAACACAGAATAACACTAGGCACTAAATGACACTTTAGAAACATAGAAATTGATAAAAAAAACCATTTTCCTGAAATAAAGAATCGTTGGCCTCCTTACAATCAGACGCCACATACCTATCCCATGCATGTTTAAATACCATCACTGTATTAATCTCTACCACTCCTGCTGTGAGGCTGATTCCCTTATCCACCACCCTCTCAGTAACGTAAAAGGGTTATCAAGGGTTTAAAGGGACAAATCATGTGGCCTGTGTTCTCCACGACCCCTTTAATCTTATTCACTTAAAAACCTTTATCTTAATCTATCTACTAAATCCCTAAACCTATCCCAGCTCCTCTACACATCCACTCCCCGCATCTCACACCATCCTATCCCTTCACACCTCCCCAGTGCTACTACGCGCTCCCACCCTCCACAACTGTGCTGCAAAAGCAGTCTTATCACCACAACAACTAAGGGAATTGCCAAATCATCAGCAATGCTCTACTGGTTGCTATGGTGATAAGACCACTTTTCAAACTTTCCACCAGAATCCCATTTTTTTATATAAATAACCCCCCCAAGTTAACACCACTCAGGGATGGAATGTTCCCAGCCCACCCATCGTGGGACCACCCCATACCCACTAATAAAGAACCAGTTTACCCTTCCCCACTCATGATTATCTCCTGCCCACTCAAAAACTTTCAGCTCACATTCCAACTCAGTGTGTCTTTTCTCTCGAGCAATAAAGCATCAACTAACACGATTAACACTCACTGTTATCTCCTGTCCACCGTGTCCGCTCCACGCCACAGCTTCTACCAGTCACTCACACTCACCTAAAAAAACATACCCCTCCACATTGCCCCTGACACCTGCATGCTCGCTTTACCATGCCCTCCCCCCCACCGTTTCACACACAGCCCTCGATACCCACGTCAATTTGCCACCTCCCGGTGCCAGTGCATGCCAAGCTCCCCCCTCAGTACTAATTACCGGCAATCCCGGACTGCCTTACCGCTGTCAGTTCTCCTCTCGGTCCCTGCCATCATCGGGTGCCTCCACCCCTGTCCCCGCCCAGCTCCAATAGCCACGTGTCACCCTTCCCCGGAACCAATACATCAAGACCGCTGCGTCCAAGGGACGGCTTCATGGGGACATTTCCGGCTACACAGCCATGGGGGATTGTAAATGACAGGAAACACTTCCGGGAGCTTAAACTAACGTTACCAAAAGTGCATAAGCTATTTTACTTGTTCTATGGGTAAATACATTTGTATACCTTCCAAGTATCCCTGTTTAAGCCACAAATTCCCGTGTCCCTCTTTTTAGGAGCACACAATGTTTCCTGGGTATCACAGGCTTCTACAGCCCTAAAAGCCACAAAAATGTGTAAGAACAGAAAATCAACGTATACATAACTATCAATGTGTGGTTTAAGGGCACGACCAGGCCCGGACTGGGACAAAAAATAGGCCCGGGCATTTAAGCCTGAGCAGCCCATTTTTATTTACTTATTGTTAAAGCCCACCCTTCATGTACCATCTTTGCATTTACTCATTCACACAAATCATTAACACATTCATTAATGCAGTCTCGCAAATCATTCAAACAATTCATCCACACATGAATTCCTTAATTGTCATACGCATTCACACAATTCATCCACACATCTATTCATTCTCATACGCATTCACACTACCCCCTCTCCCCATCTTATCTGCCCCTTCTCACTATGTTCCCCCTTTTCACTATGTACCCCCTCTCACTATCTATCCCCTCTCCCCATTTCTCACTATCTAACCCCCCTCTGCCCCTTCTCACTGCACCCCCCTCCCTCACCCTACTTACCTTGTTGCCGGAGCAAGCAGCAACTGCGGCCGGGCCCGCGGCAGGACCGGACTGACTGGGCCTATGCGGCCTCTACGGCCGCATTAACGCAGGGCATAAGGGGCATCTGCCCCTTAAGCCCGCCGCAACTGCGACCGGGTCCGCCACTCTAAGGGGCCGGGAAGCCCCCACCAGGGCCGGCCTTAGGGGTCTGCGGCCGCACAGGGCTTACATTAAAACATCGGGGGTTTTTTTTAACTTTATTTAACATCCTCAATGTTAAATAAAGTTAACAAAAACTTTATTTAACATGGAGGATGTTGAATAAAGTTAACCCCCCCCCCGATGTTTTAATTTAAACCCTGTGTGGCCGCACACCCGTAAAGCCGGCCCTGGTGGGGCTTCCCGTCTATATCCCGTCTACGGCTTATGCCCTGCGTTAATGCGGCCGTAAAGTTCGGTCCTGACTGGGCCTATTTAAGGTAGGGGCCTGGAGCTGCAGCTCCATCAGCCCCTAAGTCAATCCGGCCCTGCCGTGGCCCGGTTTGCCCGATGGCCAGTCCGGGCCTGGGCACCACACTAAACTAACTTTAGAAATGTTACAGATTACCGAAGGCGGAATGGTGTCCAGTTTTTCAGGTTTCGGAAACAACAGGAGTGATTTTTAAAGATAAACAGTGATGATAAAACTTAACTTTTAATAAATCAATTAATTAAAAGGCTTCTATGCCGATCCAATATAAACACAATCACTCAATGACAGGCATCAAATAAATGACATTATCACCTATTCAATAAAACTGAATAAATAACTAGCGACAGAGGAAATGGAGTATGGGATCTGGTGGTAACCCTGTAATATGCTATATTCATAAGAGTCTGAACGAAGAGAAAATCAAGGGCCAATCAGCCTAAAATCTAAAGGGACCAATGTGTACCCCTTCTTATCCTCATAGAGGAACAAGCACTCCCCAAAACGGACATTAATATCTCCCTATGGCAAGATCTATTTAAAAAAAAGCGGTGGAATCGCACCCGACGCGCATTTCACCAACCTGGGCATCACCCCTGACGAAGCCAATGCTTGGGACGGTGAAACATGCGTTTGGTGCAATGTTTGCTCTTGCGATTCATCCTCTTTTTTATTGATCTTCCTATAGGGAGATATTGATGTCAATATTGGGCACGCTATTTAGAAACCATGGCACATCGCTCTTCCTCTATGAGGATAGGAAGTGGCGCACGTTGATCCCTTCAGGTTTTAGGCTCACTGGTCTTCTTTTTGTTTCTTGGGGGGCGGCATATAATCAACAGCCAGTGTAAACTATATTCCTAAGCGTTTCAATAGGGTTTTATAGGGTTAGTGTAAACTTGGGAACAGGGTCACTCCTACCTAATGTATGGGTTCGTCTTAGTCTGTCGGTCCTAGTTTTGTCAGACCCTTTGAATGTATGGACTGTAAGAAGGGTTGCGATAAATATATATATATATAATAATCTCATTCCTAGGCAGCGACCAAGTTTGGTAGTAACCACACATATCCACTAGGAGGCTCCCAACAGCTAAATAATTTTCTTTCCTTCTACAGCTGTAAATAGATATGAATTCCTAAAACCAGCTCTCATCCCCCAAAATGTTCTGTGCTCCACATTGCAGTTTAGAAGACACCAGAGGTGGTATTTAAAGCACTAAAAAAAGTACCTCTACTTTTTCATTTTCAAACTTACATTTACACTTCCTTTTAGATGATATGTTTTTAACATAATGGTTTAGTTTCTGTTCCTCAGTGCTCAATTGAATATAAGTATCCCATGGTAGATTTCACAAATGAGCTGACCACTAAACACTCTTTTTGTTGAAAATTCCCCGCAATGTATTACTTCTTAATCCAAGATTGTTACATTTTGTGATACTGTCAGAGTTTTTGGACAAATTCCCACGTGTAAGTCTTACATATGTGTAAAGGGTTGTGAGCTCACGACAGTTTTATGTTTCCTGTAAAGAGTGGTTCAGATTTTGAAGGTTAAAGGAACAGTAACATTTAATTCCAGAAGCTTGGCACTAGGAAGGTGCCGGGTAGGTAACTGAATTATTTCTCACGGTGAAACATTGCAGGGATTGCCCAGGGATAATGGGACAAACACAGTTGTTCTTGCTGTAAAAACGTGCGTTTTTTACCCATTGTCATTGGTGAGCTTGAAATATTCAGGCCATGTGCAAACTCCCTGTTCAGTGAATACACCAAGTGTCTGCCGAGCTGCGGTTTACCAGTTTGACGGCAATGTCCCAGTGCAAAGGCAATGAGAGGTTTTTTTAAATCAAAAATGGCCACTTGAAAGTCCCCGCTGATTGGCCGATTTTGTTGGTTGCATTGGCAATAACACCACCTTTCAAACTTCGCCATGGAATTACTTTTTGTACTTAACCCTTAGTTTGTCCATCCAGCCATTTATCACAGCTGGCTGTTACTGTAATCTTAGCAGGAGCTAAACATTTGAGTCATAGTGAAAACACACGTGGCTTTATCCAGAGAACGGGTCACCAACCTTACAATCATTAGCCATTTATAATCATAGCTGACAACTCTCCAGATTTGACCTGGAGCCTCAGGGGGAAGCCCACTTCCCTGGTTGTCTGGGTCAGTTTCTTCTTTCTTCAGGCACAGGAGCCACTTGGCTCTGCCCACTTCACTCCTACTCGCTGCCCGGTTCCCCTCTCATTAAAGGTTTCCTGGAGATAGCCCTGCCCTAATATATGGCTAGCCACACCCCATGCATGCCAGCCCTGCCCCTTCACAAAGCCACTCCCTTGGTGTTCCCAGGTATAATTCTAATTAATAGATAATTTCAGCCATCAATCATTTTGATAAAAAAAACTGGTGTTATAGAGATTAATTATATTTTTCAAATAATGTATTTGACGCGTACTAGTGACTCAAGGACTCCTCTGCGATAGCCGGCCATTTTCCTGTAAAGTGCATTTTTCACAAGTATGGAAAGAGTTAATATTAATAATTACAAACGTGGACATATTATTACATGTCACACACTGTTCCAAATTCTCACAGCAAAGCAATGCTTGTTTTTTTTGTAATAGAGCTCCCCGTGAACCCACAAATTGATTTTGTGATTGGAATGGAATGGTTAATAAATAGGGGTGAATCTCTTAGCCTCCCGTCTTTTCACCCCTGGATGGTCGCGATCTTAGGTCAGCATCTTTTCCTGAGAGCGTCAGCTCGGAGATCTGCTCGCTTTGCAATCTAACCCACTGCTTGAGCAAAAGCCAGCTTGTGAAACGGACTCACGACGAAAATCTGCTTCCTGTTTGGCAATTACTTAACGGCCTGTTCTCAACACACGAGAGGAGCCGAAGCCGAAGTCATGATCTGTTTTTGAAACAGTCTCCATTTATTAAGCTTTGTCAGTAAGCCGATGCTTGGTTGGCTCTTACCTAACACTCAACTCAAACTTTCAGAGTATTTATATTTGGAAACAGAATGTAACGGTAGCGAAAAGAAGCCTGCGGGTTCATTGCCTCCTTCTAACAAATATGTTGTTTTTTTGTTAAAGCGGATCCACATCTTTTCCCTAAAAAAAAATTAAAATGACCTCTTTGTTAATTTCCAATATTGTTTTTTTAAAAAAGGTTTTCTATAAGTATACAATCTTGTAAAAAATCCTGTATACTTCATAATAAACATAGAATTCTGTGAACAGAGAATTAACATGTATATGTCTTCTGTTAAAAGTATATTATAAACCAAGAGTACTAAATGCCCCTTTCTATTTTTTTCTTCTAAAAACAGATGGGGCACTGGATATTACAGCGGTGCTTTAGCACGGGTACCAAATGGGTTGTGTCATCTGGAACAACGCATTGTTCCCATGTTATCGCTTATATATCTTGGACAATGTCCCTAAATGTCACGGTGACCAACGTCTTCCTTTGATCCACCTCCTCAGCACTGTAATAATTCAGTAGTTTTAGAAACAATATATCTAATAATGCAAATCAGAGTGCTGCGTGAGGAAGAGATATAGAGAGCTGGGTTGGTCTGCGAGGAAGAGACATAGAGAGCTGGGTTAGAGCACTGCGTGAGGAAGAGATATAGAGAGCTGGGTTGGAGCACTGCGTGAGGAAGAGATATAGAGAGCTGGGTTGGAGCACTGCGTGAGGAAGAGATATAGAGAGCTGGGTTGGAGCACTGCGTGAGGAAGAGATATAGAGAGCTGGGTTAGAGCACTGTGTGAGGAAGAGACATAGAGAGCTGGGTTGGAGCACTGCATGGGGAAGAGATATAGAGAGCTGGGTTAGAGCACTGTGTGAGGAAGAGACATAGAGAGCTGGGTTGGAGCACTGCATGGGGAAGAGATATAGAGAGCTGGGTTGGTCTGCGAGGAAGAGATATAGAGAGCTGGGTTAGAGCACTGTGTGAGGAAGAGACATAGAGAGCTGGGTTAGAGCACTGTGTGAGGAAGAGACATAGAGAGCTGGGTTAGAGCACTGTGTGAGGAAGAGACATAGAGAGCTGGGTTGGAGCACTGCATGGGGAAGAGATATAGAGAGCTGGGTTGGTCTGCGAGGAAGAGATATAGAGAGCTGGGTTGGTCTGCGAGGAAGAGATATAGAGAGCTGGGTTAGAGCACTGCATGGGGAAGAGATATAGAGAGCTGGGTTAGAGCACTGCATGGGGAAGAGATATAGAGAGCTGGGTTGGAGCACTGCGTGAGTAAGAGACATAGAGAGCTGGGATGGAGCACTGCCTGCATAAAGGATATAGAGAGCTGTGGGGAAGACATGTAGAGAGCTGGCTTGGTCTGCGAGGAAGGGATATAATGATTTGGATGAGAGCTCTGTATGGGAAAGAGCTGTAAAAGTAGAGTTAGAGCTGTGTGATTTTGTGTGTATGTTTTATACCGAACCCACTATATTTCTCCATCTCTCTCTTTCTCTTTAACTGTGTATCCAAAAAAAGAATTCTTTGAATTGGTGGAGCTGTCAGAGGGGGTGGCGGGATGGGACTTTCTGACTAATCTTGATACCTTGTTATGCAACAACAGGGAGAAAAAGGAGAAGTGGTGTCCGGTCATAGCACAAAGCGGCTGGAAGGATTTAAACATGGAATTTTACTCTTAGTCATCACATATTTATATACATATTGTTTTCTTTTGGTTATATGAATCACATTCTTACTGTTAAAGGGGCTGTCAGTTCACTGACTGTATATTGGAACCAAATAATTAGACATTTTTATATGATTTTCTCATTGCCATTAAAGACAACTAAATAATAATAAACATTTAATTTAAATGAAAACAAAACAAAAACTAAACAACGTATCCATCACGTTTCTTATGTAAAGAAATAAAAAAAATAAAAATCTCCTGACTTTTCGAATGACCAAATGTGGGCACTTTTGGTAATTTGGGCATGTTTAAGGGGGTGTGTTTAGGGGTGGGGCTTTACCAAATTTATGTGAGACTTGTTACCCTTGTCTCCCTGTAATGTATTTAAAGGAAGAATATTGTGTTTCATTTGTACAGTTTAAACATATTTTCTACTGTTTATATACACATTATTGTGACTCCTAGAGAAGAGAGACACCGGGGTAGGGTCAGAGGGATTTGGATCCCAGTACGGTACTATGCCTTCTAACCAGTGACACTTTTCAGGTATGAAACTGAATATTTAATAATTAGTTTGATTCGTGCATAACATATTTTAAGTCACATTAAAATTGCTATTCCTTAGCATTGCCGGTAGATATGGTAATCGACAAAAACACATATGTATGGCTTGGAGGAAGGAAGAGGGGATGCGATAGAAACATTTAAATACATAAAGGGATTTAAGAAAGGACAGTAATACAGTGATGGGGTTTAAACATACATGGGATAGGCATTTGGCTGCTGAATCTAACACAAGACCAACGACTGATTACTGAGTCTTTGTAGAAGGAAAATGGGCCAATGGGTTGGATCTGCTGTCAAATTGTACATGAACGGTTGTATAAAAGTACTATACACAGTCACACTCTAATGGTTACCACTGGTGTCTCATATGAATTAGGCTTATTCCGGAGCAGCGAGTGGTGCATTTACCAAGATATGTGGTTTGCAACATCAGGTTGTGCTGGGTGTACATGTGGGTGTTGAGGAAATGTTGAAGGCCAGACTAATTTGTCAATGATGTGACAACAGTTGCACAACTTTTGAAAAAATTACTCTTTATTATATTAGTTCATTCTCAACATCCGTCGTAACAATTCTAATGAATCTATTGCTTATTGTGGATCTTTTTTTTCATCCAGTTTTTAAAACATTTTAAATATTACTGTGGCAAGTAATTTGTTTCATAATTAGCTCAGGAGACAAGAAGAAAATATCTAAATATGTATGCACTTTATCCACCTGGGCTCCATGCCAGGCAGGTTGAGTGTTGCATCTATAATGGATGAACTCTTATGTATGAGTTTTATTGCCCTGTCTACAACATACACCCCTTTCCTTACCGCCTTACCTAGGGCAACTCTGCAATGAAGCTCTTGGACACTTAAAAGGCAGGCTGGATCACTGGCTAGGGGAGAAAATGTCTCTTCTTCATTACTCCTCTATGCTATGCGTCTCTATCAGTTTGTTCTGCTCTGCGTAACTCCGTGGGGTCTATTCACTCAAAGAGAGACTTTTCAGGAAGGTTGTGGTTTTAGCTTGACTTCACTATTCATTATGAAGGGCCAACATTGTCAGATTTCTCCAGATAGAATGACAAAGCTGGCTCTGTACAATGCATAATGCAATGGGGGATAAGACTTTGAAGAACTGATTGAATTATACGTCCAGGTCCAACCAAGCTCTTCCTGCAGCAGAAGCTTATTTGGTGTGAACCTTCACAATATATAGAAGCCGAAACTCAACTCTTCTGCATACTATATGAATAAAATAATAGTAATACAATGGGCATTGAGATGAATTAAGAGGTGAGGATGACCTCATAAATGTCTTCCTTTGTTGAACTTTAAGCATTGGTAGATATGAGTGCTCATTGCTTATGCAGCTCAATAAAATAAATCTAAAATGTGTTTCATCTCGTCAAGAAGGGTTTATCTGCATAATATTTAATCTGGCAATTCTACAACCCGGCACTAGACATTTAACAAATATCCCAAAAGCCTTTGGATTTAGGTGGTCACCTACTGTCTCTCATGAGTAATCTGGAACCCTGTGTACACTGGCTTCTAAGGACATCAGACAGATTCTGTAAGTTCCCCCCATAAGCCAAGTTTTGGTATATAGATTTTATGACCAAAAATTGAACACCTTCTGGATGAATTGGACCACTGATGACCAGCCAGGTCTTCTCGTCCAACATAAATGGCTGACCTCACAAATGCTCTTTTGGCTGAATGGGCACAAATTCCCATAGACACACTCCGAAATCTTGTGGAAAGCCTTCCCGTGGTTTTAGAATGGGATGTCCAAGCTCATATGGGTGTGATGGTCAGGTGTCCACTTTTTGTCATGCAGCGTATATTTACAATAGGTCCTGTGTGCTTTCTATCTCAGCTGCCCCCTTGCTGTGTATCTCAATCATCCAAGGCTCTTCTATTTTACTCTGTATCTCCCGTTGCCTTGTTTCTGTGTTTAAAACCCACTGGGTTTCATTATGTGACTCCCTCTGTGAACTTGTTCTGTAGGTTTTTAATGCCCCTTTGCCCATGTCCTGTGACCTTGGACCCCTCTGTATCACTACTCTGTGGGTTTTGTTCCCTTGTGCCCTTTTTCTGTGGGTTTTGATTTCCCTATGCCCCTTTCTGTGTATATTGCCATCTTTGTGCTTCTCCTTGCATTCTGTTATACTGGTCCCATCTCCAATCTGCCCTGCCCAGTCCTGTCCCTGTGCTAACATTCTGTTGCTGCCCCAAGGTGTCACATATGTTTGTAATGGTGGTTCCTGTGGTCACGGAAGGAAGCTGCCTGAGTGAGATAAAACTTTCAGGGATCTGCTCCAACTTCTGTGTCTGTGTAAAGAAACCATCAGAACCACAGAGGCTGGAAATTACCTATCACAGCACAATGAATACAGGATACAGTATCATGATATGTGATATCTGGAGAGGATAATTTGTCACGCACTGTCTGTATCACAATTACTGTCACACTATGTGTCTAGGATTTTGTGCTGCCTAGAGGTATATATCAGCAAGCAATAATGATATTTGCAAAAACAGTCTAAGAATTATCATGATGACATGGTTGTTTTTCTTTGTTAGCCATTCCCTGATGAATACCTACATGGCCACCATCAGAACAAATAGTCTGGGCCCCCTCCACAGATGACCCCCACACACAGCACCAGGGTTTTCCCTCCTACTCTTTTTTGGTGGCAAAGATTGCACGGACAGGCTATCAGGCAGCAAATTTGGCACAGGCAGGCTGTTTGAGGTACTGACATGCTGTTTTGTGGCAAAGATGGCACATACAATCTGGGGACAAACACAAGCTGTTTGGAGAAAAAGGTGGCACAGACAAGCTGTTTGGAGATAAATTTGGCACAGGCAGGCTGTTTGAGGTACTGACATGCTGTTTTGTGGCAAAGATGGCACATACACTCTGGGGACAAACACAAGCTGTTTGGAGAAAAAGGTGGCACAGACAAGCTGTTTGGAGATAAATATGGCACAGGCAGGCTGTTTGGCGGTACTGACAAATTGTTTCATGCTAAAGGTGGATACAGACAATCTGGGGGCACTGATAACCTGTTTGAGGACAAAGATGGCACACACAAGCTGTTTGGGGAAAAATATGGCATATACAGGGTGTTTGGGGGTACTGACAAGCTGTTTCACGATAAAGATGGCACAGACAAGCTGCTTGGGTGCACTTACAAGCCACTTGAGGACACAAATGGTACAGACAAGCTGTTTAGTAACAAAGATGGCACAGAAAAGCTGTTTGGAGGCAAAGATGGCACAGATAAGCTGTTTGGGGAATAACGTGGCGCTGACCATCTGCCGTTCTGGGATCACTTCAAGTCCCAGCGCACTGACCTCATCAAGGCTGCCGCCAAGCTTTTTTTTTTCTTTTATAAAAAACGTAGGGAAACATGGCCTCCGTGAGTGGGCCCTCAGGATACTCATGTCCCCTAGGACAGCTGGGCCCCATACAACTGAAATAGTTGTAACCCCCCCCCCCCCCAATGATGGCCCTGAATACCTGTAACTGTGTCATGGTTGCAACTCTGGACTAGTGGAGAATTTTTGTCAATTAAAATAATAGCGTTTTTAATACATGTATGTAGAGATTGCTTTATATTTTGTATCTTTTTTTTCAGGCCATTACTGTGATGTCTTGTACCTCAATAATTGTCTATTTTTCTTGTGCGCACTTCTGTCCTTTCCACTTAACTGTCAGATATAAAATCACTGGGACAAATCATTTAGCTGTATGGAGATGCATGATTATGGAGAAGTTAATGTAAGGTAGAAGTTACTTTGTAGCACAGTTAGGGAAGTCAGCTCACTTCCCTGTTCTAATTCAAACACAAAATGTATTAGTGTATCCCCAGCATGGGCACTGGGGAGTCGAGTTGGACCCCTTGTCCTTCTGGAGGTAAAGAGGCATCTGACGCTACTAGAAGAGTCACCTATGGAGGGTGGCCTATGGCTGCCTGGCAAATGGAGTATGGTGTCTAATCAGGTAAGGCTATTTCCCTTAAGAGGCTGTTAACGTATTACCATGATTTAAATATGGTACATTTGCTCAGAAACGTCACCCTCTCTGCAGCCAAGGAGGTCTGGTAAACAAAAGGGGGCTTTAAAGAGAAGACATTTGGAAGATTTTTTTGTCTAGATCCCCATGCTGTCCACAATGCCTATATAGAAATATGTCCTATGCAAGTGGGTGGTGGTGTGATGACATGTCATACTCTCCCCACATGACATTTTTGCCCATTTAATGCCCCCTGTCCTCCGCCTTTCCAAAATGTTAGTGTTTGTATGCGTTTTTGATGCATTTGACCTACACAAAGGTATTAAGAAGGTAAAGCCAAGTCTGAAATTGTATGATAAGAAAAATGTGGGTTTTTAATGTATATACGCGTAGATTTAATTTAATTTAATGACCTTTAAAAAAAGTCATTCCATTCATTTACATTCATTCCAGCTATTATTATCATTACATCAATGTTCAACAATTTCGTTCATCAACATATACTGTCAATCTGCATTATCACATATCAATAACAATCAAGGGTTAACATTTGGAGGAGACTGTGGTTCCATACACTCAAGATCTGTTCCCAAAACTGCTCTTGTTTTCTGTCAAAGGGGAAGTGATTTGAAAGTTTGGGGCGTTACCTGTGTTCCTTGTTCTGATTCCCCAAAAGGTGAGAGTGGGAAATATGAGAAGTTGTGGCCATTGTACTGAGCTAAAAAGGAGGAACTGAAGACAAGTTGATATCCACCATTGTATTGTGTAGCTCTGCATTCAGATAGCAACAGATGTCACACATAGGAAATGATCCATGCATTTTGGGGGGTTCTCATACAGAGATGGGGTAACATCATATTACTGTGGATATAAGGAGTAAGGAGCACCATTACTGGAGATAATGAGTAAGGAGCACCATTACTGGAGATAATGAGTAAGGAGCACCATTACTGGAGATAATGAGTAAGGAGCACCATTACTGGAGATAATGAGTAAGGAGCACCATTGTATGTCTCTAGGTATCAGGCATATGCCAAGACTTAAAGAGTAAGAAATAACTAGGGACGCAAGGCATCTATCTGGTGTACATTATAACTATGAACATCGTAGGTCTTTATAAAGAAAAGCCATGACCCACAAGCATTCTAGAGAGACTTGGGCGCTTTGTGGTACATTTAGTGGGGAAATCTATACACGGAATGATATGTTACACACGTGACAAGTGTTTTGGCCACATTAGTCATCATTTCCAGGACACATATACATTTCTGTTTGTAGGATGTATGACAGAAAGGCACCAGCCCATGCAGAGCCCCATTTTGGTTGGGACACCTGTGCTTGCACGGGGTCATGAGACATTACGGGACGATGTACACTCCGCAACATCCCTGGTGACAGTGACTCTACTACCTCTGGGGGAGCAATTGGCATGTTTCCTCCTGGGAAAAAAAGCCAATGTAGTCGCCCCAAAAACCTATAATATATTATATAGGGTATCAGTAGCACCCAGGCCATGTATTGGGGTCCCAATGTTTATGATTGATATCTAAATATTGACAACTTAATATGACTTTTGATTGTCTATGTGAGTAGTACATTTTGTATTTTCCTTGACTTTAGATGGTTTTTGTAATTTGTTTCTTACCTCGTACCCAACCGCTATCCATTTTCAATGTGGTGATCGTGCCATTGGAGGTTCTACTAATAATAACCCCTTGTTGTTGGTGTGAAATATATTTCAATATCTAGTAGTCCACTTGCTAAAAATTAATAGTAACATTTTGGGTTCAAAAAAGGTTAAAAGATAGCGAAGAGATTGACTTAAAGGGTCTTGATGCAATTTGCCCATTGTCTAGAGGGGAGGGGGAAAGTGGAATATGTTGCCCACAACTCTTTAGTTGAAGGGACAGGCTTCCTGTGAAGGGCCAACGGGAGAGATTTATGCAAGGGGGGGGTGCGTGATGTCACGTTGCTACTAAATGTTCAGCTCAACAAACAGTTTTAGAAAATCAGGAACTTAAGAAAGAGGAAAATATTTCAGTGCCAGAAGTAGTGACAGGCTGTAAGCACCATCCCCCCCCCCACGGTCAATCACAGACAAGGGCCACCGGACAACTCGATTTTCTCCAACTTTGCCCACCCTTCTACTCCGTGAGGAGTTGGGGGTCCAGTAAACGGTACGGTGAAGTCACAAAGAGGACCAGCCCGGTAGGACTGTGAATGTTACCAGTTGGCAGAATGGATGGATTTACTCTTATCGCCTCGGTGAGTAATAATTGAGACTGGGTTTTCCACCAAGCATGGTGGGTCAATACCCAACGACCAGATGAAGAACATGATGGCAATGGGGTTTTCTATAGGAAAATGGAGTACTGGGTGGCATTCATGGAGTGGTACATTAGATACCAGTATTTGGGTAAGTCACCCCGGGTATGAGAATGAAATATAACACTATATTGCGACAAATTTGAAAAAAAAATAGCTTTGTGATCATTTAGGAAGGGTTATGTTCCTTTAACCTTTTGACCTCCAGAATGCTGCGCCCTGCTAGCATACAAGGGGTTACAAGGTTCCTGTTTTATTTATGTGGCAACTTCTGGAAAAGAAAGAGGTACTAAATGAAAATAATTATCCCTGTCTTACCTCGCTAGTGTTTGAGACACTGAATGGAAATATTCCTAAAAGAACCGATACCTTTCGCTAACAAGCCAGCAACCCAATAGCAGAACCCACTAAAAAAGTGCGATTTATAATTAATTTTTTATTTTTAGCTCATAATCCTCATTTAACTTTCCAATAAGCACATAAGGGGGATCGGTTCGATTCTCAAGTAAACCGTATTTAATGTGAATTATTATTCTGCTTCAAGTTCTACTTTGGGAAGATAAGCCAACTGTTTAGGTTATTAATGTATAGAATCCGACTATAAGCTTTGGTGCTATGTATAAAATATATGTCTTTGCTTGTCGTTGATGACACGGTCATTATGGAGGTCCTTTGTAGATCTGACACACCCAACGGTGCAGGATTTCTCAGATCTCCTCTTAGTGATCACAACGGGACACGGCAAAATTCTAGAGATTATTATACCCAATGGCTGTTTGTGGATGACCTGAAACTCAGAGCTGATAGGGGTCTTGAACAATGACCTCAGGTCCTCATAGGTCCCTTTTTTAGATACGTCTCATCCTTTGAAAGTCGATCCACAAAAAGTCATTTGGACTATCTTCTCTGGGACCAACATGGCAAGATCCACCACTGTGATGTGACAGAATGAATTGATTGTATGTGACGGTCACGTTGTCATGTTCTTTTTATACATGAGTTGCACATGCATTGTCTATGTCTACTGACAATTTAGACCTGGACGTAGACGTTCTCGTGTTCCAAACATGCTATATGTACACAGGCAAGGAGATGTGGGTCAGAGATGTTTGTTAGAAAGGGACAATGTGGAAGAAGCCCCAAGTTTTCTTCTGTATGGAAGCCCCCGGGGGATTTGGAATATGGTGTGTGTGTGTGCGCATAACATCTACCCCTGGTAAGATCAACCACAATTTCCTACCCTAGAAAAACAGATTGATTTATGTCGTTTGAAAGAGGATTGAGGTCACACACATTAGAGCAAAGGATGAGGAGGGAAATGTGGGTGTACCAACCTCCAGTCTCCCACTTTTAGGTCACAATAGTCACGTACGCAATGCCCAAGCACGCTAGACATATGTGCGCACAACCAATTCACTAGAAACAAGTCACGGGGATTGGGGTGTTCCCCGTAATATGTAAATTTTACTATGGGAATTTTCCCGAAATATGTAAATGTAACCATTGTGTTCGTCTTCCAAAGAAATTGGGATCTTTTTGCTTGGAGTAAGAGAGAAAATATGTTTTTCTGTCTCTGCATTGAAACATCTGAAATAATTTCTCTCTCTAAACGTAAAGGCAAAGTTGATTTTTTAAAATGCATTATGATTTGCTTAAAATACCTGATTTTGACATTATAATTCACATCAGCCCAAACATTTTAAGAAATATTGTTCGTAAGTAATATATTATTGATACAGTATGTCAGAAAAAAATGACACGTTAAATGTTTTTAGATATCTCCTTATTTTTTTTAAGCTTAGTCAGGTTACCCCGAACACGGACACACTGAGTAAGAAATATCACTCGAAAAGAAAATGGCATCTAGAATAACAAACATGATTAAGGTGTCCGAATGGCGTTTCGATCATACGCAGTGATGTCATCAATACAAATATATGTATTTAGGTAGACAGGGAAATGCTTATAAACAGACTGTGTGGCCCAACTGATTTTTATCTGCCCGATAATCTATATTTTTACAGAACATGTAAATACTCAAGAACTCGGCAATAACCTATTTGTGCAACAGTAACTAGTGGGCATGACTGCATTAACCCCAAAGAGAACATATTATTAAATATCTGGATATGGCTGATGGGTTTGTGATTGGGTTACTATAATGAAGGTGATAAATTATTATTATTTTTTTTTATATATAGCGCCAACATATTCCGCAGGTCTTCTTACAGTCCGTACATTCAAAGGGTCTGACAAAACTAGAACCCAGCATACTAAGACCAACGGAATTATTATTAAAAGAAGGACCTCTTTAAGTAAACATCTACAACACCAGGTTTAGTAAGAGAGTGAGAAGAGACCCTTGCGGGCAGTGTCCTTTAGGGTATGAAATCAATGCTCGCTTCCCTGTGTATTTCTCTATGTTTAAAATACAAACCGTGCGTCTGGTACGTGTACGTTTGGAGCTGGGGGTCCATGAGTGGCAGCCGCTCAAAGAAGAAGAGTCCCACCACGTGCTGCTCCATCATCACATTCAGTAGTTCATTAGTGTCTATGACTTTGGGGCAAAACAAGCACTCAGAGCTAAATATGATATAAACCTGGAAAAATATGGCGGTAGCCAGTGACATAGCACTGCTTTACTGATCCCATTAATTTATGGTGTCATAGAATATAATTTAGGGAGACTTTTAGGCAGGATGAAGACCATACAAGGTACTAAGAAGGTCTCACCTGTCCCGCAGATGTCCTGTTGCATACAAGTTATTATACTGGTATTTATTTCATACATTGAATATATTAACAGCAATATATTAAATCCTTATCGAAGTACTTATCTTTAATAATATTATATATATTCCCTGATGGAATCTTCTGAAAACATCATGTATCTACTGAGGCACATCTAATTTTTTGTAGCTGTCCAGTTGGCGGCTGGTGGGCTGCGGGGGAGCACTGATGATGTCAGCACATGTCTCAGCCAATCAGCCAAAGCGTGGGGCTGATTGGACGTTGTTCTGAGAAATGTTCTTTTTTGGGTCCTCAAACAGTAGGGGGGGATTTAGTTAACGTTCCCCGTATCCTTTAAGGTCTAAAGTTAGCTGCTGACGGCAGAAGACCAGATCACTCCAAGCTGCTTGGACGGGGCGTTTAAAAAATAAGAAGCCAAGAAAAGTACAGCGAAACTTGAAAAGTGTACTTCTTGGCTCAGTTTGGCGATCATTGATAGAATAATAATTTGTTTAATTTTAAGTTCATGCATCAATAGACTGTATTTCTTGCACTCGTTTCTATTTAAAATCCTCTCCTATGGATATTATTCTTTGAAAAAATGGTATAATTGTTTTTATGAAAAATACCAAATGCCTGAACAAAATGTTTGCAAGTAATTGGGAGGCGACATAAATGTTCTGTGTCTTTTTTTAATAAAATATAAACTCCTCATCCCTAAACCAAGGAAAAGTGTTTGGATGTGATCTAAAAGATTTAAACAGTTAAGACACAATTAAACAGATCAGTAGCGGAATACTACCAAGACATTTCACAAGGCATTGTAAGATATTTTCCTATAACTGTGACCATACATATTGGTTAAAAAATTTAATTGACTCGAAATTAATAGGTATTTGGGTAACTATATCACCTTTTGCATGTCAGATAAAACCTTAGATCCAATACTTTCTTTCTTATTAATTTGATTATGAAGAGCTGACATATTCTGCGGGTATGCTTAATTAATTCTAGCATATACTTAGATATATTGTACTTTCTTTGAAGAAGAAATGGTAAATTTGGCTTTTCTACCTTAGCGGTGTACAAAAAGCCGTGATAGCATATAGGTAATTTATCTCCTTGTTGTCCTCTTCCATGGACCAGTGGGGGAAACTGATATAGATGAGAGATCTGACATAGAGACATAGAATTCGACAGTAGGTCAGAGCCATTCGGCCCCCGTCTAGTCTGACTGTTTCTTGCTTTAAAGAGTCCGACCTTGATTAGTCCTTGGTCTTATAGTACCCGTGCTAATGATAAACTAATGCTTCAGTGGAATGCATCACAAAACAATTTTTAAGGGACAGAAATGGCAAGGTCGATTGATAAGAAGACTCCAAACCTTTGGTTAAAACTATTATTGCATATTAATATATATACCGCCAAGCTATTCTGAAATCCGGTAACTCAACTCCACTCTGGAAAATACTAAATAGTTTTTGTTCTATTTCATTTTTGTTTAAATAATTTGAGTTCATTTATATACTTCCTCTTATAAACAATAAGCTTTATGCAGATAATATCAAAATGTAATTTCTGCTTCTCAATTAACTTTCCATTATGTACAACGTTTGGGACTTCTTTGCGCATTCTGCCACCTAACTGATTTGCTACATGGCAATTAAAGAAACCCTAAAAATTCTGTTTAACACCTATGTTTTATTCCATAAGAACGAGTTGTTTATTTTTGTATTTTTAAGTCAATAATTTGAAGCCGATAAAAGTAATTTGAACTTGAATACATAGAAGAGAACGATGCTCTATGAAATGGGGAAATATCGCTAGAATTAAGGGAATATCTGGCATTTTCCTATGTTCTTGGACTTATTCTGTGACCTTAGAAAGCGGTAACCGTCAAAGCTGGTCACGCAACAGGTAAAAAAATTAATAAAAATAAAATAAAATTCATTGGTAGCGCTAATACCATTGACTTGATTTTCAAGAAGCTCGCTGCTGTGATAGATTAAATTAAAATTGCAAAGAGATGAATACAGAATGAAACAGACAGGGAATGAATCATTGACCAGCGATCGTGTTAACTCATGTTGGGGAAATGTGTATACATCATCTGCACATGGCGGACCTTGTGGTTTCTGTCTGTATGGCTCAGCCTGGATTTCTATCAATAATTGTCTTTGTATCTTTAGGGGAATTTGTTTCTGCAGTAAATACACATAAAATAAGTTAATTCATCCCTCCAAACGCTTTATAAACCTTCTGATCAGCGGCGATTTTAAAGATAAAGAAATTACGGTGAATCAGAAATTTAGGTTTCGAATGATATAATGATATTTTTGGCTTAGTTCAATACATGCCTTCATCTTGCTGCTGCAGATTAGCAGCTGAAGCCTCTTGTGTGCTTCTCCATTCTTCAACGTGGACCTTTCCGTGAGTAGCTAATTTGGTGATATTTTAGGTAATAAAAATGTGCTGCCCCAGGAATCAGAAGGCAAGCAGCAGATGCTAGAATACCATAGGCCGTATGTAGAAAGAACAAACGGTTAATGTGGAGCGATCAGCAGGGATTCTCCATTGGTTTCTCCGCAATTGGTCTTATAGACCCAGTGTGTCACACCTTAACCCAATGAGCATAATACTACTGCATACAGCATCCGTCCACAGGGGAGTTTGATACTGGTTTTGTGAGTCGGACAGCCCCCCACTGAGTTTCACAATGGTATGGGAGTTGGACAGCCCACCGCGTAGTTTCACAATGATCTAGTTAGTTGAAGAGCCCACCACTTAGTTAATCCAATATTAAGTGAGTTGAGCAGCCCACCGCTGAGTTGCACAATGATTTAGTGAGTTGGACAGCCCACCGCTTAGTTTCACAATGATCTAGTTAGTTGAACAGCCCATCGCTTAGTTTCACAATTATTTAGTTAGTTGGACAGCCCACCGCTGAGTTGCACAATGATTTAGTGAGTTGGACAGCCCACCGCTGAGTTGCACAATAATTTAGTGTGTTGGACAGCCCACCGCTTAGTTTCACAATGATCTAGTTAGTTGAACAGCCCACCGTTCAGTTTCCCAATGATTTAGTGAGTTGGACAGCCCACCGCTGAGTTATGTTTATTTAACGAGATACACAATGAGTTTCCCAATGGTTAAGCGAGTTGGGCTGCCCACCCCTGAGTTACACCAAAGTTATCCAATATACTTTCTTTATAGACATTATCCAACACTGCATTAGGCACTCTTTCAATAAGTGGCAGTGATTTCAACTCCTTCAAATAAATGAGTCCCATTGTTATTATTTTGTTTCTTCTTGTCTTAGGCACACCCCGAGGAACTGGTTCCATACGAGACTGAGATATATCGCCAACCCCAAGAATACTATCCTTATCTCAGTGACACTGAAAGCCATGGTAACTATATGGGGATTTTAGCCGTAATATAATTGTGAGGGTCATTTATAAAAAATCTTCTTATCAATGGCGGAATATTAAGAAAAAGTAATAATAATGATATGAGTAAATAGAATACTATGCTGTAGTAGAAAAGAATGTAGCAATGAAGATGCAAGGTGGGGCCATGGCCAGATTCATTTGTGGGTTGATTTAGAGATGGAGTTAAGGAAATAAAAGGTATTTTGGATGCTGCGGAAACATGTTGCCTAATAATATTTAAGCTTCCTTGTTAGAGCATTACTGGGAATACCCGGCCCCTCACCTGCACGGAGATCTGGATGGCTTCCCGGATTCTCAGCTCACGGAACTGCAGAATGTGCAGGGTCCACAGCTACAGCAGCTGTACCGACACATGGAACTGGACCACCTGCATGTCCTGGAACCAGGGCTGCCAGGACCTCATTCACACCTTCCCCTGGGACCTCAGGTTATTAGAATCCTTTATATATTCAGCGACGACGTATTGCACAGCTCCACATAATAGTACAAACTGATGGGCGATCTACGTCTATACAAAACCAACAGAACCCTTAATAATGCTTAAAATGATCCTAAACAGCATATAGTAACCTACCACCTTCCTCCTATACTCCACTAGCAGAGCATCCATGTGCTTCTTTAACACACGTAATGCTGCTGAGAACCTCTCATAGACTCATAAAAGATCAACAGGCACCTCAAACGTACCCCTTTACAGGGCTATACGGCTCAAACCCTAGAGCTAGACTCATCATTTATATTTATTCATCACGAAGATTATGATGCAATCTTTTTCTATACACCAATTGAACCTGGAACGACCCTTCCATTCATAAGATTGTGTACTTATTACATCTTGCATACAAAGTCATGTAAATCATCTTGAGTGTGTGTCTGTTTATGCCCACCTGAAGGTATCATATCTGCCCCGGATGTGTCTGCAATTCCCAGCCACCACCCAACCCAGCTCTGATGAAGAGGACCACGGGAGACGTAGCCCCCCATTGGAAGTTTCCGACGGGGAGATGGATTCACGAGAGCCAAACTATGGGATATTACAAGGAGAACCAGGTATAAAAAGCACTTGATCAGATTGTCATGGAAAAGGCCACATTGAAAATAAATCCCGTGAAGGAATTATTATGATAAAACATCTATGGTGTCTGTAGTATAAGAGATAAAGCTTCAAGGTTACCTGTAGAGGGCTTTTTCATAAGGAACACCTGCTGAGAATTCTTATTTTCTTCTACATTACAGGCAGCAAGAAGAAAATTCGTCTTTACCAGTTTCTTCTGGAGCTCCTTCAGAGCGGAGACATGAAGGACAGCATTTGGTGGGTAGATAAAGACAAAGGCACATTCCAGTTCTCTTCCAAGCACAAAGAGGCGCTGGCCCATCGCTGGGGTATCCAAAAGGGCAATCGCAAGAAGATGACCTATCAGAAGATGGCCAGGGCGCTGCGTAACTACGGGAAGACCGGTGAAGTGCGTAAAGTGAAGAAGAAGTTGACCTACCAGTTCAGCGGAGAGGTGTTGGTGAAAGCCTACGCTGGGCGGAAACTCTTCCATCATTGAGTTTGACAATTGAGCCCAGAATCCCAGAAGACCATCAAGAGCTTAACGTGGGTTCCTTTCAGTTAGGTCTTTGAAGTAAAAACTAAACAGTGGAATAAGTAAGTTCTCCTAAAAGAACTTTTAAAAAAAAAAGACTGTTTGCAACTTCTGCAAGTTGCGCGCCCATCGCCTTTTCAGTTCTTAAAACACTCAGGTACGAAAGACTCCGTTGGTGGCTTAAGAAGACATGAAAAAGTCATGTTGTAAATACAATTAATATTATGGTAATTATTTTTATTTGGGAAGGGGTAGTTAAACGGGTTTGTAAATTCTGGCAAGAACAGGGCGAAAATGCTTACGTCAATGTACACACAGCAAAATTATTTCAACTATAATATACCGTATTGGCTCGAATATAGGCTGCACCCGAATATAGGCCGCACCCTTAGAGTTTGGTGCTATTTTAAAGAAAAAATTATTTTTAAAGAAAAAAATACACATTAGTGAATGGTAAAACAGTATTTTACCTCATGAACAGGCATACATGTATTTTGACATTTTTCGTATCTATTATACAGTTAGTCAGCATATGTTATATACAAACAGAAAACCAATAGCCATTTTAAGGTCCCCCCCTTAATTCATAATGCACCTTACTTATAGATATGCCTCTCTGCCCCCTGTGATATGCCACTCTGCCCCCCAGATATGCTTTATAACCCCTGATATGCATTATGCCCCCGAGTAACACACACCTGCCCCCCCAGATATGCATTATGCCCCCTAGAAGTGCCACTCTGCCCCTGATATGCCACTCTGCTTCCTAGAAGTGCCATTCCCCCCAATTTACCAATGCACCCCCAGACTCCCACAGAGGGGCCTGCCGGTGGACGTCTGTGCGATGCACGCAGACAACCTCCGGTGCCGGCACTCCCGCCGGGGCTTCTATGGTGGAGCACCGGAAAGTTATGTCACGCTATGTGCTCCACCATAGAAGCCCTAGCGGAAGTGCCAGCACTGGAGGTTGTCTAAGCGCATGGCATAGACGCCCGCACGTCCCTGCAGCGCTGCGGGGTATCTGGATCCAAACCCTGCTGCTACCCCCCAGTCGGGCTAAATGAGAAAGATTAACACCCGCCCGGCGCCCGGAACTGCATGTCTACTTAAAGACTTAAAGCGGGGGGAAAAAGTGCGGCCTATATTAGTGAATAAATAAAATGGCATTTAATGCTAAAGCTGTTTAAAAATAGAAATGGTATTCACTATTCAGTCATTCTCTACAACCTTTGGAATTCAAAGTATTTATACTTTGCCATATATTTAAGTGGATCATTACAACGATTACCGAGACGTTTGTCCTCCGTAGGATGAACAAAGACCGTGAGAATTATGGTTTACGCGCAGTTACAGTATAGTTACAGATGTATTCTTTTTGCCTTGAAAACGACACATTGTAAAAATAAAATAAAATTGCAGTTATGTCTATTTTTATTTCAAAGGAATACTTGAAATAGATACATTCTCGGGATTGTTTTGGGGCTCTCGAGACATCTGGCCCAGCTGCAGCCGTTTTATCGTATACTTCGCTTGGTGCTCGGCTTAGAGCTGCAACTTTGAGACCGTCTCGAAATAAGCGTGACATCCTGAATGAGGAAATTGCAATAAAACATTCTCACCGTATGTTTTTTTTAGGTTCTTCAACTTGTAGCAAGGCGCTTCCGTTCTTTCCACAATCACCAAGTGTTCTTCTTAATGGGGGGGAGTCCCTCAACGGGACACACATCTTTCCTCCTCGATGTCCCTTTTTTTCTGGCTCAGAATCTTTGCTGATTAGGATTGCGTGCCGGCATTCTACAGCCATTATTATGTTCTTAAAACAAGTTTTTTTAATTTAGAAAGGTTTCCTTTTGAGTTGCTGTTTTGTTTTATTTTTGCAGTATATGTCCTGCAGTACTAGGTCGACTATAGGTCTATATAACAAACGTCCAATCCTAACCCTTATATATCAGAGATTAGAATAATGGCAGGGAAAGCCTAGACTTGTATTAGGGATTACATCTTTCTGAGTATGCTTTTCCTTACTTTTGGAATCGTACACAATGTTTCAGTTCATCCATTATTGTTGACCTTATTTGCATGTGCCTACCCAGAATGCCTTGTGGTTGTGGCAGCACCATGAGATTTCTGAGGGAAAAACAAGTCTTCTGGCTTGTCTGGTGTCTGTAGATGAGTGTTTAATAATGCTTCTACTACCCCCTTAATTTTAAGTGGAAGGGTTTTCCATCACCTTTACCCACCATAACTCCTGTAATGGTATTTCAGTTCCTCCAGGCACCCATAGGTGGCGATGCTACGCCGGGCATTCACAGTCTGTACGGGGCTAGTTTTGCACTCCTGGACACCAAGGATTTAATTCCAGTCTATACTTTTAATGCTGATTTTGTCTCTGCCCCACCTGGAAGAAAACTTCTTAATACGTCTCTGATGGGGCGCGTATCTGTGCTGCAGATGGGGGTTGGGATCATGCGGGGAGCTTTGCTTGTAAAGGATCTTTCACAATCTTTCTTGAGACATCTGCTTGTTTAGCAATTTTCACCGCTGCCCACATGCTATTTTTCTCTCTCTTGCAGCAGCCAGTGTTGCCCTGGGTATTGTGAACGTGATTCACCATTATCCTGCGTTAAATTATCCCCCTTAAAGGGACAGTATAACCTCTTTAAGTGCCCCTGCTGTTTGAAACCCCAATCCCTGTGGTAATTTTTTCCTCCCCGGATGCCCCTTTTTTCTCGGGGCTCAGGATGTTTGCTGGACATGACACTCATGCCCAGGCCCGGACTGGGACAAAAAATAGGCCCGGGCATTTAAGCCTGAGCAGCCCATTTTTATTTATTTATTGTTAAAGCCCACCCTTCATGTACCATCTTTGCATTTACTCATTGACACAAATCATTAACACATTCATTAATGCAGTCTCACAAATCATTCAAGCAATTCATCCACACATGAATTCATTAATTGTCATACGCATTCACACAATTCATCCACACATTTATTCATTCATTCATTCTCATACGCATTCACACTACCCCCTCTCCCCATCGTTTCTGCCCCTTCTCACTATGTTCCCCCTTTTCACTATGTACCCCCTCTCACTATCTATCCCCTCTCCCCATTTCTCACTATCTAACCCCCCTCTGCCCCTTCTCACTGCACCCCCCTCCCTCACCCTACTTACCTTGTTGCCGGAGCAAGCAGCAACTGTGGCCGGGCCCGCCACTCTAAGGGGCCGGGAAGCCCCCACCAGGGCCGGCCTTAGGGGTCTGCGGCCGCACAGGGCTTACATTAAAACATCGGGGGGGGGTTAACTTTATTTAACATCCTCCATGTTAAATAACGTTAACAAAAACTTTATTTAACATGGGTGGGCTTAAGGGGGCAGGTGCCCCTTACGCTCTGCGTTAATGCGTCCGTAGAGGCCGCATAAGCCCAGTCAGTTCGGTCCTGACTGGGCCTATTTTAAGGTAGGGGCCTGGAGCTGCAGCTCCATCAGCCCCTAAGTCAATCCGGCCCTGCCGCGGCCCGGCCCACCTGCCAATGTCCAGTCCAGGCCTGCTCATGCCTAATTTCAGTGAAGAAATGCTGCTCCTTATTTTGTCCAAGGCTATTACCTCCTGCACCGCTAGGTCTCCTGCGGTCCTAAAAGTCACAATAATATGTAGATAAACAGTAAAAATATAAATTATATTAAATTACTTAAAAAAATTACATTATTCTTCTTCTTTTAAATTTCTTGTTCAGTTAAAGGGACACTTCATCCAAGGGGGGGTCTGTTCAAGAACTGTAAGGAAGTTTTATTTTGCTGAAAGTGTGGTAGATAAGTGGAAGGGCATCTCAGCAGAAGTGGCAGAGGTCAATACATTGAGGGATTTCAAGTTTCAATCTAAGACGAGGCCAACGACTGATGAAGGTTTGAGTCTTTACAGCAGGAAAAGCGGGCGGACTGGATGAGCCGAATGGGTCTGATCTGCATCAAACTTACCTCTTTCCAGCGCAGATGGTCTATCAGAAAAAAAGAAACAGTATTTTTATTATATATATTTTTATTTTTTTTGTTTTTAGCTCTTTTTTTTCTAGATGATCGACTGTGAAATTCTGACGGCAAAAGAAACTGTTCTAAAATAACAGGAAGACAGGAGCCGCGTCTTAGGAAAACCTATAGGATTTGTTATTTAGTCTTGCACTTGGGATCCTGCTTGCGTGATAAATGTACCAATTCAATAGTTTACATTTGTGTAAAAAGTCTTGGAGATTTATTAAATGTTGGGCTATGACATTTCCATTAGAATGCTCCTAGAGAAGAGGGACATCAGGGGAGGAAAGAGAGACAGAGTGGTTCAGGTCACAAAGAGGGACTGATTCTCTGGAAGAAGGACACTTGAGAAGTACAGATTATACATATTGACATGCATTGTTGTGCTTAACAATTCAGACTCTTCCTGCACCTCCGGGTTGTGGGGGCGCCTCAATCTCCGCCCACTTCCCTTCCAAAAATGGGGAGCTTTCAGTGAGACCGCCCACTGACGCCACCCACCGACACCAGCAGACCGCCCACCAAGGTCAACGGGCCCGCCTACCGACGTCAGCGCGACCGCTTACCTGCATTCTGAAAACGAAGGACACCAGGTAGCCAAAGCCTGGATGTTCCCAGGTATGGTGGCAAGTAAAGGCTGCTGTGTCGGCAACTAGATTTCTATTCTGATTGGTCGTTACCTGACCTTGGAGGTCATGAAAGTTCTAACCTCTAGAACTACCTCTAGGTAGAACACGGGAGCCTCGTCATGTATAACTCCATCTATTTGATGGAAGCCGGGACCAAAGCCCAGAAGTAGCCACTGTTCCTCTGTATCTTGTCAACTTTGGAAGGGCATGGTGGAATGCACGCTCTGTTTTTGGCAGTCTCTAAATATTTCAGAGCGCTGTTAGGACTGCGAAGCTCGGGTCTAAATATAGAGGCCATAACTCAATCCTAAGGGAGTTGTGTTCAGCCACTGAAAGATGGCAACTCGTAGCACAGATGCTTGGATCAGATGTTCTCCGACTCTCTCCTTAGAGCAGATTAATCCCAAGGCATAACTCATTAACTACAGGCTGATCTTGGCATCTCCAAGTATCCCAACATGGAGGGATTCCAACTCTTACTTCCGCTTCGAGAAGAATGACTTGAAATCCATATCCAGTCCCCAGAGTATCTGCCCAACGGGCATCCGATGTCTTGCCAGCCTCGACGAAAGGGCTTTATGCCACGTAAACATTCAGAGCGTCGCACCTAGTAGTTACAAAAATGAGAATCACGAAGAGAAAGTGACAACCCTCAGGAGGTTAACAATGGTTCTAGGTTAGGACATTAAGGTTAGGAAACGAGCAATATACAACAATTAACAATGTCAGCTGTACTGTAAATCATGTAAACACTTGGGAGCCTTGGTCCAATTCTATACATATACCGTATATATAATATATTATATATACCGGTATATATTATATATTAATTATATAAATATATATATATATATTAAAAATACCAACAATTAAATTAAAATCAACAAAATAAATCACACTCGTCAACAACTTTCATTATCCTTTGAATATCAACTTTATAATATTTTATTATGTTATATAATTTTATATATATATATATATATATAATATTTCTATTTGTAATTGTCTGTTTTTAAGGTAATATACTGTATATACATTTATCTCCTAATTTAATTAATTTTATTAATTAATATGAATAAGCATTTTTTTTTAGCATGGGGCATTTAAAAACCCCAGAGCTGCCCCTGAGGCTGCAGTATTTAATTTTTAAAATGGTCTCCTTTTAAAAAAAATTTTGTACTTATTACACCTTTAGATGAAGAACTGAAAGATTTATTACTTTACAGCCATAATGAGGGTGAATTTAAAAATGTTGCCAAATTGGGTTGGATTCCTTATTCAGCCGATGGCTGAGGTTAATGCCGTTTCCACGGTATTCAAAAATTTTTCAGCAGGTCTAAACTCCATCCCAGACAAGCGATGGTTAATATCCCCTTGGCACGTGTCTTGCTGTCAGGATTAAAGTGACAGAACCCATTCTCTGCTGCCAATCACAGCCCAGCGAGCGAGGACGGAATATTTTTGCCGCGTCTGGTCTTCTGCACCGAGATGCGATTGGACCGGCGACAAAGTATCCGCGGATTATCGAAATGATTAAAAAAAAATGTAAAAAGTATTTTTTTTTTAAATGTAGCCAACTTTTTCGGAGGCCGTGCATACTATCGAGGGCACAGATAGAGAACACAAGAGCCGAGAAATTCTGCGGGTTATTAATTATAGCAATGAGTAGAATAAATCTGCTCTATTATTATCTCCGAGTTCTGCCGTCCTTGTGACATACACGTCTTCTCAGTCAACAGGTGCGGGCACTATAGACATGCTGGGTTGGTAAACAAAGACGGTATATATCCATAGAATGTTCAAGTGCCTGATGGACCAGGACATCATTAAATTACTGCATAATAAATATTTTATTTAGTCCATGATCACCAATGTAGGGGTCTTCTCCATACTTCAACGCATCGGTTATAAATAGCGGTATCACCAAGTTACATTTTAGTTAACTTCTTCAGACTTACTTTATTGCCTCGAGTTCTAGGGTTTCAGACTCCCTCTTGAAATTACTCCTCATTCTATTCTTGGTTTCTTGGAATTTGAAAGTATCTATTATATACGTCTTTCCTGATCTTCTTCTAGAGCGTGGCTGTCCAAATTACATATGGAGTGGGCACCAAACTGTTTTCTCAAAATGACCTCATATAGTTAATTCTATAAAATATTCGTGTTCAAGGTGGACAACTAACTCATGGGCCACCATCTGGACAATCTTGCCTTAAAAGTGCCAATGATTACGTGCGAGAGAACGTTGTCCTCTTAAGAACCAGAAGCAAATGTTCTAAGGTCTGAGGTGAAGTCCTATTCTATGTCTTGCTTTCCAACTTCATCCACCATCTACAGCAACAGCTGAGTACAATAAATTCTATCTAAATAATATACAAAGTATCACATCCAAGTCAAAGTTACAGATCACCTGCTTCCAAAACTCACCTGTCCTGCACGGAACATGAGATCCCCCTTAACACCCGATAAACAATGAAATGGTTATCAAGACACATCATAATAAAGGTGACGGAACTCAAGAGTTTAGGAGACATCAAAAGTCCAAAGGTCCGTCCTGCGACAGCTTCAATTATCCCAATGTAGGTGAGTCCATTAGACGCCCGTCACACATCCTACACCAAGAACCTTAAACCCAAGCATGTTTAGCTCTGCAACATATGTCTTTATAATTAAAAATATCCCAAATAATGGCCAGGAGGTGTTTGAATCGTCCCCTTGATACCCAACCCTCTCTCGCACACATCTTCTGGATGCCTAAGGATTTAAGCACATGCCAACATTAAAAATGTAATAACAATAAATTCCAGGGATAAACGGCTCGTGGGTGATTATGTTTCAGCCATCGCTAGCGCTCAGAATTATTAAAAGCTAGTTAGTGCGTGTAAAATATTGTAATATAATAGTTTATAGAAACCTAACTCTTCTTCTAGTAAAGGACCCACGCAGTCACGTTGAGGTACTGGGTTTGTATATTATGGTTCTATAAGTTAATCTTTTCCAATATTCTTTTTTTTTTTAGGTTTTTTTTCCCATTAAAATCTTGACAAGACCTTTTCAAGGAGCAGTTAATGTATAAAACCATTTTTCCTTCACAGGCTTGTTGTAGAAGGCACTTTATGTGTTGTCCTCTGTTGTCCTAAGCCATGTCTGCTTTATAGTGATATATGATCCAATCATAATGCTCAAATCCCACCCAGGGTGTTAGAAATTGCCCCTCCAGGACACAGGTAAGACCTGGGCAGTGGTTTTAATAGTGGTCCATCATTAGTACTCCAACAAGTATTAATTACTGCAATTATTATTATTATTATTATTATTATTATTATTATATATAGCACCATCATATCCTGTAGCACTGTACAATTGCACTCTATATATTTATCTACATATAAATTAACATCTGTGCATATTCAATAACTGCATGTGCACCATTGTGTACGTTTGTTGCTCCTTTAATCCTTGCTCCTTTGATGACTTTAATAATATTTGATGATTTGTAGGTTTATAAGCAAATTTAATATAAATTTAATTTAATTCTAAGCTTGCGAGCCGAGCTCTCTCTCCACCTAATGTATGGGTTTGTCTTAATCCGTCAATTCTCATCTTGTCAGACCCCTTGTATATATGTATTGTATTAAGCGCTGCGTAAATTGCTGGCGCTATATAAATAAAAGATAATAATAATAAAAAGTTGTGTATCGCTTTGTATCGTGTAACGTGACACAGCTTCATTTATATCGTCCTACTAAATCTGTCTTCAAGGGACAGGATGATTCCTACCTCTTATAATCTCCCAGCCGTACAAATAAATACTTTCTAAATGATATACGAAGTATCACATCCAAGTCAAAGATACAGATCACCTGCTTCCAAAACTCACCTGTCCTGCACGGAACGTGAGAATCCCCCTAAACCCCAAAAACGACGGGGGACTTTATGATGCACCCTGCTAAATGAAACAATTCAAGACACTTAATAATAAAAAAGGTGAAGATTATAGGAGAACTTCACTAAACAATATAGCAAACGTTCTCACCTCCGCACAGGGCTGTTAACGATGAAACATTTTCTGCAGAAGTTTATTGTCTATCGATCAAGTGTTCCTCTTAGTCTGTCGGTTCTAGGTTTTGTCGGACCCCGTGAAGGTACGGAAATTGTTGGCGCTGTATAAAAAAACCATAATAAAATAATAAAAAATAATAACAACATTATGCCACAATAATGAAGAATAATAATAAATATAATAATAAATACAACAATAATAATAATAATAAATACAATAATAAATACATAATATATACAATAATAATAATAAATACAATAATAATAATATATACAATAATAATAATATATAATAATAATAATAATAATAATAATAATAATAATGTGAAATGAAGGTGACCAATGGCTCAAAAGAGACTCCTGCATGGATTTAATTCTACAGATGAATTTGTACAGGGCTGCAGATTATGTTGGAGCTTTATTACTCATTTTTAGGCATGGAAGAAGAGGTATACGATCAGTGTTCTTCATACCATACTCAGGTATGGACAAGGATCAAAGAAGTTGGAGATCTTACGACAGGTAGAAAAACGGACAGGTGGGGCTGGTCGGAGGGCTCTTATTTGACGTCAGACCACACGGTTCTATGTTTCAGGTTCAGCTATAGGAGGCTGTCAAGTTCAGCTGTGGGACCCCGTCAAGTTCAGCCGAGGAATCTTGTTAAATTAAGCTGAGGAATACCGCGTTCAGCTGTGGGACCCATTTAAACTCAGGTACAGACCTCGTTTCACTTTAAGAATGTCCAAGAAACTTTCGCTCGTCAACGTATGACCTTTTCATAAATATCCCAACTTTTTCTACCAATATGATAGAAGAATAAAAGCTGCCCGGTGCCTCTTTGCTAATCCGTCGGGCCCCTGCTGACAGTTAATCACTGATGTAATGTTTTATTTGTTGAGTTTTTCCTTCTGATCTATTAGTTGCGAAGGTCACAGAGCACAGAGAGAATGCGGACTCAGATAAGCTTCAAGGGTTCCTGGTAAATTCTGTGTTACCCTGGCTGCAGGTCAGGTCCGGGGGGGGGGGGGGTGAGGGGGTGAGGAATGCGTAACCTTCTATTTATATCTGTTGTTATTATTATTATGCTTATTATTTCTTTATATGAGCAAAACAGATACTCCGTAATGGTCTCGATCTACTGAGCTACTGATATCTACAGAGATATCGATTCAGATGAAAAAAGTATTTTTTTGTAAGCAAATTGTATGTGTGATTTCTGGCTACTATATATACGACCATATATATGGTTGGAATGCACATCGCAGCAGCTGGGGTCCTATATCTTCTCCATTTCTGGTCAATCATTTACTCTTCAGGTGTTAAGGTACTACAAGTCTTCCAATAACCTGGGGATTGTAGAATTGTAGTCCATAAACTACTAAGAGCCTTAATCCCTCAGCATCCTGAGAGCCTTTAGCATCTCGAACGGCCAAAGAAGGGACACTCAGAGGTCTCCGAACTTACTCCATACAACCATCTTGGCTTAAAATAAGTAGAAAGCGACCACCTACCCTTTTCTTATAGCCAAACCATTTGGAGCGCGATAGACTAGAAAACTAATTCCGGGCTGCTATGTCAGGGAAAGGGTTCAGCTCTATTACAACATTTTAGAAGTAATAGAAAATAAAAATATATTTTTTACACAATTATATACAAAAAGAGAGAAGGTAAAAAATGTTACTTTGGTCAGGAACTTTTTTTTGAGGAGCGCATCTCTCCCCAGAACCGAAAATATTCTCCTTGGCTTCTCAATATTAGACGGATTAGCCCAGCGCTCAGTCCAGGCCTGTGAGATACGTCCTCTGTCGGCTTGGGTTAAAATTAGAACTCTTCTTTAAGTCAAATTCCCGACCCTATCTATTTTAAAGATGCTGTTCCACCTTCTTTGCTGAACGTAACACTCCTGCCGCTAAATTCAGAATTAGTACCATCGTTCCTAGTTTCATTCCCAAAACTTTCTCAAACTTTCTTTAATTGTGTAAAGTTCTTAATTTTTGCACGGAACACTTCATTTTTATGTCATCTCAAATGTGATAGGACGTTGCCATAGGCACTTCAAAAAACATTTCTTAAAAGCTGCTTTGTATCCAAATCTTCAGAAGGAAGAAGCGAATGACAGATCTGCTGAAGCTTATTTGTTTAGCGTACTAGAGAGTGCAATTTTTTTTTATCTAAGTGGAACGGCGCCTTTAAACATTGCCTGTCCAATGACTATTTGACTTTATTCCCTGATATACAGCGTGTGACGGAACGTGACGGCAGATAAGAACCATTCGGCCTGAAACCTTACAGCTGTCTGCCCATCCATGTTTATGCTCCCACACTGCATTAGCCCCTACCCCCGCTACTGTGAGGCTGTTCCACTTATCTACCACCCTCTCAGTAAAGTAAATCGTCCTTACATTACATGCCCGCCTCTCACCTTCTAGTTTTAGATACATTTTAGTTGGTTGTGTTCCGTCTTAATGCCGTATCGCATGGTGAGCACAGGACACGGAGGGCAGTAGAAGAACAAAGGGCGGCTCAAAGGGCATTTGTTTTGGACAGTCCTAAACGAGCTGGACCAGAGGGCAAACAACGAGGCAGCTTGGCTATATTTATCCCAACTGATATATCCTGTCAAGTGAGGTCTGCTGCTTAGGAGGTGACAGGACGGAGTGACAACAGGAGAGAGTGCGGGGGGTGGAGCGCAGAGAGCGTCTCCCGATCTGTCTTTCTTTAAGGGGGTCTGTAGGATCCTCCAGCTTCATTCCAGTTCCAACCATAGAGTGGTCTGGAGCAACTGCTGGAAGTCAAGTCTCGGGAGTCCCGTCTATCAGGCTAAGCTAGGATGCCTGAGCCTGCTAAGAAAACAGGTACAACGGGAGGACGGGCAGTGGCCGGTGGGAGAAGTAGGAACGACGTACGGAATGGGATGGAAACCCCCCCCCCCCCCACAAACCAACAATTATTGTGGGGAGGAACAGATTACGCGTTGGGTTTGGACTCTGGTGGGATAAGGCGGACAGTGACCTTCACTTGACTTTTGCTGTTGTGTGTAGTGGGTGAGATGAACCGATGTAACAATATGATTTTTTTCTTGAGTGTTTTTTTATTTTTGGAAGGTTTTCTGTTTTGTGACGACTACTGCGATGGTCAGGGATTGTCTGCTTGTCGTATTGTATAAAGATGGCCATCAACGCACTGACCCCAGAGATAGATTAAAACTATTCTCCCAGGATTGGGTCGGTCCCCCTCTACTTGGGTCGCTTATAGAAAACGTATTCTTCAGGGCTACATAACAGGTAGTCGTACCCACAGGGTGAATGTTTTAGATGTTTGGCTGGTTAAAGGACCAGGTTGTCCTCTGCTGCTATAGACAGGTAGCTTCCGAGGTCTGCAGTGCGGTCTCAAGACCTTTATCTGAGCATCATAGGTGAGATTGGGACTTGAGAAGTCCGATGACAATAACTCCAGAGAACATTTAGTGTTATATAGTCTATTTAGTGTTATATTGTCTCTTTAGTGTTATATTGTCTCTTTAGTGTTATATTGTCTATTTAGTGTTATATTGTCTCTTTAGTGTTATATTGTTTGTCTGAGCCTTGCGATGATCGTCCTTGTTACCTTTTATCGTCTCGCTACATTGAATATGCATTATGGTGGGTCAACGCAAAAAAAGGGCCAGTAAATAAGGGCCTTCATAATGGACTGAGATTCAATTCTTCATTCTTCACCACAATGTTGCTCCGCAAATAACCCCCTTGTCTCGGAACATTGTTACGGGAGCAGTGTGTTCGGCATGTCTAGTATTCAGTGTCCCTGTACACAGAGACGTAGTGCTGTCTTCTTAATCTCACTCCATCATTAACTATTGGAGTGCGAGTATGTTGAATTAACACTTTGTGTGCCAATATGTTGTCTTCAGAGTCTATTCGCTCAAATAGAACTTTGCAGGGTAGTTGAGCATTTCAGCTCCCCGACTTCCCTATACATTGTGAGGGGCAGCCCCGGTGAGAGTCTCCTACAGAAATAATAACGCAGGCATAAATAATGAGGCAAGCTCTTCTTGAAGGTCATCTCTCTGATTTAACTACGCATTATGCAGGGCCGGCTCAGCTGTTTCTGCAGGAGAAACTCATTCATAATACTCAGTAAAGTACGTGAGTGGGAATTAATGGATTTCTTCTGTATAATAAGCTGTTTATTTAATACACCAGATGTAAGAGATGTATGGATGTGTGATTCTCTCATTATGCGTCCCACTATTCTGTTGGTTATTCTTTTTTAGCTCATTGAAAATAGTTAAAACATAGTCAAATAGTCAAAACAAACGAATGCAACTATTTTTCTTTGCTATTATAAGGGGAGTTCAATAATACATACAGCATTATTATTATTTTTATTATTATTGATTGTTTCAAATAGCGCCATCATATTCCATATCAATGTACCATGGGTTAACAGGACATAACGAGTATTATAAAGCATTACAATTAGACTTATAGAAACAACAGGCGAGGAGGGCCCTGCTCTTAGGAGCTTACAATCTATTGTTCTAAATCTATTTGCACACACACACACACATGTTGTAGCGAACCTTAACATGGACATTGGGGAATGAAAATGCTGCTTTGTGATGATACCATATTTTTTTGCATTTAGAATTCAGACACTCAGCTCAGAACTCACTTAGACACTCGATTCACTAAAAATCATTGATGCTCCGTTGGTGGGGTTAGATTTTTGTCCCAGGAATCTGGATAGACGGCGCTGGTTTGATTCATTTTATTATATAGCAAAAAAACTTATAAATGCTGCTACCATTCATTTTATTACTCTGCTCCATATCTATATATATATATATACACATACTGTATATATATATATATATATATATATATATATATTCTGAAGCTTGGGGAATCAGGTCACCCTGGTCTTGTGGAAGAGACACACAGAAAGAGAGCAAAAAAAGGGCAGAGAATGGGAAAGAGACAGATATACACGTCTAATGTTTCGAGTCATGTAAGAAGGTTATACGGCGAGACGGTCACGCGGCACATACACAGCTGCACACGTGTAGACAGCCAGCAGCATGACGGATCATTTACGCCTCTGCATCAGATGGTCAGCGCAGGATTTGTTTGTTGAAGTAAAAAATGATGTCATCGAAAAGTACAGATTTCAACGAGATTAATCCCCCCCCCCCAATCCCAAATTCCGGACATCATATATTTTAAGCAATACGGCAAATAATTCACTTTTATCTTCAGGTGAAGCTGCCGCCATTCCTCTGCTCATTTTAAATGGTTTCCACAATAATCTTTAGGTCTCTTTGCACTCTAATAGTGCTGTAGTTTAACGGAGCGGGCTGTAGAACTTAAAAGATCAAATCCCGATGGAGTACGTCCTCTCGAAGCAATGATGTAATATAATAAAGACTGTCGAGATGTAAGACTATACTGGATCATTTGTAGGCTCTACCAACTGACTACGAGAGACAGAATGTGTGCATCCAACACCTGGCAATGTGCACGACGACAGTTATTCAACATTTTATTGGGGGTAGGGTGCCGTTTTTGTGTTTTATACAGTATAAAATAAACCAGAATATTTATTTGACGCAAAAGTCCGCACGTGGAATACCCAACTCATCAATCAACTGCGCATTCTTGGTCTACTGTGCAGATAATGCTTATGATAACAGAATGGCTTCGATGTATTTACTTTCACAGCCTTCATCAAAAAGCCAAAGTCTGCGGAGGTTCAGGTTGGCGGATCTGTGACCTTTGAGGCAGAAACAGAGAAACCTGGCCTTAAGGTGAAATGGCAGAGTAATGGCGCCGACATCGCTCCAAGTGAGAAATTCAGCATCAAGTCCGAGGGTAAAAATCACTCGCTGACCATCAACAACGCTGCTGCGGAGGATGAGGTGGTGTATGCGATCATTGCTGGGACCTCAAAGGTCAAGTTTGAGCTGAAGGTCAAAGCTCCAGGTGAGTGTCCTTCACTCCTCCTATCATTAAAAAAGGCTTTAGATGGAATGGTTTTACACAAGAGTGTACCTAGATTTAAGTAACACGGATGTCTCACAATGGATGGTTTCTGGATATGAGTAAGAACATGTATGCGGAGAATTCCATTTCAGGAGGCACTGGTTGGTTGAGGTCATGAACCTTAGGTGAATATTTTTTTATTTCTTGGTACTTATATCTTTAGAAAAGTCTGAAGATGCTCCTGCTTCGGCACCCGCTTCTTCAGAAAGCTCTGATTCACCTGCCCCTGAAAGCTCAGCTCCACCTGCCCCTGAGGGGTCAGCGCCTGATGGAGAAAAGAAAGACCCTCCAACCTCTGGGGGTAAGCTGATGTTGGCCAACATGACATCTTTTGAATGGACATCTCATTAAACTTCATTTAGCTATAACCGTTCTGACTTCTGTTTGGGAATTTTCTTCAGTTCTGTTACATAGATCTGAGAAGACCTTTGGTGGGGATTTGGTAAAGATATCATTCACTAGCTAGACATCGAACATTCGTTGCCAGTTGGGAAACAACAAAACTGGGATGCATGGACACAAGATAAATATGTAGTCACAGTAAGTTGTAATGAAAGTTTTGCTTTATTTGTCAATTTCTAGCTCCTCCAGCTCAGCCAGAAGCCCCTAAAGATGACATTGGGCTGTTCCTCGAGAGACCGAAGGACGGAGACGTCACTGTTGGTCAGTATCATTAAGAGGACAGATGTTTAGTTCCATGGGTTTTCCATGATGTGTATGTGGGATATAAACCAAACTTTACTTGATTCCAAGCATATTGAACATCATACTTTTTTTGTCTGAAACAGGGGAAAACACCAAATTCACAGCCAAAGTGGTTGGTGCAAACTTGCTGAAGAAACCAGTTGTGAAATGGTTTAAAGGCAAATGGATGGACCTGTCCAGTAAAGTTGGGAAGCACCTTCAGATCCTGGAGAGCTATGACCGTAACACCAAGGTGACGAATGACACCCAAGTGTCAACCAAAAATGTTTGGGGGAAAAACAACCAGTTTGAAAAAATCAAACATTTTTACATTTTTCTTGGCATGTACAGTTATTCATCTCAATTTGCCTAATTATTCCCTATAATACAACCTATTCATCTAAGGACATGAAAGAATTATGACGCAAGGTTAGACGTTAAAGCCGATGTCCTGTGTATGAGGAAATCTCTCTATATACATAGAGAGAGATGTTCAAACATCCACATATACTGAATGCCACATCTTGCTTGGAACCAGGATTACTAATCATGTTCTTCTGTTTATTCCCAGGTGTACACCTATGAAATCCACATCATCAAAGCCAAAACTACCTATGCTGGAGGATACAGATGCGAAGTGTCCACCAAGGACAAGTTTGACAGCTGTAATTTCAACTTGAATGTCAACGGTGAGTATTTACTGGAGTTCCTCCAGATCCGGATCAGTAGGGAACCCGCTCACCCCGATGACTCTGAAACTCTCATCATCTTATGGGTCAAGCTTCTCCACCAAAAAGTGGAGTATGATTCATGGTTTGCGTAATGGGCAATGAGGCTCAACGGTATGGATCCATATGGAACTTGCCGATTAGGGCTCTATTCACTAATCCAGAAGTTTGTGGAAGACTTGATTATTCCAGCTCACGATACATTACAAAAGCTCAGTTCCAGCTTCTCCTGCAAGATGGACGGACTGTGCTGACCTCGCGTAATGCATGGTGATTACCGAATACACCGCAGGATTCCCCGCGGAATATTTGGCTCAATGATCTATTCATTCTAGATACACGGCTAACATTATTACAATGTTTCGCAGAGTACTGTTTACTTTTAATAATTTGTCTTTATACTATTATCTCTGCAGAAGCCACAAACACCGGAGACATCGATATTCGCTCCGCTTTCAGACGCACGTAAGTATTTCATATGCGTTTCTTTTTTCTTCGTGTTAAATAGAAATGGGCATCTTGGTCTTTTTAAGCAGAGATTTTTTTTTAGTTGAAAATGTAATAAAGTGAAATTTTAATATTTAGTATTTAATATTTAGTATTAATATTAAAAATACATATTAAAAAAAAAAAAACATGCAGTAATTTCTACTATCTGCTAATCTAAGTTCTTTTCCAAGACTTACATAACTGGGCAGGTCCAGGACCCCAGGCCCAGACTGGCCATGTGGCATATCGACAAGCGCCTGATGGCCAACATCACCCCACACTCACCCGCTTTAGCTATAGATTGGGTGCTGTAGTGTGCAGCCACCGGCTGAATATGCTACATGAGCATAAAAACGTAACATCTGGTTACAAATATCCAGCCGTCGGCTACACTTACGTCATCAGGCAGCCGCAAGCCATAAAGTGCCAGGGTTGCCCCATCATCACCAGTCCGGCCCTGAGCAGGTCTATTTACTAAATGGGGAGTGCATATGTGTTGGCAGAAAATGCAGGTCTCCTGTTGCGAGTACACTAAATTAATACTTAGTTCCTACATGTCAGTTTTCAGCCGGTACCCTCAGGGGTATCTGTGGTGAAATCTGAGCCTTCAACACCCCCATGAGGGGTTGACAATAATTAAATAATTTACCCTTAGGCGGTATAGACCCTGCCTGGACTGTTGAAGGGACCCAAGGGAAATGGACCTCCACACTTCTTAATCCCAATGGTCGGAAGGGATGTGAGGTCCATCCAATGTACCCTTTAGGTGACAGAATGGTGCACTGTCCGCCATCTTGACACCTAAAGGGTAGATATTAAGCCCAAATAGCTGTGCCCGGTGGCTTTGGTGATAGTTTGTTTTTTCATTTAATAAAACTCTCGCGTTACTTCTCACTTCTGGCCATTAGATATTGAGTATAAATGCAAATGTTAGTTATACTTTGCTGCACAATCATACAACCCTCAGTGTGTAAGATTGTGCGAATTGTTGCCGTCTTTTCGCTGTCGTCGAGGACTCATGTTGTAGGAATTCTGAATGATGTCAGGATGCATTGATAAAATGTCGGCGAGAGGGCAAATCGCTAAAATGTCTGTCTATAAAAACATTCAGGAGCATAATAGGAGGATCGAAAAGGAGGATATCAATTGCAAGGTAGCTAAGAGTTGCTCTAGCAATTCATCCAGAACCAGAACCTCCCAATGATCTTCCTCCTGATGCAGCCACAAAGAATACACCATCCTGCAGAACCTCAACATACGGCTCTAGCCGATGTTTCATTGGGTCTTTAGATGCACGATATTGAATATCAGGATTAGATTAGACAACAGCAGCCTTCCAGATGAATCTGGTTATCCAAGGAACCCAACCTTTGGATTCTCGTGGGAAAGAACGGCTTGGGTCACTAATCACTAGACCCACTTTGGGTTGTGAAGACCAACTGGGCCCAACTTGCAGGAGAAGCTTATTGTTGTTGACCCTTTATTAAGAATAGTGAAGCTGTTGAGTTGACGTGTTACAACTCGCCTTTAAAGTCATGATTTCATGAATAAACTCTTAAGTGATGACCATTTTACTGGTGGGGCAAAGAATTAGACATCACTGGCCACCTGGCTATACTTTGGCTCCTTAACAAATCCCTTTAACCGCATTCTAAAAACCCATGTATTAGGCGACGCGGGAGCGAAGTTGTATCAGGAACTGTTTAGGAGGAACGCTTTTGCAGCATCATTGGGAGGACTGGACGATGCTGAGCAAACCTTACACTTCCAGAATTCATTCTTCAGGAAAGTTGCTGGAGAAAGTTCTGGTTGACCCCTCAGACTTTCCATACAACTTAATTCTGGGATTGTTGTGTGTGTGTGTGTGATATTCTTTGAGTCACTTCTACACGGGCACTCACTTAATGTAAATTGGTAAGAACATAGAGTGTCTGTGATGTCACACGTTTCCCCGCACACCCCGCACGCCCTCTCAGGAGCTTCTGTATCCACACCTGGTCCAGCCAAGTCTGCGTTGCACCCACGGCACGGAATTTATTGCACTTTCAGCGTCAAGCTGTTCACGTTACATCTCTCACCTTAGAGTCGTGTTTCCATGAAGATACTTAGGCTCCTCCAGCTCGTAATCTCAATATATAGCTGAGTTTCGTGTCTTGAGTATCGCTTTACATTTTCTCTATGTCCCCGCAGGTTTCAGGTCCCTTGGATGGATAAACGTCTCTGTAACTGCAGAGCTATCTCTTGATTAAGGAAGAACTGACTCCACAAATTAATCATTATAACACAAAAAAATGTTTCAACATTTAAACTATTTTAATAGCAAGTGCCATATAATACATCAGAAATATCTTAAAGTTCTGAGCTCAACTCGTAGACCATCTTTTATGCTCTGTTCATTAATGTCCTTCTTGTTGAGATGTCCAATTATATTATATATAAAAAATTATATATATATTTATATATATACACACTGTCTTGTATTTGCCCGAAGCTGAGTATAGGTATGTTGGAGGCACAGTTTTTGTACTAAGTATCGACCCTTTGCAAATACTCTTCTAAAGTTGAGCTATTGGTATGTATATATTGGTATATAATATATAGATATATATATATATATATATATTTATATTCCAAGTGGTTGCCATGTATAATTGTTACAATGCAACCAGTAAGCCTTCTAATATAACAACTCGTTTTCGGGTTCTTTCATATACTAGCATACAGTGTTCAAAGGATCTAATAAATCTGTCTTTGTTTGTTATACTCTGAATACCCCTCTCTCTCTCTCTCTTTCTCTCTCCGCAGTGGGGACGGCACAGATGAAGCCGGAGAACTGGACTTCAGTGCTCTGTTAAAAAAGAGGTGAGAACAAAGGTGGTTTTTAGGAACCCCAACATCTAAGAGCTCAACAACTGACACGACTCATTGCCGCGTTACCCATATTGCTCTAGAAACACTTGAACGCACCCAACAAACAGATCCATTTCTTACTTTGCCTTAAATCACTAGACTCTTCTCTCTTACATTTCTGTAGACCTTCTTTTAGTTTATTGTCCAAGATCCTCCTCTCCGCATGCAGCATCCTCACACCTTCCTTAGATGTTCTTTCCTTATGCCTTTTGGCCAGCAGTGCTCCAGAACCCCCCAGCCCCAACCCTAAAATTCCTACATTTCCCTAGAAAACTTTCACCGCACCTATCCATTTTATATTTTCAAAAAGCTCTCCCCAAAACTAGCATTCCGGGCTGTGATGGTCTGGCGGAAACACGCGTAGTATTGTGGACATCTTCATCGCACCGATACTTTTACTCTGCTCTTGATAATTGCACCTTTCTAGATAGCTCTAGATAGCTCCTACGCACATAGAACCCCTTAAGTTCTTGATAGCATTTCCTACAAACCTTGACACTTAAAATATAGTCCTGGGGGATCTGCAAATAGACCAAGTTTTAGGATGCTTTGGATAGCTGCCCCGTGGAGATATTGTGTGCGGTTTTTGGATGGCTTCCCAAAACAAAGCATGGATTCACGTCTCTGGAGGGCACGTTCTTGGATTCTATTCAGTATTCTCCACATAGCAAGAACACTCGCATTCATCTAGATATCATCACTACAGTACATGCGGTTATTTTACAAAGCTCTCCGTAATCCCATAACCTTTATCATGACAGCTGCGGCACTCTGGGCACTCTTACACGGCCTCCCCAAGTCCCCGTACCAACAATTCGTTAATACATCCTTTCCATTTCTACCGTATCGATTGCATTCAAACTGCTGGGAGCAGCCCGGGCAGACAAAGCCCTGGTAAACTATTCTGGATGACTCCCTAATCCCGCCATCCCCATTAAGCTTTGGGATAACTGTCCTCATTCCATTCATCTAGAATGTTCTTATCCCCTCCGATAATTACTGTGTTATATTCTTTTAGCTGTTTGATTAACCCTCACACAAATACTGTTACCCAGCCAACGCGTCCCATTTCTGCGAGACATCCCGTTAGCGTCTCAATGTGTTGGTTTAGTGCTGTTATTCTGCTTTATATATCTCTGCGTTCCCTGAATATCATCATCAAACCCAATGCTTTCACGCTGCTTACCCTAAAGCTATATCCAGTGATCGTACGCTGCTCCCTGCCTACGCCGCGCTCGCTCTCCCGCCGCGCTGTATGTGCTTTGTACTCGATGCCTCCACTCAGGGCCATGTTCTATTTACAGTATTGTGTATATGGACCCCAAATCTACAATCTTTGTACCTCTGTCTCAACCACTTTGCTTTCCCCTTTACCCACTTTAGTCAGGCATGAGCGCCATTTGCTTTCTCCCGTGAAAAGTGTTTGGCCCTTCGGCTCCTGCCCCTGTCGTCCTGTCTGGAAAGTCTCCGCGCTGTTACGTTGTTTTCTGTATCACGCCGCGCCCAGTGATATAATCCTGGATTTCCACTACATCAAGCACTTTTACTTTGCGTCTTGTGCTCTTACCCTGCTTCAATTATATACCCCTGTATACACCGACTATATACCCAGTGCTTTACACTGTATGTCCTGTGTGCTCAGTGCTCCTACACTGCTTCCTGTTTCCTACCCAGTGCCCTGTCACTGCTTGCCACATTGACCCTCCCTTGCGCTCCCTTGACCCATACACTGCCAGTAACCATAAACATCAGGCACTCTTATTTTGCCGCACTGTCTCCGTCATTCTCCAATGCCGCTTTCTGCATCTGTTCTTCGTGGCTCTCTCTCTTGTGCCGCTCGTTGCAGCTGTTCCATCGTGCGTCTCTTCTGCCGCTTGCTGCAGCCGCATCTCATGCGTGTCTCTCTTATGCTTCTCGCTGCCTCAGTGACTTCATTCAGCGCTCGCAGCATTTCGTCCCGCATCTGTCTTGTGTGGGGCTTTGTGCGTTCGTCCCTCGTTCGTCTCACACGGAGCTCCCTGCGTTCGTCCGGCGCGCTCTTCCCTACTGCTTGCTGCACCTCTTCCTTGTGCTTTCTGCTTGCTGCATCTACTTCTCTAATGCCTCTCAACATCTCCGCGAAACCAGAAGTTCTCTGCTCCTAGTCCTTCCATGTGAATATGCTAACACTATTTAATCATCTTTTTTCTTTTCTCTGACCTTCCTGTCTCACAGAGAGTAAGTTAATCGAGTTCCGCATGTCTTTATGCATGTGTGACACTTACTGACGCTTCTAGCCGGGCTTAATAACACAATAGCTCAGACTGTCTACCGCTTAGCGAATGCCGCCAGTGAAGTAGCGATGTTCCTGTTCTAGCTTATAATTCATCATTTATATGTGGAGTGAATGAGTTCCCGGTGATCCTGTAGCTCATTCATTCGCAGAATGTCCACTGCACCCAATATACAGATGACAAAGAGGCAGATATTGCACGTAACGCAGCTGTCTCTCCCTCTTGAAAAGAAGGGCACCTTTCTTTGAGATGACAGCTGACACCCATGTTGGGAATGGGATAGAGGAACGCTGAAGACAGGGAGTCACTGCTAAATTTAACCCACCCTCATCTGTTTTTTAAATATATCCATCATCTCTCGGTTGCCTGCGCAGCAAAGAAAGATGGAATTTCCGATCCATGTTTAAAAGGGACAGCGCGGTCTGGGTGGTGACTGCTAGTGTTTAAAGCAGGGAGAGAGCGCATTTACCCTTTAGAAAGAGCCTGTAAAAAAGCACACAGTGCTGAGGGTTCTGTAATAAGCGCAATATTGTTAACAAATGGCAAAATATGGTGAATTTACTAAAATGTATCCAAGAAAGAGGAACTACACGGAAAGTGCTGCCTTTGCATTTTAAGCAGTGGATTCCTGATTCCTCACGGGGTACGGTATAAATCAGTCTGCCATAACATTAACTTTAAGAAGATACAGAACATTATATTATTGTCCTTTCTATGAGCTTGGAATGTTGGCAGGGTGTGAGGGTATCGCAGGGTTCTACGGCCCTAAAAGTAACAGCAGTGTGTTTATAAACAGAAGTAATGTGTTTATAAACAATATTGTCTAAAAAAAAATACATTCCTTTAGGAAATGACCCCCTAGAATCATTTGTGTCGATTGGCTCCGGGATGTATTGTCATCGAGAGGATTTTCTAGTAATTCTAAAAATAAGGAATAACGTAATATTTAATGTGTCATAGAAAAGGGAGGAAAAGGCACAACAGGTCTGGACCGGTTACCTGGCACACAGGGCTAATGTCTGCTGGCTAGGTGGTCAATAGGGCCACATACTTACCGGTACAGCCACTCCGGAAGCAGATCAGGTGCGCGGCGTGAGTCCACCGGCTGGATACATGCGACACACACACTGATATCATATAAAAACATAACGTGCGGCTGCATGTATCCAGCCGGCGGCTGCTCTTATGTCTTTGGAGGCAGCTGGCCTTAAAGTGCCAGCGCTGCTCAGTCGCCCCCCCCCCGTGACTTATACTATCGGAATTTTCCATCTGGCTTGTCGTGTAATTCTGTGAGTAATAATAACCACACTGTCCATGAAGCTTGTTTTTTGTTTTAAAGTAATAATAAAGCTCCTAGAAGCGCATTGAAGTGTGGGAACAGCTAAACTAAGCCAGTGGTTTCATTCCCATTATACACGCCGAACACTCTATAATCATATTATCTATCTATCTATCTATCTATCTATCTATCTATCTATCTAGATATATAATATGATTATAGTGTATTATATTATATATTATATATTATATGTATATATTATATATATATTACATTATCTATCAAGATATGAGGTGTAAGCAATGGCTCCGTTGCTTTAATTTGAATGTAATCTGTTGTTTGAAAAGCATCACATCTTCCGGTTCTGGAATGTTAGTCTTAGAATGGCTTTTTAAACCCGTTGTTCACTTTCTCTTCCCTTTTCTTGAAATTCATGTGCTTTAGAGAAATATCTGCATCATCTGCACGCTTCTGGTCACCGCCAATCGCTTCCCTCGTCCATTCTATAGCCGACACTTTTTCGCGCATGGCCAGCTCGTGTGTCGGCCGCGTTCTTGGGTTGCGGTTCTCTGTGTCTTGCATGTCTTGGAGCAGTAAAGTGTCCATTCTGCTGCATGCCTCATGTCTTCATTTCTTTGCACCTCTTTGCCTTGCCTCTGGCGAGTCACCGTGGCTATGATGATTGCCTTGCTCTGACGTGTCGTACTGTCTCTTGCCCCCGGTGACGTGGGTGCTGTCTCCGATGCATGCTTTTCTGAATGCCTCGTTGCAAGTCCAGCAGTTTCCTGCGCTCCGTCAATCGGTAAGACTCCGAAAATGCCATGGTATTCCCGACATTTCTCAATGACTAAGGTGAACCACACCAGGGACGTTCAAAACAGAGTCCTTTTCTACAGATACTTAGAGACCAAAGCCCCCCCCCCCCGTAACCCGTTGGCATCCATGTTTGGGTCTGTGGTTGACGTAGACGACTTAACGAGCATTCATTCTTCTTCTGCACATTTCTGGAATCTTCGCATTCCTCCTTCTTCGCCTGTTATCCTAAGAACTGATCATGAATGTTAGTCGAACAAGTTTACCGAGTCCAAAGGATCCTTTTACCGGTCACTACTGTTACGCAATACGTAATAACTCATCTAGAGAGTCTTTTTGTAAGTGACTCCTGGATATTTCTAAAGCTACAAATATAAAAAAAAAAATGTAAACTTTAAAGACAAGAGGCGGGTAGAAAAAATAGATATAAGAAAATGAAGTTACTTATTGAAGTGAAGACTACACTCTGGTACCTCAAGACAGAAAGTAAAAAAGACATGATGAATAGAATAGAATAAAAGAAATAAAGAGTGAAAAAGTTAAAGAAAAGCAGAAGTAGAGGGTGGGGAGAGGTGTGGAAAAAAAACGAATTAAAACATTAGAAAAGGGCACAAAGATACTGATTACTAATTACAAAAGGGTTTAAAGACAGTTACAGAGATGAGGAAAGGAGGCAGAGAGACAAAGAGTCAAAAAACAGAAGATAGGGGTAGGGGGACAAGTGATTTAGGGTCCAGAGACCGGAATAGAGGATGATAAAGAGACAGCTATATAGACGATGAGAGTAAAACGGAGACAGAAATACAAATGGAAAGGCAGCGATTGAAAGAAAGTGAAGAGAGAGAGACTAGAGAGGCGTCCGATCAATGCTATCAGCCTTCGCTGACCAGCAAAGAAAGAAGGAATTTCCAATCAGTGTTGTGAGTGATGACGGCTATTGTTTCAGGATACACTCTTATTCATAGTAAACACAGCTTTTTTTGGTACTGCGTGTGATTTACTATAAAGAGCAGAGATCTCATGATTTCTGTGAACTGAAGACATGGGATCAGATGGACATAGGAATTGCCCCTTTTCCCCTTTTAATAAATTGGCAGAATTGGTCTAAGATATATTTTCACTCTTCAGACTAAGAAATAATGGGTTAAAGTTGACCCAATGGCTATTTTTAACTGGCCGCTATTCTTTTGGGGTTATACTCAAAGTTTTTCTAAGATCTCACATTTCATTTGCTTTACATGATATTTCTCTACTCCTGGCCATTCCAGGAGGGAGCCACCTTGACTGTCAGTTGATTTTTCCCCCCTTCCCCATCAGTAATGAGGTGAAGCAGGAGCAAACCGTGGATGTTGACGTCTGGGAGATTCTTCGCAAGGCACCCCCTTCTGAATACGAGAAAATTGCCTTCCAGTACGGTATCACTGACCTCCGAGGACTTCTGAAACGGCTCAAGAAGATGAAGAAGGAGGAGAAGAAGAGCACAGGTGAGACCAAGTACCACCAAGCAGCAGGAGATAGACAACAATGTCCTTGGCTAAATAAAACATAGAACATAAAATCTATTAATCGTGAATAGGTATAAGTGTGGTCTTTGGATGGATGAAATTGGCAGAATTCCCTCAGGAATATGCTTTTTATTGATCCCTATCTCTTGATGTAGGCTCTATATCTGTTCCATGACAATGGTGAGACACTTAAGACATCAGACAAAACAAATGCAGCTCTTTATTCTGGTGTACATTTAGGATTTTGTCTCCCTAAACATTTTCTGTCCTTTAGCCTTCCTGAAGAAGCTGGACCCCGCGTACCAAGTGGACAAAGGCCAGAAGATGAAGATGGTCGTGGAAGTGGCCAACCCAGATGCTGAAGTCAAGTGGCTGAAGAACGGGCAAGAGATCCGTGTCAGTGGCAGGTAAAAGAGGATAGAATGGGGCAAACGCAGAGCAACCTGCGACAGTAACAATGTAACTACAAAATAAATTCACCAGGACTCCACCAACAGAGGTATTATGCTATGTACCACTGAATAGAAATCAACCATTTCTAAATCTTAATGATGGATTCTTATAATGGGGCGTACAATATGATCTTACGACGGGGTCTTATAGTTTAAAATGATCCCCTGCATAGATTGCACCATCCCCAGAACTCTTACATAGTAGTCTATCGCTCGGTTTTGATCTTGTCATCAGTTTATTTATTGTGTCTTTCCTTCTCCCTTCTCATGCTTCTGACTCATTCCGTGATGTCACTTTTTGTTTGAATTTCCATCCGGATCCTTCAGCAAGTAAGTTGTCTTAGATTCTTCATAAAGTTGCCACCATTCACACACGGTTCATCCTATGAGGGGTTACTAACAAAGTTTATTGGGGGCTTACTGGAGTATTGCCATCCACACAATGCTTGGGTACAGTTCTATGGAACCATCGAGGTTGACTTTCTTTTGTAAAATGTATATTTATTAAAAAATGTGCCATAATTAACCCCGGATTTACCTGTAACAGAGAACTGAGATCAGACTAACAAGGAGAAAACACAATGTGTACAAATACACCGAAAATGTAAGAAATTCTTAGAACATTGAGTGTTTATGCTGAAGTTTTCCATAGTAGTGTCCCTTAAATAGAATTCCAATGGTTCCATTAATGGCTTAATGAAGATATAGAATGGTGCCTGTGGATTGAATGTACCAGCGTGGTGCATTATACATCAATCTTATCTATAGACAAGGCCATCGCTACTTTGAAATTCCATGAAAATTCCACTCTACGAATTATTCCTAGCCACAGGTGTAATTTATTGATTTCAAGTAAACGATCTGGCAACCGGTTTTTATGTGTTTAAACACTTGGTGAAACTGAAGAACCTTGACCCCGGCAGTGATAACGTGCCACAAGCACTAAAACCGATGCAAATCATGTTCTTGGCAGACTTGCTACTAATAAGCAAGTCCATACGTGCCAGAAATCGGATTGCTAAGTGTTCTTTTTGGACTTGTTAATGAGCTACGAAGGTACATGCCGAGGGTGAGAAAGTACTCAAGGCTCTCCTCATAACCACTTTATTTGACATTTCTGCATCCAATAATTCATCTCCTTCCAAAAGTGGTGAAGGTGGCAGCCAACACACTTCAAGTTCTCCAGAAGGTTATGTCTATGAGAAGATCCCGAGATATATGTCTATACGTATTCACTTATATCATCTTCAGATAACCGTCTGGCTTGGCCAAGCCGCTGACACGCCATCCGATCCATGATACATGACAAACCGTGACACTGGCACAACTCTAAACACTCTCTCTTGGCTTTTCCATGCATCTTCTAGGTACATCTTTGAGAGTATTGGGAACAAGCGGATCCTGACCATCAACCATTGCTCCCTGGCAGACGACGCTGCCTATCAGTGTGTCATCGGAGATGAGAAATGCTTCACCGAGCTTTTCGTAAAAGGTAAGTTTTGGTGGAATTTTGTGGCTTTAGGGCAATATGAGTCGCTTTCATATTTTGGTAATTTGGTCCTTAGTGGGACATTAATTATTATAGCTAAACTTGGCATTAAACCTGTTTTTCGATGTAATAGATATAAGGTATGTTTTTTGAAGCTGTATGTATCCTCAGAGTTCCTTCATATATCTTTCTGATGGATTGACGCCAACATACCAACGAGATCACCTGTGAATGGTAGCTTTTGGTGTAAAGGCTTCTGCGTCGATCATATTTTTTTCTGGGAACTCTTAATTGTCATGTGACACAAAAGTAGGCACTGATAGGTTGTTCTTCTAAAGTTTTTTCCCTCCTAAGATATTCATTTTTTATTTTTTTTTGCAGAGCCTCCCATTCAGATCCTCAAGTCCTTGGAGGACCAGGTGGTGATGGTGGGAGAGAGAGTGGAGTTTATGTGCGAGGTCTCAGAAGAAGGAGCGCAGGTTAAATGGTAAGACGTACTTAACGATGAGCTCACTCTTACAATCTAATGTAATGGGGGGGGGGGGACGGGTCAGATCTGCCGGTGGGTTCCAAGTTTCTATCACCTAGGAAATTAATTAAGGAGAAGATAACAATCGCCAGCCAAGGTATGACCATGGCTGGGCTTTTGGGTGAATTGGAGTACCAGGTCCAGCAAGTCAATCCAGACGTGGTGACAGCCCTCACTCCTTGAGTTGGATGTGGTGGACGATAAACGCACCACATAGAAGTGATCTGTGTAGGAGACCGCGCAGGTTGCCCTGTAACGAGGATCTATTAAGCAGTAAAAGTTAGGGATTTGAAGCCAGAGGCGTTTTTTTTTTTTACCTTCCGCTCTTGCAGATGTGATCTCTAAAGCCACGTAGTCAGTGAGTCACGTATTATTTCTGTCCCTGGAGGGTGGGGAGGCTCCATACTGTTTTTCCATGTGTCGGACCCCTTCATCAGCACAAGACAAGGATACTGAGCTGTAACTTAAATACACGGCGAAAATCTAACCGAAATAGCCGGAGAGTAACAAGACGGGGCAGCGCGATCTCTGTCATTTTCTGTTATGCCGTATGGGGGAGCTGCCATAAACGGCTGCCATAAACATGCGCGGCCCGGGAGGAGACCAATAAGTGCGCTGAAATTTTGCTCAGATTCTAAGCCCTGGCTACGGCTTTTCAATTTAAGAGATGGAAAATGTGAAGCTAAAAATTAAATTGCAATAATAATAATAATAATAATAGTAATAATAATAATAATAATATATATTGTTTATTATTATTAATATTATTATTTTATTATTATTATTATTATTATTAAGCAATACATGATTATTATGATTTTATCTCACATTTAACAATAAGCGGAATAATTATCTGACCAGTGGAAATAATGGGGTGCCGACCGTACCCCCCGACCAGGGCTTTGCAAACGTCTGTATTAATAAACCGACGCAGGATGACCTTTTTTGGTTGCTAATGAGCTCGTTTCCATCCGTACGGACGTTCCTACTAACAATATGCCTCCCCTCCACCTCCGCCAGGCTCTCCCTGACCCCCCATCCTCTCTGAAACAGGAGTCTCTCCGCTCCAGCCATTTTTACAATCGCCCTCCTTTAATTACAAGTATTTAAGCTACCGCAGGACTTTTTTTTTTTTTTTTAAACCATGCGCAAACACACACAGCATGAGTCCCGCAAGGTTTCAAATGAAGTCCTGGCATTTTAACAAACCCGTTCCTGCGGCCGGCCGTGTAATTCAGTCCGAGGATAGGTTTCAGCTTTTAAAATAGCACGTCGGTGTGGAGTCGCGTATCGGCGCGCTCGCTACAAACGTGAGAACCCGCGGGTGCCTTTTTAACGATGTCACCGCATAGCTGCTAAAATGCGATCGGCCCCCATTAGACGTACGGACGGGGTGTTAAATGCTGTGTCGGACTAAACGCACATTTCCCAGCAAAAGTCACCTTGGTCGGGGGGTATTCACAAGTTGTAATTACCAGACATCAGTCATTGACTCAGTCTGTGCCATCGTACAGGCTTGCAAAGAGTCAGCGTGGCCCCTTTTACTTGCATTATTCATTACACATAGTCCTTTGTACTTTTATATATGTCTTATGAGGGTTTCTCCATGGGAAAATCAGGATCAGCTTGATTATTCCTCCCCAGTTAATTAAGTTCTCTCTCCCTATTGTTGAGTTGCTGCTTGTTGTTGATTGGTTCCGGCAGCCTTTTTTGGCTGGATGAGGAAATACGGCTATGTGCGTCTCTTCTGGAGAGAGATATAGAACCTCGCAGAGAGGAGAGAGAGAGGCGATACAGGTTGGATTCTGCGGACAATGAAAATTCCCCCCCCCCTTAAATCAAAATTATGATGTCATCAAAAAAATGCAGTGAAATCACAGGATTCACAGCGCGCTCTAGGGCTTCCAAAAGTGATAGAAATGTGATTTTTTTTACAGGGAAAAAGATGGGGTAGAACTGACCAGGGAGGAGACCTTCAAGTATCGTTTCAAAAAAGACGGCAAAAAGCATTACTTGATTATCAACGAGTCAACCATAGAAGACAGCGGCCACTACATCGTCAAGACCAATGGCGGAGAGTCTGTGGCGGAGCTCATGGTGCAAGGTAAGTAAACCAAGAGCTGCAGGTGTAACGTTGTATCCCGTCGCCCTCGGTCAATGCGATCACAGAGCCAGCTCCGGGGTCAGGGTGATGATATCTGTGCCACTAGTGACGTGGATCCCACTTCTGCCACCAAGAATCGTGTCCCTGAGCCTCCTTCTCTCTATAATAACCATCAGATCCCACCATAGGGCTCCATCAGATGTTCAAGTTGCCACTCGAGGACTTGCTGTTTTTGGGACACCACCGTTACATTATTAATTCAATGTCAAATAAATACATTTGGCCTCTCTGGATATCTGTTGCAACTGTAGCCACACAAATAATATGTATCTAAAACACAACGAGGCGGGTTATCATCCTAAATCAGACAATAAACTGGAGTGTTACGTCTGTGATAACCTACCAAAGTCAGTAAAGTGTCCTCACTTACTAACTCGTTGCCCACCTGTGTTGAAACTCGATACCAGTTTATATGTTTTAGTTCTGGCAGCATCCTCCTCTCCGTGTCACGTTGGTCAGCGGCTGAACAATGACATGCAGGGACTAGTTAAAGATTATTTGTAGGCTCTGTCCGTGGCGTCTGAAGATGGCCTGACCCTGTCACTTGGTTCTCAGACAGACTCCCGCAAAGACCCCTGAGTGCCAAAGGGATGAGTAACGCACCGAAAAGGTTAAATGAGTGATATTCTGAGCTGCTGACGCTCTACGTTCATCTGTTCCTTAGCTCAGCAAATAATTTAACTGGGCTCCCAGCAGGAACTCAGCGGTAGCCAAGAAGCCAGGTGCAAGAACCCTCAGACTGAACTGAACGTATACAAGAACCTGGCGATTTAGGGTTCTCTACTTACTTAAATAATTCATTTTATCCACTCTCTCATTTTTATGGTTCAGAAGACATTTTAGCGGACTTTGAGTGTTGCACTGAGAGGTTTGTAGATAAGTGGAATGGTCTCCCAGCAGAAGTGGCAGACGTCAATACAGTGAAGGAATGTAAACATGCATAGTATAGGCGTATGGCTCCTGAATATAAGGCAAGACATAGGACAGATTCTTTACAGCAGAAACAATGATATTAATGTTTTTTTAATTAGTTTACATGGCCCTCGTGTTATTATTGGATTCAGTTCCTCGTTAACTTGTATCCCCTCTCAGCTCAGAAGTGTAAGGGATATGGGCTCTCGGTGTGGGTTTTGGTTTGGTTTGGCGGGCGTCCCTTGTGTAACGTCTCCTCTCTCCCTCCGCAGAGAAGAAGCTGGAGATCCTGCAGGATGTGGCTGACTTGACGGTGAAAGCCAAGGAACAAGCTGTCTTCAAGTGCGAGGTGTCTGATGAGACGGTCACGGGAATCTGGGTGAAAAACGGGAAGGAAGTGATTCCTAATGACAGGATCAAGGTTTCGCACATCGGAAGGTCATTATTAGTTATTCAGAGCTTCCAGATGTTTTACGTTACTCTCTGTAGAAGGGACGCCAGCTGGTGGCTCTCCAGACGACTTCAGGGATTCTACTACGGCCATTGGATAGAGAGCTTTATAGTCCTTCTGTAGCCACATATTGTGCTTTTGATGACATCATAACTCAACTCATTTTCCTAAAGCCTTCCAAAGATTTCAGTATTAAGCAAGTGGGTCAAATCTCTGGACAGCATTTATTTCCGAGGAAATAGTTCACACTCTGGTCCAATATTTCTGCCACAAATAGCTTGGCTTCATGGAACGTATTTTATTTTAATTCCACCCTTTAAGACTAACGCAAACTCCCGTAAAACGTAATTCAAAGGAAAGCATGAGCTCCATTCCTTCTCAGAGGCCGTTTAAGCGAATAAAATGAGGTCCCAGCGGCTGGCCTGTTGTGTTTTATTGTGTCCTGGGGTTCAGTTCATGCCCCCCCCCCTAATTATACCTTCATTTCAGGAACCACAAACTGACCATTGACAACGTGGTGCCTTCAGATGAGGGGGATTATTCCTTCATTCCCAATGGATTTGCTTTCAACCTCTCTGCAAAACTACACTTTATGGGTGAGTCTTTATCACCGCTCTCCATTAATGGATGGGAGCGCCGTGGTCACTGTGGGATTACGTTCAATAAAAATGCAGCTTCAATGAAATAAAGCTCTTATTCCAAGCGCACATCTCATATAACACATTGTATCCACTGATTGTACGAACTAAATACATCCAGTAGTAACAAACATGAAAGAAGAAGTAAAGCTGATGTAGTGTGTGAGGATGTCTATGGTTATCATACATCTACCACTAGGTGGCAGTAGTAGTGCCCACAGCCCAACGCTGAGAGGTTGTCGGCTCCGTCAGCTTTAATTCATGAAGAACTGTTGCCTTTTTGAGAACATTAATTTATAAAGTAATACCTTCTTACATTATTGAGAGGGCAGAAGACCCGCCTGGCAAAAGCGTAAGAGGTTAATGCAATAAAGGAATTTACACATGCATGGGAAAGGCATTTGGCTCCTAAATCTAAGACGAATGGGCAGACTAGACGGGCCGAATGGGTCCGATCTGGCGTTAGATTCTGTCTATCCTTGTTTTTACAATCTAACCCAATTTCGGATGAATACAGATCCGTGACTGCATGTGGCCAAAAACACTCACCTGGTGATCTTTCTCTTTTCTCTCCAGAGGTGAAGATTGACTTTGTTCCACGACAAGGTATTGTTATCAGCGATCATGTGTGCCCATGTAAAACATAACGTGCATCCAAGGGGTTCATAGGGGTCACCCTCGTGGTTACATGACAGCAAACAGGATTGAGACATCCGGAACCCCCGAGAACCCTCCTGCTTTTGTACAGAAACCCAACTTTCCTTGTTTCGAATTGCTTTTGTTCTGGTATTCTGTGTCAAATGATTAATGCTTATTAATATATGTATCTCCAATGTTTATCCGTGTTCTTCATAGGTGCTTTTTCTTCACTTGTAGGGACTTATCTCACATCAGTTGAAGGTCATCTGTTTTGCACCATGAGAGGCCTTTATGTTTGTGGATTTTGTTTCATTTCGGGAAAAATCTCGCTCGCTCACTGTCTCTGCGTGTTTTGTCCTCACAGAGCCACCGAAGATTAAATTGGACTGCCTCTCCCAGAATGTCGACACCATCATTGTTGTTGCCGGCAATAAGTTGCGTCTCGATGTCCCCATCACTGGAGATCCGGCACCCACCGTGGTGTGGAGCAAGGGGGATAAGGTAGGCCGTGTTCTCTAACATCGTCAAATCTAATGTGTAATGACAATTTCCTTTACATTCTCAAACAACATGACCTCTATCACATGACCCCTTCACCTTCATTATGTTATTTCTCTAATTTCTGCTAACAAATTGAAACATGCAGCAGTGCAATACGTTGAGTCGTAAAGACCGGAGACGTTGACCTGCTAACACTATAAATCCTTGACCTCCGGAAGTTGAAATAAATGGTATACATAGTCATACTAACATGCCTAGACTTCATGGGCATTTGGATAAAAGTCCAAAATAAGGCCCCATGGTGTCCCGCAGGAATCCCAAAACTTTTTTGCTTCTTGTGCTTTGAGGAGGAGCAGTTCATCCATCGTTAGGTAGACCTTTATCCAGGAGCCCGGAGAGGTTGAGTTGGCTCGGCTGTTTGGAAGCAGCTTTGCCGGATTTGTGTAAATTCCACCCACCTTCATTCCTTCATATTCCCTGTTATTGAATTTCCACAAATAGGTATTTCAGCAGCCTCTGATCAGGCCTGCTTCTGACCCCGAGGATGTGTCAGATGAAGTCGATGTAAGTCGGTAGTTTCATTCCCCATCAGGTAACGTGTGGACACATACACTTATACCACGTGTGAACCACCCCTCGCGTGATCACGTCCAGCCTAACATCACTCCCCTGACATGCAACCTTCTCGATTAAACTTTTGGGCCCAGCCGAAGGGGAGTTCCGGGGTGAAAATATATGTTTTTGGTTCTCTTATGGGTATTATGGGCTGAATGTGTCATTCGATCCTTTTTTATTTCAAGTAACAAATAAAGGCAAAAGCTAATTATTCTATTAAGCATTTGTTTTCGGTGGAACACCAAGTAGAGGAAGTTCGGCAACGAAGCTGGCGCTTCACAATTACTGTGAAGAGCATATAAGCCACCAAGCATTGGGAGAAGAATCCAGGTTCTGCACAAAGGAATGAGAATACAATAAATAGAATAGTCCAGAGGATGGACGCTGACGTATTAAACACATAATGATTACAAAGCCTTCAGAACATTCATAAAACCCTTAATTCCAATTAATTAATGATAATTTCTAAGCTGGAGGCTCGGGGGGCTCTGTAGTCATTAGCCTATTTTGGGGACCTTCCAAACTAGTGCGTCAATTCCACTAAGAATTATTTGGGGGGGGGGGTCGGTTTTTTTTCTTGGTTTTAGTTTATCCAAACATTAGAAAATAAATAGGTATAATTTGGGTTTATTTTGAGAATTTCTTATTTTTCTTTTGCTCTATCAGCTCAGATATAACTGGTGGAAGTTTGTTCAGGACTGTTTCAAAGGAGGACTTTTTACTGATAACTCCTTGTGAAAATTCTATGTAGTTACTCACTGAATATGCTCACCAAATGCTTCTCATGGAAACCTTGACTCGTCATTATTTTAAAAATACACTTTATTAAATCACCTACACTCAAGCAGGGACATCAGCCATAACATACTGATAGCAAAAGCACCAACTGGGAGTCTTATATATGATCACAGCAGGGTAGAATAGGAAAGAGTCATCTACAGATTGGGGCAAAAACCCTGAGACTTGGGGGCAAACGCTGAGAGTCTCCAAGTATGGTCCTGACCTCTTCCTTAGTATTGTTTTTAGTGAATATATCGCGTCCCAACAGCTGGTCCTCCTGGTTGTAAAGTAGGAAGAAGTTCTTGAATGTACTGAATGAGTTGAATGAGTAACTAGAGGTTACATCTCAGACACAAATACATTTATAGCAGCGACTTGTAACTCGGAAACTGTGATACGATGATAACCGCGGACCCTTATCTGATAGTGACAGGGATGGGAACAAATGAAATATGAACTTTATCATGGAGGACTCAGGGGAGATGAAAGTCTCTTCTATTCCCGGGATGAATATAAACTTTATTGGGTATGATGGTAACCCGGAGATCATACGACGGTCGGACCATCCTTAGGTATGGAGCAGACACTTTATTGACCGGCCAAGTTCCATGAAAAAGCAACACGCTTTTAATGTCGACGGGCCCATCTTCCATTTGATATTCATATAATTTATCCCAAATGCTTACACCTAATTATTCCTTGAGGACATGGCAGTTCTCCTGAAACATTTTCATTTTTACCTCCCACCTATAAAGCTGGGATGAAGATTTTATAATATTTCAATTATTTCATATCGGAATTTCCATTCTTTATCAGATAATCAACTCTTTGATCTATTAAGCCGTTTCTGTTTGTTTTTCCAAAGTTCCAAGCTGCATTAAATCGTGTTATAGCACTTAACCGACGCTCATCTCTGAAGTCGCAGATTCACCGGATGTCACATGATTCAAATAATTTGACTTTTTCAGATACTTTCTGAGACTGATGGCAGAGTCCGCGTGGAGACGCATGCGGACCATTGCGTGTTCATCATTGAAGGGGCAGAGAAGCAGGACGAGGGGGTATATAACGTTGTGGTCAAGAATCCAGCTGGAGAGGACAAAGCCAACATCACCGTAAAGGTTATCGGTACGTCATGGAGAGCCTGCTGAATGGTATTGGTGGGACAGGGGTGGCTTGAGTTGTTTATGACAAAGATCCTCAAAAAATATTTTTTTGGAACAGCTAGTATGTACTGTATTAATAATTAGAGATTGGTAATTGATATAATAATGAATAAATTAGTGTATGGTTGAGTGAAGGGATTTTATTGAGGTTGACGTTGACTTGGTCATTCTTTCCTTTTTAAAGAGGCCCCAGATCCACCAGAGGCTCCCCGCATATCGAATATTGGAGAGGATTACTGCACTGTCCAGTGGGACCCACCAAAGTATGATGGAGGACAACCAATTCTGGGTAAGTGCCATCTATTTGTTGTTTGGGTTCATCCTAGATAGACGTAAGGTTACACTTAGCGATCAATGACCAAGCAAGGTTTGAGGTCCTACAGCACGTATCCAAACAAAATGGCAGACTTGATGGGCCAAATGCCTTTTATCTCCCATTTAAAGACGATTCCGACCGTTTCTCATCCTACCTGCAGGTTACATCTTGGAGAGAAAGAAAAAGAAGAGTTACCGCTGGATGCGGCTGAACTACGACTTGGTGAAGGAGCTGAGCTACGAGTCCCTGCGGATGATTGAGGGGGTTATTTACGAAGTACGCATTTTCGCCGTGAACTCCATCGGAATGTCGCTTCCCAGCCAGCCCTCACAGCCATTCATGCCTATCGGTAAGTGACTTCTAATCAAACACAACCTGCCGGGTATCCCTAAGCTGTCATTCATAACTTTTCATGGACAGTGGTGATCTGGCTATTGTACCTCTTCCTGAGTTTTGTCTAAAGGCTGTCTTGTACAGCGGGCAGTTACTTTCAAGGAATCCATGTATAAAGTGGATATAGAGGCAAAGGTGATAATTGTTAACCTTATTTGCATGTGCCTACCCAGAATCCCTTGTGGTTGTGAAAGCACCATGAGATTTCTGAGGGAAAAGCAAGCCTTCTGGCTTGTCTGGTGTCTGTAGATGAGTGTTTAATAATACTTCTACTACCCCTTAAATTTTAGTGGAAGGGTTTCCATCACCTTTTACCCACCATAACTTATGTAATGTAATAAAACAGAAATTTGTCATTACTAAAGAAAAACTTAGCAGAAATAAACTTTTCTGTCCGAATGTTATATATATGTACGGGTTATATATGTATGTTGATAGATAGACAGAGCCCCCAGGATCCGTTAGCCTTCAAAGTTGCAGTCGGCAGCGTCTTAGCCGGCCAGGGGTTCAGCCAAAGACTTTTCTACGTGAGTGAATGTCAGAGCTGATAACGGTAAATTAATCCCATCATGGAGCGTTATGGTCTCTATTATTATCTATTGTTTTATATAGCGCCGTCATATTCCACAGCGCTGCACAATGAGTAAACAGGACATAACAATTTGTAAATAAATATTATAACAATTCCATTTACGGAAACAAGAGGTGAGGAGAGCCCTGCTCAAAGGAGCTTACAATCTAGAGGGAGTATTACACAAGAGGTATATTCTTCATAGGCAATTGTTAGAAACAAAAGAAATGTCTAATTGGAATTTTAATCACTTTATACACATACCCGCACACATACACATGCTGTCTATCACTTTATACACATACCTGTACACGTACACATGCTGTCTATCACTTTATACACATACCTGTACACGTACACATGCTGTCTATCACTTTATACACATACCCGTACACATACACATGCTGTCTATCACTTTATACACATACCCGTACACGTACACATGCTGTCTATCACTTTATACACATACCCGTACACGTACACATGCTGTCTATCACTTTATACACATACCCGTACACGTACACATGCTGTCTATCACTTTATACACATACCCGTACACATACACATGCTGTCTATCACTTTATACACATACCCGTACACGTACACATGCTGTCTATAACTTTATACACATACCCGTACACGTACACGTGCTGTCTATCACTTTATACACATACCCGTACACGTACACGTGCTGTCTATCACTTTATACACATACCCGTACACGTACACATGCTGTCTATCACTTTATACACATACCCGTACACGTACACATGCTGTCTATCACTTTATACACATACCCGTACACGTACACATGCTGTCTATCACTTTATACACATACCCGTACACGTACACATGCTGTCTATCACTTTATACACATACCCGTACACGTACACATGCTGTCTATCACTTTATACACATACCCGTACACGTACACATGCTGTCTATCACTTTATACACATACCCGTACACGTACACATGCTGTCTATCACTTTATACACATACCCGCACACGTACACATGCTGTCTATCACTTTATACACATACCCGTACACGTACACATGCTGTCTATCCTTAAGCTTGTTCTACCAGTCTTAGCTTTAGACAGGATGATGACATCAGACATTCTATCCCGTATATCATGTTTTGGGTAACAATATCTGAACGCGCCGTGGGGCTTCTATTCTGTGGTTTCCCGTTCCCGGGTGTCCGAGTGACACAGTCGCCGTTATACATGCAGGGGGTCTGCGGCACGTAACTTTCTAGCTGTCACCAAACCATAACTCTTAGTATCCAGCTGCAGACAGCGATCCCACCCATAGACGATACGCAGCTTAACACGCTGACGGTATACAATTACACTCCGCGCACGGCTCGCCCGCAAAGTGTCTCAAGTGTGATAGTAAGTGGAATATTAATTTAAGGGGATGCAGAAGTGGTGTGAGAAAAATGTCGCTTCCTTTGAGTAGTGCTTAAATTATTTATGTTATAAATATTATATAACATACATTATATACGCCACCGTTCACAAGTTTTGGGTCACTTGCTTTTGAAGAAAAGCAAATTTTGACCATTAAAATAAGATGAAATGGATCAGAAATCAAACGTAGACGGGGTTAATGTTATAAATGATTATTGTAGCTGGAAACGGCTGATTTTTAATGGAATATCTTCATAGGCATACAAAGGCCCTTTATCACTCCCATCACTCCTGTGTTCCAATGGCCCTTTATCACTCCCATCACTCCCATCACTTCTGTGTTCCAATGGCCTTTTATCACTCCCATCACTCCTGTGTCCCAATGGCCCTTTATCACTCCCATCACTCCTGTGCTCCAATGGCCCTTTATCACTCCCATCACACCTGTGTTCCAATAGCCCTTTATCACTCCCATCACTCCTGTGTTCCAATGGCCCTTTATCACTCCCATCACTCCTGTGTTCCAATGGCCCTTTATCACTCCCATCACTCCTGTGTTCCAATGGCATGTTGTGTTCGCTGATCCAAGTTTAAGGTAAAAAGACTGATTGATTGTAAGAAATCCCTTTGCAATTATGTTACAGCTCGAAATGTCCTTTTTTTTCCAGCTAAGTGACCCCAAACTTTTATACGGGTGTGTATATATAATACAAACTATAACAATAATTAGACAGGAGACGGAGTTGTCCAGGAGAAACATGGAAACAAATGTGAGGGGTTTTTTTTATTATTATTTAATACCCAGAAAAATAATAAAAATAGAAAATAATTCAAACTGTAAAACAATGATTAAAAAACAGCAATTACATGGAAAGGATACATGCAGCATATCACATCACCCAAGCACAAGATACTAACAAGATAAAGCTTTTATTTTGCATTTCATGGAATTTTCACACTGATCAGACCAGACTTTTGAAGTTAAGTTTTACATCCACCACCCCCCCCCAAATATATTGTTTATTTATTCTTCCTCGTTACTTTAACCCAAATGCTGCACAGAAAATGTTTCTTATCAACAAATGTTTGTATAGATTTGGTACAAACCGGGACCGCATGTTTCCTTTTCAAGCTCTCGTCATGTGTGGCCGGCTTCATTATAAATAATATAACCCGGCGCGTTTCTACATATTATTCACTATGTTTCGGGGGATTACGCACATCATTTTTCAGCTATATGTTTTATATGTTTTATATGTTGTTATATATGTTTTATATGTTGTATATGTTATATAGGCAGGGGGTTTTACAAGTAGGTCCTCTCCGAGCGCCCCTCTGTTTTTGTGCCTGCAACGGGTTTCTCCGTAAGCCCCAATGTGTCGATCTCTATCTCCAGGAGAGGATCGCAGGTCGTCGAGTCTCCATTGAATCGATGATGTAATACAGTCAGAATTGTAGAAAAGTTATTGCAGGAATGTGTTTGTGCGGCAGTGGAGTATACTATCAGGTTTTCAGGTTTTAAAGATTCTTTCTAGCGAAGCACAGCTGTCGCAGGGAAAAAGATCCAGGTCAGGAATATCTCGTCTCAGACCTGTTTTGACCTTTTCTGTCTCGTCTTGTGAGATCGGGTTTTGGTTTGTGATTTCTTATTAGCCGGTCCGTCCCATCAACGTGAGAAACCGATACAAAACTAACAACTTTTATAGATAAAGGACCGTTACAGCCCACATAGATGGGTCAATAAATAAAATAAAAAATAAATGTTTAATAGAACACACCATTCACATCTGCATATACCCCGGAACCTTCAGTTGATTACAATCATGCTAAAACAAAACACAAAAATAAAAATAAAATATATAAAACATATAAAAAGATCAAACTTTCCAAGTTTTCACTAAAATCCACCGGTGGAGAGGGATAAATACGCCAGATAAATACATTTTGAAGGCTTTGAATAGATACGCGGTGACAGATGCCCCGTGTCCAAGCCATTAATATCTTTCGGTGTCTTTTGTGTTTTAGAATAATCTTGCGTTACCTAAATTCACCTTTGAGGCGGTTGTAGAAATGTAACCCGTAAACCTGGAAGCCGGCCAACATAAGTGTCTTTTTTTGTCTTTGTTGGATCATTTATTTTCTTGAAGCTGACGCCAGTCTTACTATTAATTCTACTATTCTATTATTTTTATTATTATTCATTATTATTACTATTATAATTATTATTTCCAATATGGGGGATAGATAATTCTGCTAGCCCCAAATTCTCCTTGATGCTCTCATTCCCATTGCCTGGTTTAGGGTTCATGAATGTGCTGATCTGATTCTGGTCGCTATATTTAGAGGTGAGAGCATGAGGATGATGGAGGATTGAGAGTAAGAGATGTTAACAGAGAGAAATGTTCTTTGCTGTGGAGAAGGGGTGGGCCGTGGGGTCTCGGTAAAATTGAGATCATTCTCCCCCTCCCTTCCCCCTCCCTGGTACGTATGTGAAGATTAATAGGACACTGCCAGGCTTCTGCCATTCTGTCATTTGTCCTGGGACTGGACTTGGGGAGTTTGGCTTTGCGTGTCTGGAGACACCCTCATCAGCTTCTGGAGACACGACTTCACCATGACCCGCGTCTCAAGATTTGTGGACTCTTCGGAATCCCAAGAAGAATATGGATTCCAAAGATACAAGAGGAAGCCAAAATCTAAAAAAGAATTCAAAGGTCGGGATGACATTGGGGTATTTTAAATAAAATGCGGGTGGATTTAATGGACGGGAGATTGAGTTGGGAAAGTGTCTTGGAGTCTTTATGCCGCTTCTTCAAAGGCTTTTTAGATAAAAGCTTCTGGAGGCTTTAAACTTCTAACCCACCAGGGAAGAGATTTGGGATTTTCAGCTCAATGGTTATTAAATGGAAGTGGTTATTATTTTTGTTACATTCTCCTGCGAATATAATATTTAAGCGATTTGTTGGCAAAATCCAGGGTAGGGAATATTGTAAATATCAGTTTTATTCCAATAAATCGATAAATTCCGGAATGAGTTATGTAGCGTCCAACCTTATGGTCGTGAACCTTTTGGGTTTTTTCCCAGGAAATTAGTATTATCGGGTAACAATCACCGCCAGTTGGTTTATTTGTGTGTTTTGAGTCTCCATAGAGAGAAAAGTGCAATTAAACGCTATCACTATTATTATATTTGTGTAGTTTAAACCAACTAATATATAATAGTATTTGACCTTAGTGGTTATTGTCCTCTAACCCCGCTAGAAAGAATAATTATGGGCAACTCAAATTTCTGGTTAAGAATGAATTACGTTTATTAAACCATTGAGCAGTAGAAGAGTATTCATAAAGTGGAAAGGAGTAGAATAATACGTTGCTCTGATTTAATTTAAAATGTAACTTAAATTTTAAATATTCACAAATTTGAATTCAAAAAAATTCTTTGGCCTTCTGGCAATAAATCATATATTTCAGGAGGGCACTTTTACCTTTTTTACTATTTAATTGTTTTCTGTTACCGTTTTAAAAGAAGAAAAATACAGGAAGTAAAAGGTGCGACTGACATTCTCTTCCCGCGGTGTGCTGAAAAGGAACGCCGGTATTTTTAAACACCTTCTGTTTCTGCAAAAAAAAATTACAAATATATTTAATTCCAGAGAAATGCTCTGCACCTACTTGTATGTTTATATAAGAAAAAATAATAATAATTTTACAATGTAAAATCTTTATTTAAAGCTATTTATAGTTTTTTTTTTAATATTCATAGTACAAGACACAAATTCTGAGATGGTCCCAATCACAAAATCACAGCCATCACTAGACGATAGACACTCTAGCGCATGTCTTTCCAAATCGCTCATTTATTAGACACACATAAAGTCTAATAAAAATATATTATTCTCCTGGCCACCATTTGTTGAAACCTGGCTTTCTTCCCAGTTATGTATTTAACATAGAAATTGTATTATTCTATTATCCAAGATCCCAGAAGACCAATTACCACTTCCAGATTTAGAGCCACTTAGTACCCCAGACCAGTTCCTCGGCTGGAGATCCTCAACCAAATAAAATATCAACACACAATGGAATTTTTTCTTAATTCAAGAACTTTCAGACCTTTTTAAAGACATATCGCTACCTTGGAATAACTTTTATTGTTTGATTCATTTATTATTATGATTATTATTATTTAATATGTTTTGTACTTTTTATATCATTTTGTATTCTCCAATTTATCATTACTTACTGTTAACAATCTAAATCTTTTTATACGTCTTTTGGAAAACATTACAAAAAGTCCGTTGTTGCCGCTCGGAATATCTAATTTTCAAAGAGCTGGTGAACGTGTGAATTGATCTGCTTGCGTTATGAGTGAATCAACAAACCCACCCAATGACTGCTTTTGGGATCCGGGCCAAATTGAGTTAGTTTCAGCTGCGTCGAGAGAGCACACGTGTCGTCTTAGATGCCCGAGATATTATCTATTTCATGTAATGCCTCCACCTGTTCTCTTCTCGTTTCTTTTTTAGCTCCCACAAGCGAACCGACTCATCTGACGGTGGAAGACGTCAGCGACACCAGCATCTCGTTGAAATGGAGACCCCCAGAGCGCATTGGAGCTGGTGGGCTGGATGGCTACACCGTGGAATACTGCAAAGAGGGGTGTAAGTCATCCAACGCCAACGAGAGCTTCTCTCGAACCAATACATCTGCCTATTCACTATCGACAGATCCTAGCTGGTCCTATCATGATGTTCTAGAATGATACGATATTAGTTAAAGACTCAAAAAGTATCCCTCAAACATGGGGGGAACGCCATTAGTTGCTAGCATTTTAAAACTACATATAGTTTTGCTAAAATATAAATTTATTTGGTAAATGTTGACAAAAAGAGATCATCAAACAGTCAGGACACAAAAAGATGTTTTATTGAAATAATTTATCACCAAGGAGAGAAATGACCTGCTCTTTTTGGGGGGGTTTAGCCAAAAGTCCTTAAAAATCCAGTCTAGCGGGTTTTACGGAACACAGGCCAGCCCTGGATATGATAATATATTTATATGGACCCGTTCTCGTTCATGTGATGAAATGATTGTACGTGTGGTCTAGGAGGGTGATTTCCCTTTTCTATGGCTTTTTCTTACAATTAGGAAAGACGGGCAGAGCCCCCTCCGCTTTATTTAGAGTCAGTAAATGTCTGTAGTCGTTCTAGGAAAGTGGTGAAGGAATGTGAAACGTAACCCCCGGCTCGGTATTCCTATTATCTAGAATTAGGTCTTCTCCTCCCAACCACATCAGAAGGGATTCAGTTATTTCTGGCTTCCCGACAGCTGATAATTACTTAATGCAATGTGAGTGGATGTGTACAGGGTTTCCGGATCACCATTCCAGGGGCTCCTGTTTATCTGTTTTGGCACCTAGAAGTAGTACCGAGGGTGACGTCCCCTTCCGATTATTTCTCCACAGCCTCTGAATGGGTCCCGGCTCTCTCTGGTCTAACCGAGAGAACATCTGTCATGATCCGAGACTTGCCCACCGGCGAGAAACTCAACTTCAGGGTCCGCGCAATCAACTTGGCGGGACCCAGTGAGCCGTGTACCATTAAGGAACCCGTCACCATTCGGGAAATAATGCGTGAGTCACAAATCAGTCGCTATTCGGACCTGAAACTGATCCACAGGACAAATTTCAAGGGGGGGGGGGCAGATAAAGAGTGATTCTGGTTCAATGTTGGAAAAGTGGTCTTATCACCATAGCAACCACCTTCTAATAGGACCGTCCCATGTTTGCACCAGAATCATTTTTTTTATAAATAACCACGAGATATGGAGTCCGCGTCTCCTGGGCCTTATGTTTTGGGGGTGCAGCCCAGATCCACGCCTGCCTTGTAGACACAGAACGGCGTGATGACGGAATACACACAGAATATTCCGGCAACATATGAAATGACCCAGGGTTCTCAGCCATTTTTCTAGTTCGTAAGGGCTGAGCTAGTCCAAGGGCAGCGAGACGTGGTCAATGTGTACAATAACACCAAAGGTGACCCCTAATACGAATGCCTAACGCCTTCCCGGCACACGCGGGGCTGCTACGCACGTTTCCACCACTCCAAAGGCTGTGAGGCCTTTTAAAAGCTATCAAATTATCTGGGGAATCCAAAAAGGGGCAATTAAAGGCCAAAGGAAGGGCAGTAGTAATACCACGTGGCCCACAGGAATCCAGAGAGACTCAAACACGGTATTATGGGACTCCTACATACAATGAAATGTGATATACGCTAATATCTCTTAATGGGCTCCCTTGATTGACACGCGAAGTGCGAAGTATTTTAATGAGTCGTTTTCTGCCTGGCTAATAAGTCTAGAGTTACACGAGCGCGATTCACTTTGACCCGGCCGTGCCGTGCCGCTTCTTCCTTCATACGGATTATTGGTCTTCCGTAGAACGCCCCAAGATCTGGCTGCCGCGATACCTGAGACAGAAGCTGCTGAAGAGGGTCGGGGAGACGGTGAACATAGTGATCCCCTTCCAGGTAACGTCACGGCGGTCTCCGGAGTAGAGCTGGACGGAAAGTCAGGTTCTCTTTCCGCGAGGGTATTCAGAAATAGCCCAAAACTTTCCTTCTTTTACCTCCTAGGGATGCGGTTTTCACCCACCCGTACCCCACAGCTTGTATATTTTTATATAGTGCGCTTTTGGTCATTTAAGGTTTCTGTTATAGAGGAGAACTAAAGATGTCCCAAAAAAACAATTTTAAAAAAAATCTGCTGCTCCTTATAATCGGGTGACTTATATTCTGCGAGAGGCAGTAGTAGTCACCGTCAGTGATGTTAATAAGCGTGGAGCCCATATAATGGGGGGCTTGGAGTTCCTCGTAGCCCTGGGGGGGCAAAATGTAATTTCTCAATGGCGGCTTTTATTGAAAGGACATGAAACTTTGCAAAAGCTGGCATTTGTTTCTGCCGTTTAATATTTCTGACCAGAACACGCCGAGCATCGGTATTGGGGGCCAATCTTCAAATTGCTGATTCTGGGAGGCCAGCAGTCTATGAGTCTAACGACATTTTGGGGCTCGGAGGTGTCAGACACGCGATCTGTATAAATAATTTGGGTGCGGAGGGCTGTCGATGTACGATAAACTAGAATGGCGGCACGTAACGGTAGCGTTTCCCGGTGGAACCTGCTGCCGCGTGAGACGGGAATGTGAAAAATCAGATCTATTCCACCTTGTAGCCATTAGCTGCAAATAATATGTTAAACACACGATGCCCGCGAGCCCGGACGGATTTGCCCTTGGTGTTTATTGTTAGTGACGCTCTGAATGCTTCTCAACGCCCTTTATCTCAACACCCACAACGCTAAGCGTTAGAGGTAACAAGTTAACAGGGCCGGTGTTATTAACCCCCTACCGGAAGAAACCCCCGGGCAACTGGAAATAAATGAAGGATCTCCCCAGCTCTCCTCTTACTGCCCCCCAGCGTAGGCCCGAGTCTGTGTTTTGGCAGAAGCACCCATGGAAGTATCAACATCTTCCTCGTTCGGGTGTTGATAGAAGAAACAGAACCCTCTTCTGAATGTATAGCGAGTTATGATGTGTTTATAGCGGAGGAACGTCTGTTCCTGGACACTGAGGAGATGGTAGTACCAGATGTCTACTGGATGAGCTGGGGACACTTGGTTCTGGTTAATGCAATGCAATGGGGATTATATGATTCCTATATATACAGATAGGTTAAGGCGCCCCGGTGTAAAAATCAAATAGTCGTTTTAGCATAATACCTCAGGGTGTGGGCGGCCCACGTGACGGGGCTTTAAATGTCGCACATTGGTAAGTAGACATGGACATTGTTCTTTTAAAGGTATCTTTTTGTATAGCCACGCGTTATCGTGCCTCCAATAAATTGGCAAACTAATAAACCTGTGGTGTATTTTGCGGTGCAGGGCAAACCTCGTCCTATAGTGACCTGGCTCAAGGACGGGCAGCCTGTTGACCCAAAACAGGTTGGCATCCGAAACAGCGACGCCGACACCATCTTGTTCATAAGGACCGCGGAGAGGCATCATTCTGGTCAATATCAAGTCAAAATCCAGATTGAAAACTGCGAGGACACGGCCACAATCCAGATCCAGATAGTAGGTATGTGAACAGAGGGTCACCGTCAGCACAGGAGAGACGCACCAGAGCCGTGATACACAGGGGGTTAATCGCTGAAACAGGGGTCTGTAACTCTGAAAATGTATCTTACGAGAAGGGTTAAGCATAGTCGGATCAGCGAGGAGACTCACTCAACTATCCGTCATTCAAACCAAGCCTTTCTTGCAGAAGAAACCCCCAGAAAACTCCCAATTTACAGAATAAATAAGTAAACCAGAGGAGAAATACAGTTTCCGAGCTATTTTAAAGTTGGTCTCTGATCCTTAGAACTTTCACCGTTTCAGACAAACCCAGCGCCCCACAAAACCTGAAGATTGTCGAGATTTGGGGGTTCAATGTGGCCCTGGAGTGGTCTCCACCGCAAGATGATGGAAATGCCGAGATTACAGGGTATACCATTCAGAAAGCAGACAAAAAGACCATGGTAAGCTTAAATTAATAACGGTGCAGGAGCCCACCCCACTATCATCCGTGTTTAATCAGAACCTACTAGAAATCGAACGTTTCCACTGGGAGGGATCCAGTACGTTTCCGGTCCCAAAAGCTTACAATCTAGTCGTTGATGTTGAGCGCAGAGATAGTGTTCTAAGGGTCCACAGTTATTAAAGAAGCTTGACTCCTACTAAATTATATGCCGCTGATTTATGCCTTAATTCAACCTATTTATTAGCATCTCCACATTCATGGCGTACGAGGATAGGTTCTCATCCAATCACGTGGTCAGTTTCATCCCAATATTCCACCCATAAATGCATTTGTTTGGAACATAACTCCTTTTGTTGATACATTTTAGCTGCAACAGTAAACCAAATATATCCATCTAACATGGGAAGCAAACATTACAAAACAAAAAACAAGTAATCAACCTACAGGCTGCAATGAGCTTCTGCTGTGGCAATCAATCCTATTTTGGGTTTGGGCCCTGTAATGGTGCCTCATAGCTGGGCCGTGAGCTTGGTTTAGTTTCGGATGTCTGTTGGGTTATATATATATAAACGATGAGGCACCCTTGTGCCCGAGACATTTTTTAATAAGCCTCTTCTATCATCACAGGAATGGTTCACGGTGTATGAGCACTACAGGCGTCTGAACTGCGTGGCGTCCGACCTGATCATGGGCAACGAGTATTACTTCCGAGTTTTTAGCGAAAACATGTGTGGCCTGAGCGAAAAGCCTGTGACCTCAAAGAACAGCGCGTACATCCAGAAAACAGGTAAACATACGTGTGCATGCCCAACGACCTTGGGACTGACACCATGCATGCGGATACAGAGGCTGCACGTGTCGGACTGTACTGCGTGTTACAGGCGGTATGTATGCGTTCATACAACACGCAGTATGACTGTTGGGTATGGCGTCCGCTCCTCACATTGTGTGTATGGAGGCTGGGTCCTCACGGCTGTAACGGGGTACACACGCCAATCATTCGGTATGACATAATGGTGGTTATGTGTCTTGTGGAATCCGTGTTGTGTCAGAGAGACATGTGTAGCGCATGCGTGTAAATCAAGGCTCGTTCATCCGTTCTGATAGCGGCTTTTATCGACTCACAGGCAGTGCCTACAAACCTCCTAATTACAAAGACCACGAGTTTAATGAAGCTCCCAAGTTCACCCATCCTCTCGTGAGCCGCTCCGTAGTGGCCGGATACAACGCGACCCTCAGCTGCTCTGTGCGAGGAACACCCAAGGTACGACCAGCCATGTGTATATCAACAGACATACCCACGTATACTGTCATTACATACCCACGTATACTATCATCCCATGCACTGGGAGTCAAAATGAGAGTTACGCATTCACCGGAGTACAGATCCGCCATGTTGGTAGTGGGCAGTTGACATAGTGGGCAGTCTGAGACCCCACATCATACAGCTGGGCGAGCAGCCCAGAGACCCCTCTCATTCGGTAGGTTGGCCCTTTGGTTCTAGGTGATCGTTCTTTTCTCTTCCACAGCCCAAAATCTTTTGGTACAAAAACAAAATGGACCTGTCCGGCGAGGCCCGTTACCGCTCTTTCACTAAGCAGGGAGTGCTTACTCTGGAGGTGAGAAAGCCAAGTCCGTTCGACGGAGGAGTCTACATGTGCAAAGCAGTCAACGAGCTCGGTGAGGCCGAAACCGAGTGCCGGCTGGAGGTGCGAGGTGAGTACCGGATCAAGGAGACCTACAAAGCTGGGCCACCGCGCATAGCATGGGCTACAACACATACAAAAGATGTGATTGTACAAGATGTTTCCTGCTATTAGCATAACTATATAAGCCACCTATAGCTAATGCTTAACAAGAAGGGAGCAGTAACACAATGGGGAGGAATAAACACGCAGATCTTTAGAATAGGAATTAAACATACCTCTCCCTGCAATATAAATGTAACAATAAAACATTAAACTTGTCACAACACTTACAACATACTGTGAAGGATACGTGTCATTTTTTGTTTAATATCACTAATGATTTGTTTTGTTTGTTTCTAGTGCCTCAGTAATGATCTCACTGGATTACGGCAGGTGCGTTATCACGTCTGTATGTGTTTATGGCGGGGGTCCCGCTTAAAGCGCTCGCATTGTATTGGTTCTGTATAGCCCTTTAACCCCTTAAGGACAACGGATTGTCCATAAACCCATTAAGGGCAATGCATTGTGAGCCCGTACATGTCGTTAAGGGGTTAATGCTTACTGTAGCCAGTCTATATAACATTAGGCGAGGCTACCATATGGTTAATGAATCCATAGGACCCCCAACGCCCTGATGCCCCCTCTTTTCCAGAATGTTTGCTGGGTATGAGGGTATCACAGAGTTCTACGGCCCGGAAATATCTTTATGAATTAAATGGTGCAAACAGAATCCGGTATCCTCCTTTATCGCATTGTAATCCCGTCCTGTCAATTCAATGACATCACTCCACTCTATCATCATACGCTGTTCACTAGTGGGGACGCCCAGTAGGTAATCCACTGGATCTCTAAGTCCTTAGACCAGGGGCGTCCAACCTGCGGCCCTCCAGCTGCTGCAGGACTACATTTCCCATAATGCTCTTTCAGCTGAGGGACTGGCTAAGGAGGATGGGAGATGTAGTCCTGCAGCAGCTGGAGGGCCGCAGGTTGGACGCCCCTGCCTTAGACCTCTTACTGTGCTTTGAAGACTCATTTGATCTGCGGGGGGGGGGGGGGATCTAGTTTAATCACATTATTTGACTCATTTCATCTTTTTTTTTTTTTTTTTTTATATAGGTGGCTATTTGGAGTTGGACGTTAAAAAGACCCCACGGAAAAGAAATGAAAAGTCGTAAATTGTGACGTCCAAAGACAATGAATCATTAAAGCAAATCATATCGTGACTCTTTGAATTGAAATGTTCATCCGATCGAACGCCTTCCGCTGTGATTCTGGATTTCTTGTGCAGATCGCGCGTCGGTTTGGGTTTTATTTACAGGGTGGGTAGAACGTAGCTGCCGTTGCCGCGCAGAGGGGATATCGCTGTTGTCTTGACAAAGTTTGTAAGCGTTTCGATGATTTGGAAGGTGAAATAAAGCAATATATTCAGAAAAGGCTTTTTGTTTCCTGGTTCTTATGGTCTTTTCCCAGCTAGACCAGTAACCCCCATTTACGCAGCCGGCATACGGTTGGACGCAAATGCCACAGACAGCCCGGGCTCTATGGCCAGTCTGTGTCCATCATCCCGATTTTAGACCCAGGCCGGCCATCATGGCCCCCACACTTACATGCAGCTGTCTGGATAGGCCCGGCCGCTTGCTACGGGAGCATAAACACGTAGCATGCGGTGCCGGGGTCTTCCCATCACCACCAGTCCGACCCAGTAAACGGGCAAACTCTCGCCGTCACACGGTCTGCGGCTGATTCTTCTTCTCTGATTGTATGTGACTGACGCGTTTCACGTTGGTATAATGACAGCTTCAATGCAGAAGACCTTTAACTCCTAACAAGCCGTGGTTAAGACACTTCCTTAGAACCATCTGGCTGCCGCACGGCCCGACCAGTCCCTGTATTTGAGAAAGGGGGGGGGGCAGAAGCGGGTGAAGCCAAATGTCGGTCCTCCCACCTGGAGATCAAAGAAAGCCTCTGCGGTCGGTAATCAGCCTCCCAGAGCGGATCTTCGTTGAGTACCTATACCGGGGGTTAAGCTAGCGGCCGGTGTGATGAAGTCACGCAGTAAATCAGAGCTTCCCATTGGCGCGCCCCAGCGGTTGGGTTACCCGTCCTCCAGCAGGCAGTTGCCCGTAAGAAATATATCGTTTGGCAGGTGTTGCCGTCTACGACCGCTCATCGCCTGCTGATCTCACCGTGGTTTTAAACTTCAGGTCTGCTTTGGAACCACTTCTCTCTTCTCTCACACAAACCCTCCCTAGGAAACCATATTACGGCGTTTGGCTTAAAGTTCCCCGTTTGTGCAGATGATAAATTCGTCATTTTTTCTTTCAACCTCACACATTTAACGTGCAGTCTAGACATAGGCAGCAAAACCACCGTATAACCCTCACAGCAAAACGGTTTCCGAAGATACAAACAAGACGGGCCGTATAACACACGAGGATCAGCTGCGTATTTGGTATTTAATGTATCGATATAGATAATAGATAAATCAACCCCAAAAAATAAAACTACCGTTACCATAAAACTAGTATTATTCAAATGGGGAGAAGAAAACAAGTCCGCCTAAAATCCAGAACATTTTTAGATTAATGATCAATAAAAATAAAATAATAATAATAAAAACTGAATTGTACGCATCAAGGATCTATAAATTTATCGAGCAACAAAAATTTTGGGGGAAAAAAGTGTCTTTTTCTTTTATAGATAAACCCGGAGCATGCATCAGATCTATTTTACATTTTAAAGTTAGGAAAATGAGAGGTTTAGGAAACTCTGCCCAGGCAAAGCGAGCCGCGTTTTGGTTATGGAACAGAAATCACGTGAAAATATGGCTTTTAACATAATTATATGTAATTAAATCTCCCTTATAAATGGATGTTTCACGCAGTTATCCACTTTTCTGGATTTTTGCATACAGGAGACATGCAGGAGACGCGGCCCCGCCGGGGAGTTTAAAGGGACGCTAACATGAGAAAAGTTACTTTAAACACAACTAAGTTGGATGATTAAATGGGATCATTGGGACTTCGCTTTCTAAATACATCCTCGCCTGTCTCTATCACAGTAAACAACGAATGTGGAGTCCAACCCCCCAGGTCTGGCCGCGTTTCGGTAGATCTGCTGGGATGCGGTGGAACGTAACAAAGTACTTTGTGGCCGAGGTCTGCTAGGCGCGGGCTACGGCTCGATCCGTTTCGCGACGCTAAGCTATTCTAAGCCTCCGCTAGCAAAACATATTGGGTGACTTGGTTGGGTTTGTCCTTGGTGTTGTGCTGAAAGTTTCCCCGGTACGGCATGTGAGTTGGTCGAGCTGCAAAGTACACGGCGAGCCTATAAATGACATGTAATTATCCCCCCCCCCCCCCGCCGCGCAGGAGACACCCCCAGCCGGTAACCTGTTCTATCAGCGCCTGGAAACCCGAATGCTTACTTAACAGAAGTAGAGGTGCTAGATTGTAACAGAGAACCGACACGGATTAAGATGGCTTTGGAGTCCAGATGGCCCCTTTCCAGGGATTAGGGTCCTTTTGGGGGGGGGGGGGGGTTGGGACTTGATGGGCACATTGAATGCATGGGGTAGGGTGTTGGAAGGGGGCACCAAGGTTTGGCAGCCTTCATTATGAACAAAGAAGAACGTATGACTGGAACATCATTCATCTTGAATGGTTAAGCGATTAAATCTTCAGGGAAAGAATAAAAGGACAGATCTTCTAAGATTCATTTGCTTAGCACTCTAGAGAGTGTAATAAATGTTTAAGTGGAACAGCAGCTTTATTACCAGAATAATTGCCAGAATCTAAGAGTGTTGGAAGCTAACCCAAGACTCCAGAACCTAGTTATTGGCCATAAAATGTATCCCTTTTTCCTTAAAAACTGCTTCTTCCCAAATCCCGATTAAAATCCGGGAACGTGAAATCACGTGACGTATCCGGCGACCCCCAGACCGCTGTTAATTGCGAGTTTGGCGGCAACATGCGCAGATCTTTAACATTATCTCCCAAAGTCTCTCTATGATAAAAACATTACTAATAAAACAAACTTCAAAAAGTTTTTTGGAACTTACACTGGTTCTTCTAACAATACTTAAAAGAAGCCTGACCGGGGATGCGGAATAACAAGAACTGAAGCTTAAAAATGTTGGTTTGTTTTTTTTACCTTTCAGTGTATATTTATCACCGTTTCTCCTTGGTGCCCTGATGTCTCGTGTATCACCTTTCGCACCTTGACCTGGTGACCCGGCAAAGTCTTCTGGGACACAAATAACCGAGGAGAGGATTTTCAGTGGGTTTCTGGATGCTATTTTGGGTGCACGCTGGGGATGAAGCATGTCCCCGTCAGGTCTGAATGTGCACTTCAGGCATTCCCGAGCCGCTGACAGGTTTAGGAGAGCGGGTTCAGACCTGTAGCCCAAATAGGGCCGTCACATCGCCCTCCACCTGCAGCCGCTGACACGAAGCAGACGACGGACCGTGATTGATGGAAGGAGCGAGACGGCCGGCCTGCCTGCCCTGCCCTGCCGTTAAAATAAGGAAGGGGCATGAAGCGAGGGCATTTAAAAAGCACCCCCCATGCTTCGCAGAGAGAAAACCTATGCGCCACCTCGTAGGGGATAACTTTTCACCTATGCATTGTGCTAATGAGTGAAAAGTTATTTCAAATCTTAACTTTTTCCCCGTTAAATCGGCGTGGAGATAAAAGCTACAACTGTGGCTGCCAGGTGGGCTGTGTGCGTACCCCCAATGTCACGGGCTGGAATTGAACACCAGGCACCCATACTGAAAACGTACATGGTGATTTAGCTCATTTTATATATGTCATACTTACCGGCAGCGCATCCGCTCATGCCCCCCTTTCGGATGACGGGTCCGCTTTAAACAATTGTTCGATAGGTGGTTGGCATCTAATGCTAAAAGCAATGACAACAATGGGAAACATGCTGTTCTTTACCCAAAGTGGATCTTGTCACCCACACATCCGTAGATGGCAGGTAAATCCAGCCTTACCCTATAGAAAGCTGCCTACGGCACCGAGCCGATCGGAGACGCCGCCAGATCATCTTCCATCGTACTAAAGGGTTACCTTGGTTGCTAGAAACCATATAGCTGACCCTGAGAGCAATTTAAATAACGGAAATCATATACACAAGAGGGAGAGAGCGAGGAAACATGCTTTCCAAGCAAATGAAACAAATAAGATACACAATAAAGTATCTTACAGAGACAGCGACGATGCAGACATTTTACGACCAAGGGATGGAATTTTAATAAATCCCATATTTATATTGCTAACAGCATTAATAACGGAGGGATGACAGCGGCCGGGATTGGCCTGATTAGCGACAAGGCAGTTTCATTTATTATCTGGATAGAATTTCTGGTTGTAGCCATTCGGCAGAACGTTACCCACCATCTGGCTTCGGTGAAAATAAAGTGATATTGCGCCGCTTAGTGGCCACTACTAGGTACTACCCCACCACCCAAAAACATCTCAGCAGACAAACAGCAGCAATCCACGGTGAGCATCGGAACGCCGGTTTATTGCACATTCAGGAACTGTACAGATTTCTATAAATAAGAAAGACCTGGATATTTACATGTTGCTTCCCGTGCAGCGTCGGGCAGTGCCAGGGACAGCTGGTGCAATCACGTTATGAATATTTACATTCTGTACCATGTGGGTCACCATCGCCATCCAAACCAAGAGCTAGCGTCACATCCATTTGTCACCGGAGACGCCAGGATCGCCACCGCGTTGGTCTCTGGCGGAGGGTGCTGCATCCTGAAGCTTCTTCTCGGAGACGGGGCGAGGGGGGCGCGTGCATCTTCCTCTCCAATTTGGAAAGCCAAAGTAGCCTCACGTGGCCCTATGGCCTACTGGTCAATGACAGTAACACTAACACACAATATGACACCTGAGTGCAGGTAAGGGGGTGATGGAGGAACCACGGAGGGGGACACACAACACACGCGAGTCTGGAAGAGCCGAGTCGTCCTTGCACGTGGGCCAGCAACACACAAAGCACACAACACATAAGCAGAAGAGTGGCGTGTTTAAAGGGATCACGGCACACGGAGTTCGTACAGGAATAATTTGTGCAGCTCCTTATGCAGGAGGGAATGTCGGAATAGCAGGTCCAGGTAAGAGAGCTGGCTCATGGGAGCGGGCAGCAGGGAAAAGGGTGCCCAAAACTGGGTTCGAAGGGGGTAGGTCAGCTGGACACAGGACGAGGTGGTCTGGTCTTCATCTCTGCCTCCTTCCCTCTGACGGCCGCCACGTAGGAGAAGAGACAAAGGACGGAATAGCAGATCTCGTGGGCCTGGTAGAGAAAGTAGAGACGGTCAGCGACAAGTTCTCCCGTCATAGCCTCACACAGGCACACAAACCACAGAGGACTTTTCAGCATTGAATGGGGGTCGGCTATATGTTTGCATACGTGGCAATAAGAAAACTCATAATTTATCTTGCAAGTGCCATTCCCGTAGCGTTAAATAGGGATTAACCCATTAAAGATCACATGGCTGTAGATTCATAACTATTCTGGCTGAACCAGGCAGCGCAAACACAGCAGTGGATTTAGGGTTTGATGAGAAAAAAAAAAAAAAAAAAAAAGAGACTCTAAAGTCTATTAAACCGCCCCAAAGACTACATGTGCATGAAGGGTTAGGGTTCCAATGGCTTCCGACTCTCCAGCCAAAAACGCAACATTCGTGAGTAAAGACTCCATATGCAAAGTTAATTTGAGCCGCGCCAAGGATCGTTCAGCCATCGGTGGCAGTTTTTTTTTTGTTTTTTAAACACTTAAGTGAATTAATAACCATGATTTTTCCATTAACTGTTTGATTCATTAAAGGAAGAAGGAAAAACATATTTGAAGGCAGTTGACCCTGCATGGCCAAGTATGAGGGGACTACAGACTTTCGATGACCCCAAAAGCATTGGGTGGTTTCTTGTCAAAATGAAATAACGAGGTCGTCAAAATATAAAAGGTGAAAAAAATTAAGAAAAAAAATGTAACATGACCCTTGTGTTCCTGTACCGAGTGCCCGATGTGTCCACCCCCTCAATGTGACGGTGGAGACGGCGAGTACTTACCATGGGGGTCTTGTATTTATGGCTCACCACTTCTTTAGTTTCAGGAACTAAAACCGGACCCAAGAGACAAAACAGAGAGTTCAAAACACACAGAGAGAAAACAGCGAGCGCCAGCGGAGAACAGGTTAGCCCAGCCGGGAAGGAAAAAGGGACAGGCCACAAAGTGACACCCAGGGGAGGAGGCGTGAGGTCACAGACAGGGCAGCACAACGGGATCCAGGTCACAACGACACCAGAGTACCAAGTAACACAATGACACCCAGGAAAGCAAGGTCAATGGCGATAGGAAAGCATTCATCAATAACAGATTCTAAATCTCGTGGTAAGAGGTTAATCCGATAATAGCGGGCGCTTAAACTAAGGCGATCAGCGCAGCGCTGAAATGGTTAAAGAGAAATCGCGCCTGCGTGAGAACAATCCGCACAGCAAAAGGCATTTTATTTTTAATACGCAGACACGTAAATCAGAGACGGCCGTTACGTTATTAGTGCAAATAGTGACATGGACGTCAAAGGTTGTCGCAAACGTCCGACGAGCTTGCAGTGGCGTTATTTTTATCATTATGTTATAAAGCGCCTTCATACTCCGCAGCGCTGTACAATGGGTACAGATGAAAATGGTTAATAATTTACAATGCTAAAAAAAATATATATATATATTTTTATATTGACAAAATCACCAATACTGCCCTCTCTTCGCATTAGATCCTACAGATTACATACATATTCTCAAAGGGGAGGACCAAATCGGATGAAACCTCGTTTTGGAAGAAGGGGCCAATACTGAAAATATAGAAAACTGATATCCGATGATCGGCCTGTAGACTAGATCCTGCACCTAAAAACATACATTTACATTAAAGTTTCACCATTAAATGGAATGATAGTAATATTTTCCCACTTACTGGTTCTGTTATGTGGCGTTTAGAGCTCTCGGCTATAGCATAACATTAAGAAACCTATAGCCACAGTTTAACTCGCTTTGTAACCAGCGCAGGACTCGGAGGAGAGGGACTTAACGTTTGCAACCAACCAACGAGCTCCTGGGCAAAGTTCACTATCAAAAAGTATCCATCTCTTGTCTTAAGGTAGTGGGTCTTCCCGGGACTATTTTAGAAATTCAAGTAGTTTATGGCAGTTTTTTATAATTGGGGGGGGGGGGGGAGTGCGGCCAAGAAATAAATCTAGTAAATAAACCCCGGTATCAAACGCCACTGGACCTCTTATCTGACCCATCAACTCTCTATGAAACAAGGGATTCTGCACAGGTAGAACGTTACCTGATCTGGAGAAGGAAGGTTTTCATGGCTGCCACAGGGATTTGGAGCACGAATCACAGCAGTAACTCAGAGAAACTACAGAGGCACACGATAAAAACCCTACCTAGCCTATTCTAATCCTGCCACCTCCCCGGAAAACTGCCCCCCACAGAGGGCGATAAGGACCCCTGTACTCTGAGTTACTGCTGCGGAAATACAGACCCAGCAGCAAAAGGACGGTAATTACCAAATTCTTCCAGGACAAAGACACCCCGTACAGTGTTACACTTTTTAATGTGACTCAGCTGTATGAAAACCTGGAGGAGAGAGAGGGGACAGAGAGATCGGGGGGGAGGAGGAGGGGGAGTCAAGGAGGAGAGAGAGAGAAGAAAGGAGGAAGAGGAAAGTGGAGGAAAGAACAAAGAAGACAAAAAGAAAAAAAAAAAAAATAAGATTAAAACGAGAAAGGAGAAGGAAAGGGGGGGGGATGATATAGTAAGAAAAGTGGAGAGGTGGAGAGTATTGGGAGAGAGATCATGAGGGACAGGGAGAGAGACAGAAGGATCTGGTTAATTTTTGATTGTCTTGGATTTCCAGTGGAATTCACATTTCTGAAACAGAAGTTGATGTGTGTGGGGAAAACAGCTTTGGAAAAATGGGGGAGACGCATCCTAACAGAGGAAATTTATCGGGGGGGGAAGATAAACCAGAACTAAAGCCGGGGGGGGGGGCAAATGGGAGGCAGCACAGACAGCTCAGAAAACTAACGGGAAGGAGGGGGGGAAGCAGCGAGAAGCAAAGATGGCAGCAGAGTGAGTACCTTCCGCTCCTTGCAGGAGGAGTGAGCGTGGGAGAGAAATGAGACGGTTAGTGACACAGCGAGACCACAACTCCCCTTCACTTCCTAACCCCAGCAACACACAGCCCAGACCAAGACATCGACACGGGAAGCTGGGAGAAGAAGCCCCCGTTATCAAATCCGTCCCTGCTCCTCACCCAGCATGGAGCGCAGGTGCTGCTCTGTCTGCATCGAGAGGGCCTGGGGGCCGGAGACATCAACTAACCTGCAGGAGCCATTTAGAATAGGGATTGACGGCAGATAAGAACCGTTCGGTCCATCTAGTCTGCCCACGTCATAGTAATGGACGGGATGCCCTACACCAAGCCTACAGCACAGCTCTGAAATGGTTGGGATTACTTCTTTGGTTCATAAATGACCGGTTGCACCCTGGGTGACATTGTGATGACTTACAGACACCCCCCCCCCCCCCCGGGTGCCCCTGGGTGACTTGTGGATGAGCTGTATATGGAGGGTCAGAGCTGGGAGAGCCAAGAAAAGGTTACAAAGAGAGAGCATTAAACAACCCCCCCCCCCCCCACCCCGCAGGCAGAGAGCAGCATGGAGCAGAGACAGCAAGAGACAGCACAAAGTGTCACAGCAAGCAAAGGAAACACAGACGGAGGCGAGGGGGGACTTAAAACCCGGCACGCTGCAGCTAGCACAGTTACCCCCAACGGACATCATGACCACACAATCACACATCTCCGCTCAGCATGACGTACACAACATCTGTACAGTGAGAATACCCGGCATCACATCCACGCATGAAGCAGACAGTCCACAGCACCACGGTCCTTTCAAACATGAAAAGATTTGCCGAGTTCACCCACCGCCTCAGTCATCCAAGGCCGGCTATCCACGCGCTTTAATCAGGCACTCAAACAGAAAGCCTCAGACACCACTACGCCACGCCGCTTCCTCCGCTAACTCTCCCCCAGCCCTGACCTCAAAGGCACACAATCTCCCCCGGCTGCTTTCACGCTCCCCTCATACCTGACTGTGCATAAATTTCAGGTTAATTCCTTCCAGGGTAACTTGCAGAAGCCCCCCTTCTCCCGTCTTCATATCCTGAACGGGGAACTCGCCGCCAAGCTCAGGGCCTGGAAAGAGGCAAAAAACAAAAACAGTCCGGGATAAGGTAGGTTTATTCCGCACGACGCTGTAAATTCTATGTGTTCCACCCCACTGCTCTCTGCTCCAATTTTAATTGTAAGTTGGTATAAATCACTAAAACCAATGTGCTAGAGAACGCAGAAAATTCATTTGCTGCCCAACTAACTCCATCTGTTTATTAAATGACTGTAGTGCAAAACGTGAGACAAAGTCTTATCACCATAGTAACCAATAGAATGGTCCAGTAAGCAAGATACAACATACTTGCACCGTATACTCTAAACTCTTTTTCAGAATTATCATAAAAGTAAGGGATAACTGAAGATAATTTTCACCCATGCAAACTCGCCTGTAGATAGGTAAACCAGATCGCCGTGGTGCACGGATTTGGAATTAGGGGAATATTAGGGCAGATTGGGATTGTGGTTGGCGTTAATGCGTAACACACCTGGTTTGATGCTCTGTTGTCTTGCCGCAGCTCGCTCCATGCTCTCCTTCACACAGTAATACAGCTCCCGGCACTAGTACGGGATACAGAGGAGAAGAAAAGAATCCAGGGTGAACAACCTCGTACAACACCCTGCAAACGGGGACTCGGAGCCAATACTGCTCGCCATTGCCTAATAATCTAGTAAACGCTCCCGGAAATCTAGCCTTTTATCCTCCCTCTAGCGCGGATGACTGCTGGAACCAACCAAAAATAACAAGCAACTTAACACAAGAGAGATAACATAATAGGGAGGAGCAGTCATGCAGGAGGCCAAGTTGCCTGTTCCTATGTGATTTACATGTGGTGGGTTTATAATACATTTTAATTGTTCTTCATACTGTTTCAAATATTATACAGCTCTTATATTTTAAAGCTCTATCCCTTTTTATGTCTTTGTAGGTTTTATGGAGACATAATTGGTGGGGCTGCTGGTTTTAGACATTCATTTTTTTTTTTGTTGTCTGTTCATTGAGGGCACTGAATTATAAAACTTCGCATTTGTGAAAAGCCACCTTCTTCGTGAAGAATTTGTTGAGCTGAGTCTCCTGCCCATTCCTCCTCCACAAGCACAGGACTTTTGTCTTCGGGCAATAGGTCATGTTAATGAGCTTCTCGTACCACCACCTCTCGTACACCGCACCGATGTTACTGCGCAGTACGATGCAGTCGTCACAAACCTGGGATAAAAGCCGGCGATTATTATAACTCCCTGGTCTATCCAGCTGTGAGAGACGTCTATATGTAACACCGAGCAGACAATTCTGCACATGATTATCCAGCATACCCCTTATATAGAAAATTGTCATTTAACCAGCATTTCAGTTTAACGCAATAAAAAAAAAAAACCTGAATTTGAAAATCAGTGGTATTTGCTAGAGATTTATACAGTATTTGTTTATTTTACATTCTCACCTCCATGAAGAAGAGATCTCCACTAGTGTCCGTCCCCGCGTGGACTACGAAAGTTTGCTTCTTGATATGACGGCTTCCGCTGGGCCGAATGCTAAGATCCCGGCCATTCTGTGGAGGAAGAATGTTTAATAACTCACTGATCACTAACCTTTGTAACATAGATCAATAATTCTATCCCAAGCCCCCAAAAGTGTTGGGATGCAGGACTGTATTAAAAAAAAAAACAGAGTGTAAAAAGTCTTTGAACTGAGTTTATATTTTAATTTTTGTTACTTCCACAGTTTATAATACGAAATAATAAAAATTTGTTATTTTAATAAGAAATGCCATTACTCAACTATACCATATAGTATTTGGATATTAAGGAGTCATCTGGACTCACCAGAAGCTGCCAGAGGAGTTAAATCAGCCTTTTATAAACTAGAGACCTAATCTAATCCAAATATTTACCAACCAAGCCCCTGTTATATATTGGCTTTTAACCACAAGTTAGACAGGCCCTGTCCAATTTTCATTTTTCACATTTATGGTGTCACTGCTTACGATATCCAACTCCTCACCAGATCAGCCACTTTGTCCAGAAGTTCATTGATCTGCTGGCTATGGGCTAAGCCAATGTGAGACTTCCCGAGGAGACGTCTCACTTTCCTGCGAAGATCGGTCTTATTCACCTAGAGATAGAGAATGAAAAGCGGTTAACATGCTAAATATACATGCTACATACTAAGACAGGAGTACAATGTATATGTTTCCATCTTGACGGGGACACTCTGCAAGCATCTCCCCGCCTTCCCTATTCGTGGGAGTTAAGTAGCTACAAGTAACCATTACCTTCATCATCACCATGTAAGAAACCATGTTGTGTAGAAGAGTTGCCAGGAGGCGATCCTCATCCTCCTCTAGGCGTTTTCTATCGTGATCTCCAAGAGAAAAGTACCTAGGAAGGCGAGACAGAACACTCAGGGAGCTGAAGACACAACTGCCAGTGGAGATGAAGAGGACTAAGGAAGAAAGGCCTTACCGGTCTATCATCTCCTGAGGTCCTTGATCCATACCCATGCCTTCCCTCTCCAGCATGACGGCATCGAGGAACGCATCTTCCCAAAACTGCATCTGGTCCCACAGGGTGGATCGCTCTTTGCCTACAAACGTACGAGAAACTCAGACCCAATGCAATGCCGATTTCCAACATCCACCCACCCAGACCCAACAGCAAACCCACGAGCAAAACAGGGAAGGAGCGTGGAAACAATATACAATGCTCTCAGAAATGCCATTTCCACTCATTTCTAATACTAGGACTCCTCAACCCACATGAAAATCCGAGTGCCTCTTCATGGCAGGAGAAATGAACGTTCCCTACGTATAGGCAAGCTGTCACAACGCTCGCCCTGCTAACCACCAAGTGCATGGAAAGCAGATGCAGCGTACCATCGATACACCTAAAACGCGTGGCGCCTCTTCCAAAATAACGCGTACTCAATAAATGTCATAAAAATATAGATTGTATTTTCTCCCCTCCTCTAAGAAACTCGTGTACTCTGAACAATATATATTTCAAGCAGCAATGCTTCTCAAAGAATTAGAAGAACGATCTTCTCGAGTACATACAGGGCGCAAGTCAATAAACGATGCCATATTGCAGATTTATTTATGGTAACGCGGGTAAACGTCCGAAATATGCGAAGGGAACGTAACAAGTAAAAACACGCAGGTACAGCCGAGGCCGACAGTTTACATACAGCTTGGCTTAAGACATTCAAACATTTCATGTTACCAGAAAATTCTATCGACAAAGTTGTTTAAGGCACATTACATATATTTATATATATCAGTGGAATAAACATACTCTGATCATATCAGAGGTCATATTAAAACAATCGATTACGGACGGAATTATTTGGCTGTATTAAGTTGACCGTCTTCTTCAACAGTCTGGAAGATTATAGAAGTTAATGTAATGAGTTTTTAGGATCTTCTGATTGGCACGGGGCCACACAGACGCTGCTTCGTTCAGGAACGGGGCACAAATTAACTGCCACGGCTGAACCCAAAAACATCAACAGAAGAGCCGGTGAAGGGCTGGAGGCATCACAAGCCAAAGTATTTACATCCACTGGAATCCGGATATACGGAATTAAAGCCGTCTAAACGATTTAACGTTACCTGTGATGCGAATAGAGTAGGTGCCTTTAATGACTTGCCAAAAGAAATGTACGTTAACATGAAATGTATGGATTTTTAAAAAGTTGAATTTGAAATGTCTTTAACCAAGGCGTGTGTAAAGTTTTGGCCTCAACTTATACACAGCAACACACACTTTAACCCCTTCAAGACCGGGACGTACCTGGTATTTCCGGGTCAAAGGTCACTGGCAGACCGGGACGTACCAGGTACGTCATCGATGATGCGCCATTCCAAGCGTCGCTATGGACGCTGGGATCGCGATGGGCGGCTGTCCCCAGCGATCCGTAGCAGCCACCCCCCTTCAATTCCGTGCACGTGATCGCTTTGCAGCGAATCACGAGCCCGGAATTTAAATATTTAAAAAAAACAAAAAACTGCGGTCTTCAAGGGAAGACTCGGTTTGCCAATGTCGGTCCTGAAGGGGTTAAAAAGAGAAACTGAATCTATAACGATACGACACAGCAAGCATGCCATGCAAGTGGTCGAGCGAGAGGCTTAATTACTCAGAGAGAACGTTTCCATTGCTGCCTCTTCCAGCTGATCCCAGACTGAGCCCTTATCTCGTCCTGCGCAAAGCAAGCCAACATCAAAAGGCAGCATGAAAAGAAGAGAGACCGGGAGGGACAAGAGATGCATCAAAGTCACAGAGCACTAGTCAATAGAAATTATGGCATTACATTATAAGAGTATGGATCCAGAGAGGGGCCAGAAGAAAGAAGCAAAGGCAGATTAGAGCGACTGCTGATTAGACAGAAGGTTGGGTGGGTGAGGTCTCTGAGATAGAGAGAGGTGAGGCTGTTCTGCTCCAGAAGGAAAGCAGGAGAGTTCCCCAAGAGACAGGAATAACTGGAGGGACCAACATTATTGAGAAGGTCGCACAGGTCAAGGATAGGTTAATGGCTTATGGTCCAATTGATAACTGGAAGATAAATATACAGCTGAACAAACCAAAATCACACGATGGATCAACTGATTTATTTTATGGAGAGGAATCGATATTTATTAATAGTTAATATTATGATCTTTGCATTAGAAGGTTTTTAAAGTCCGCGTGGAATGTAGATTTTTGATCCATATAAATTACAAGAGGACTTATAACGGTGGCTGTCTTTAGGAGGGGACGAGTGGTCGCTATGTTCGCTTCTTGCTATTGTCTTACCCAGAAGCCCCTCGTAAAGGTAGATGCGCTGACTGAGGTCTTGCGCTGGCCGTCCAGGACTAATTGTAATCTCCTTTTCACCAGGGCGCAGTAAAAGAGGCTTTCCCTGTAATGGAAACAGAGAGAGAGATGTGTCCATACAAACCATTCGAGGAAGCCCCTGCATAATGACATTAAGCAGATCCCATACTGCGATCATAAGCCTTTGCCCTTTTTTTTTTTGCTTGCTGTTTTTTTAATATTGCCCCAAAACACTGAATCCAATGCAGAATGTACTGGGTCGCAATAAAAAAGTACTTTTACTAGCAGTCCTAGGTGTCGTGCACAATAAAAGAGGACACTTCCCCTTTAAATAGGCTCTTTTTTTTAAAAAAACTATCCCGAGTCAGCACTATGAAGGTTGGTTGTCATTCTTAGGGCAAGTTAGATATAACTATTATAAGGGAATGATTGGATTCTTAACGCTATTTGTCACTCATATTTTTATACGTTGGCTGCAAACTGAATTGAAGACTGACCATATCAGGATAGTCTCTTTAAAGGGGAAGTATCCTCCTTTTATTGTGTGCGCCAGCACCTGGGTGGTTTTTGTAATAGTGACAAAGCATCACACATGCTGCCCTTACAAATATCGCTCCGGTATGAGAATTCATCTGGATTTCACTGTCTGATATGGCTCCTCGGGATCCGGACAGACGTCCGCCACCTGCTCCTCCTAGCGTGTCTCCAGCATTGCTGCTCAGATCGCTGTCGGCTCCCAAAGTCTCCCCGGAGCTGTTACTCACCTACAAGAGAATGTGTTCGTCACATGTAATATTCTCCAAAAAGGATACAAGTATTACCTTTTTCCCACTACAAGGACATATTAGAGGATATTCCCATACCGTCTCCCCTAGGAGACATCGGACGTCCACAAACACCTCTTCACCTTTCCCTGTAGAAAGACCACCCTGTCTTGACATCCATAAGCAGCATAATATTTTAGAAAGCCCTGTTTTCTCTCCGTATATAGCTTCACACATCCCCCTAATGACCCTGCCTCAGTCGGCGTCTAGTCTGCAATCGAAAGGACACATCGAGCATTTTCTGATCCTACCACTGTGCTGATTTCCGAATCCTGGCTGCTGCTTCGGATGAGGATAGAAGGGGCCGCTCCACTGCCATCGACATCGCTCTTCTGTTTAATCAATACAAAAGAAAATGTGAAGCGTTAACACTAACCAAGTAATACAGATCTAAATAAATTTATAAAAAAAAAATAAAAAAAAAAAATAGAAACTACATATCTACTAAAAATTAAAAGTAAAATAGAACGCTGGAGAAGATACATTCAACTTTACCTGGGACCCGGACGTAACACTCAGGCAGCTGTCGGCACTGATCTGGGACCTCTTCTCCTCGCTGTCAAAGAAATGCTTAACCTGCTCGGTGCCTGCAGAAGGTAGGAGGGGCAGTTTCTTTACAGGAACATTAGCGCGGATGGCAGAGGGCAGGGCAGTTGTACCCTAAAGACTTCTGAAATAGGATCGTCCATGGGGTTTCCTCCCTAGGCTTTGGCTTGCAGGGGCGTTAAGATGAGACATTTTATCTCGCAGGCTTCGCTTTGCATTTATGAAGAACCAACCTGAAGGGCTGAGCTGGCCTGGCATGATTTATAGTTCCACCAATAAGGTATAAATCTAATTACGGATTCTGAACTGACTCTTTGATACAGTTGACCCTTCATAATGCACAGCAAAGTCAATGGGGTTTATCCGCTAAATGGAGAGTCGTGGTTTTAACTCCTCCTTCTCTTTTCATTATGAAGGACCAACAATAGCAAGTTTCTCCACCAAGAAGGGCTGAGCTGGCTCTGTATAACGTATAATACAATGGGCGAGGAGACGCTGAAGAAATATTATGAATTTTATTATATTATATATATATATATATATATATATATATATATATATATATATATATTTAATTAAATTATCCATGATTACACAGGGCCAGTCAAGCTTCTCCTGCAGCAGAAGCTCGTTGGTGGTGGACCTTCACAATGCTTAGTGAAGTCAAGGAGCCGAAACTCAACTCTCCCTTTAGTGACTATACCCGAGTGAGATGAAATATTTCATTTTATAACAAGTCACATCAATCCCACCTCTTAAGGCATCCTTTATATTTGTCATAGTGGTTATTAACAAATCTATGACACATGGGGAAACTCATCTATAAATGACAGATCTTGATCATCGGACCAACATTTTGTATCTATACATATTGGATCAGGAGATGTCGGTCCAGCTGTTAATTCTAGACATTAGCAGCCATTGAGCACAAAGACGGTGTTGGATTAAACCCAAGTACAGCCATATAGATAACAGATGAATAAATCATTGGTAAGTAGATGAATACATTTTTTTTTTTTTAAAGAACAGAAACAAAAGTTTCCATAGTTTGTCACGGATTAGGACACAACCTTTTCTAAGTCTTTTATAGATACCTGGTAATTGCAGGGTTATAGCTAAACAGATCCCCACCATGCTTGTTATCTAGTGCCGGGTGGTATGAGAGAGCAGTGAGATTATGACAATAAAGCGCTAGTTGGGAGATGACGGGAATGAGGTAGGGGGGAGAAGCGAGTACACCACTACAGTTACTACCTCAGGACAAGAAACCCCAGCAAATCTCCAATCGTAAATCTGCCAGCGCTCCACGGAGACCTCAGAAAGCCACAGGCTGATTACATCTGGGCACCGATGGTCCTCTTCCAAGTGGATACCATTTCCGCACATACACACATGGAGGACGTCAAACACTCAGGGGTCAATTCAATGATGGCTAAAACGCTGCTCAGATTAACTCAGCCAGAACTCGCCAAAGAAGATGCTCTCTACACCGTATTATGTAAAGGCCCTGCTGATTTTTGTCCAAGAGGTATTTGGCTTCAGTGACGACCTGGATGAACCTAGCAAGTTCAGCTGATACATCCATAGACAACATTGAACTTGTGAGGGTCCGCGACACACTCAAGCCGAGTTATAGAGCCAAGATCATCTTATTAACACCGAGGTGGTGCTCATAAAAAAAGATGAATTACAAGTTAATTGTTGAGGTTGTTGCGACCAAATATTAGAAGCTAAACATAGAGCAATACAACCATCATCAATGGACCCCTGAACGATATAGACTGTGCCGCCACAATAGAAATGGGAAATAGTTTGGTGATAAAGAACTGGCAACAGAAGACGACTTATAACAATGTTAATAATACTTTCGGGACTTAGTCTGGTAAAAGGTTATACGCTACAAACGAATCTCTACGGTGGGTTTCGAAAACCTGGGTTCCAATGACTGTGCTGTTCTTGTAGGACATGTCGTGGCCCCTGCTTTATTCAGGTGTAATTTGGTAGAACTGAATGATGCCAGGTATTCATCAGGAGAGATTGTAAAGTGGTACGTGTGTCTGGGACCACACTGCTGGCAGATCTGGGGAAGGTTTGGCGGGTTTCTAGGGTTTCTTACTCTGTTTTTCCAAAGCTTTTTGCTTTTTCACTTCCCGGTGCTTGTTCCACAACTCTACCCAAGATGCATTGCAAGCAGGAGAGAAAGACAGAAAGAGTCAGAGGCGGATCAGATAGGCCAAAAATGGATACAGTGATCAGACCCCACACACCCCGTCAGACCGGAACGACAAGAGGAGGCTGGATACTTTAAAACGCATGTAAAATCGTGAGCGCGTGTATGATGGGGAGATTATTAGAGAGAAAAGGTGCGATTTAGAGCTCAAACATATGTATTTATGCGTGTATACATAAATACGTAATCATATGTTTATATGTATATATAGGAATGTATATATACATAGAGATAAAAACACATAGAAAGCAAAAAGTGAAAACTCTAGGACTCCGGAGCTGCGGCAGGTTTAGGAGTTATTCGGGGCAGCTCCCAGGCTCGTGACCTGCGCTCACACGTTATACTCGGCTGGAGGCACATCTCAAGGAAGGTGCTACTTGTATCAATTCTGTGCAACTTGTTGACACCCATCAAGTGTTCAACCATCATAAATTTACCATAACGTGGTTAACCTAGTCTTCAAACTTAAAGTCTACAGTAGTCGGTAAAGGATGACGGTTAAAGGTCAGCCCTCCCTAACTCCATATGTACACTACGGTCACTGGAGATGTGGAAAGATGCTAGCAGAACCTCTGGTGAATGAGATCTCTCAGAACTGGACCTTACTTGATATAAAAGAAACCTTGAAACACAACCAGCTGGGACACGCGCCGTATCAGACATGTCAATCCTACCAGTCATATACATAGGGTCTGTTCTACCACATCCACAAAATACTACACTTAGTAAAGTCCTTATAATAGTAAGCGTGACGCTATTCATGGATCTAAAATGAAAAGTAGGGATTTCTACCAACAGGAGTGTGGGGCGAGTTGGGGTGAGAACAATAGGGAAGGGTTAGGGACGAGCAGTGGAGCCGGTGGTGGGTGATGCAATGCGTGCCTGGCAGGTATGCCCCATGGAACCATCCTGCTCCTCTATACACACCAATGGAAGCCACAAAATTCTCTTCTTTAAGACTCCTGGTGTCAAACTCCCGTGGCCCTCTGCCTGTAGGGCCAGAAGGTCGAGGTAAGAGCTGCTGGACCGGGAGCTGTGGGGCAGGTCGAGATTCTCCCCTTGGGACAGAAACGGGATCCCTAGACACGGGAGTAACAGCTCCATCCGCAGAAGGACTGGATTTCCTTTTTTCAGGTTCTTTAAAGAGAGAAAGACAGAGAAGGCAGAGAGAAAGGAGCGCGGTGAAGTGTGGGGTTGGACGGAGAGAGAAATAAAAGGTAGAAATGAATAAAGAGACAGAAAATGTAAAAGAGAAAATAGAGAAAAAGGGGTTTGGGAGAAAGTAAGGAAATAAAAGAGAAAGCACAAGGGGGTTATTCCATATTCATAAAACCCGTCAATCAAATGTAAATGTAGCCAAGGAAATCGCCCATCTGCCAGACTCCATGCTCCCCTGTAACCTTTACCTTTGTTGTAATAGTGAGTGTGTGCAATTTCCAGCAGGCTGAAGACACTGGCCATGCCGCCCAAGCCAGCGTTGGCGTACGACTGCTCCAGGCTGGACACGGTGCACTTCAACAGATCCAGCATTCCCTTGTACATTTTTTTGTTTATCTCCTGGCAAAAAAAAAAAAAAAAAAAAAACAGTTCTCAACGAACAATATTATCTTCCAATGTACAGAAAAGTCTCAGGATTGTCTGTTAACTCGCTGCGTTGGGAGTTTCAGAAACAATCAGCACTTGCATCAACAATGGCGCTCATTGTGAAAAATACTGACAAAGAAGACATTACTAGCAGAAAAATAGTCCACATTTTTGTAGAGGTAAAATCAAGGCCCACGGCTTATAGTTTAAGAGTAAAAATAGAGTGGTGTGTCCCTAAAGCCATGCTCCTCATAACCGTCAATCATTGGCTTCCTTTACATTCCACTCACCATTTCCTGGATGACATCATTCCACTCACCATTTCCTGGATGACATCATTCCACTCACCATTTCCTGGATGACATCATTCCGCGCGTCCTCCTCTGTCTGGATGGATCGGTTTAATTTGCTCAGGACAAAGACGCGTAGCTGCTCGCTCTCAAGCAACCGCCGGACTTTTTTCATGTTCAGCCAACCAACGCCTTGTCCCTCAAGGACACTCAATGCCACTTCTTTTAGGAACTGCTGGTTCTCACTGGAAGCAGAGACACAAAATGAATTATAGCACAAGGAGAAGGGAAAATCTTCAGACTTCCGAGAATTTTGGGGGGTCATCCAGTCCAACCCCACATCATAATGTCCAACAGATCAGAAAGCACACTGATATACTTGCCAAAAAGAGACAGTTGTGTTTAGGTCGAATGTCTTCAATTTTAGACAGATCTAAGAAATCAATTTATGCCTTTCCGGCAGATATTTGGTCCATTCTTGGTTTCTCACCTGGAATTGTTAGCTCTGCCTTGAGGGGATGGAGATTCCCTCTTCACTGTGGGACTGTGCTTGATAACTGAAGACTTTTGATCCACTAGAGCCCGTCGGTTGCTGCCTGTAGTAGAATCGGAGAGCGGATCGGAGTTCAGCAACGTGGAGAATTAATCGTAAAACAAAAAAAAACAAAAAACCAAGGAACAAAAGAGTAAAATAGGATAGAAGAAACCAGGTGAGGTAAGGCTCCTGGGACTCCGATGGGAGATACATGGAGGCTGGAGAATGCAGTCACATGACTGGCCAACAACTGAAGGTAAAAGCCAAATACACCACCGATGTGAGACACACAAAGCACCATGAGGCATGACAATGACATGATGGCGGAGGCAGAGGGGACGCTGGGGTTGTTGTAACATGCAGAGCTCATGCTGCAGGCACCCACCTTCTGCAGGGGCAGGCCCGGAATCTGCAATTATCTCCATTATAGTATTAAGCCCAAATACTGGGACACAAAACGCAAGGTTAGTGACAGCCAATCATCATCCTGCTCTAGCTAACGCACCAATCAGGATCCCAATGCCAGTATTCTCATACGTGGTTGCAAGTCCATATGGCACTAACCGTACTTAAGAGCCCATCCTGGTACATTCACCTCTATACATGGTTCTATAGAATACTACAATACCCAAAAAGCCAAAATATTAGAGCTCCCAAATTGCCTACAGCGCTAATACCCAAATCTGCTTACCCCTCCCGCATCTCAGAATGAAAATACATAGACGGCCAACTGAAATGACACTAAATGTGTTAAAAAATTAAAAAAAGAAAGAAGATAGCGCCTTCTCTCATACTCTTGGTACGTGCATGCGCTTCCAAGCATGTAACGGCACTTACTTTCAGACTTTACACCAAAACACATAGAAAGACAGCAGAATCTGGCCCGAGGACTACGGAAATGGGATGATTAAGTGAAATGGCTGATAAAGTTACAATCTACGCAGTGGAAAAAGTTTCAAAAGAGGTTCAAGCCCGACGCCGCCTCTTTTGGGCTACTAAAAACTACACGTCAAATCCAAAATAAACCCTCTCCCAGCCGTACAAAGCTCGAAACACGTACAATCACTTGCAGGCGTAATTTGATGCTAAAACACTCCAAAGAGCTCTGAGTCTATTGGTTCCCGAGTTTAATACAATGTCTATAGAAGCAACACCATTGGCTAGTTATGAACACTACCAGAGCAAGGAGAAAAGCTGGCAATCCAATAGTTGTTTTTTTTTTTCACCCCCCCCCCACCCCACAATTTCTACCTAATTGGTACTGCATCATCATACCATCACAACCCAAAGCCGTTGCTTCCGAGCCAGCGGGGAGAGTACCTAGCTCTGTACTCGACAAACACAGTCAATTATAATCCTTAATCTTAATGGACCTTGAAGGACTCTTGTGCTCCTCTATGAAAGCCCATCCCTCTCGGTTATTCCATGGTCAAACGCCAAAACTCGTATTGCAAAACACTAACTACAGCCACACACTCAGAGGTACGCACGCAAGCACACTCCATCAAAACACAACCGCCCAAGCTTTCTGAGGTTTGCTAAACTACTTGAGCTCATACTAACCTTTTCCCACCTCCCCAGCCACCTTCTGCTGTCCTTTGATCACAAGTGGGAGAAACATGCAGCAATTAAGAAGGGGATAGCAAACACAAGAGTCACAATTTTGATCCAGCGAGTCAAAACCGTCTCCCACCCCAAAAAAAAATGGGCACGATGGAATGGTTTATGGAAAATGAGACCCCACAGGCACAAACACAAGAATCAGCCTCATTCCAAGAGTGACATTTACAGATGGATCACTTACTTGATGCACCAAGGAACAGGTTTGCCCATCTACTGCATTCGGGACACTTACCTTACCTTCTGCAAGGAGGACTGACCCCCTAACCTTCTCTAGTACCCTCTGGGATAGCTTACCTTTCAGGCTAGGGAAAGGGGTCGCCTTATCTCGGCCGGTCTTGGTGGGAAGCGTCAGGCTGGACAGGCTGAAGCTACTGGTATGACTTTTGTACAAGTTACCTGAAAAGGAGAGAAATGGTCCGTAAATAATACAGAAGCTGCTGTCGGAACTACTTTCCAGATACAAACTCCTTTAAACTTGATCGATAAATACAACTGATGATATTTTTTTATATTTTTAACAAGCCTTTGAATAGGTTCCCTAAATATACTTTTACGGTTTAGAAACATTATACGTGCAAATACATTAAAAGTCCTTAAATACCACATCCTCTTCTGTCCTTATTTGTTAAAAGATGGTAGCCTAAGCATTCCCTATACTAGTAAAGTAGCTCTAATACCACACTGGCCTGAGGATGGACTGCCCATAATCATACAATTATGGACAAACTACATTCGGACAAAAGACACGTACAATCTGTTAAAATACCCAAATGTATTAAGAGGCACTTAAAAAAAAAATAATTTCCAAAACAAATGATATTGATCAACAGGTATCAGAGCATGAGAGAGAAGGGCAAAATTGAAAGGACCATTTGCCCCAAAATACCCCAGAGGCCAGCAACGAACATCAAGCTCAAACCATTTCCAGGCATGACAAAAGAATGAATGAACAAGATGAATGAACACTGATCGATTTCCCAGTGTTCATGCAAGAGTAATTCTAAGAAAAATGGGACTGCTAGATTTCCCCACGGACAGGAGCCGCTAAAACACAAGAGTGCAGCCATCTGCTCAGACGGAGATGAAGACGAGAACGAGAAGGATCTACTCCCTCCTCTCCATCTGCTGAAATGCAGCCACATGCAGATACAGACGGGAAATGCCGCAAACAAACGGGCGGAAATCTATAATCCATAACATAGTCCTAAAACATGACCCGCAAAATAAAAGCATGAATGTAGAGTTAGCGGTAAGAACCAGGTTTAATAAAAAACAGTACTTCCTATAGGGGTATTTCTTTTAAACGGTGGTGTCTGGAAGATAAACACCATACTGTATGTATGTAAAGTATGTTCTTGTCTGCCAACCAAAACTTTAACGCCAAGGACTCGGCTTCTTTACTGTGAATGCTAAAGGAGAGAGCTTACTGGCGAAGGACATGATTCCTCCGAAGCCCTCGTTATTGCTGCTGTTGTTGGACACGGTTGAAGTCGGGGAGCTTCCCCGGGAATCGGTCTCGGCATCAGAGTCACTCGGGAGCTTCAGACTGCTCGGGCGCAGCAGAGGCTTCTGGGAGCTGAAACGTCAATAGGGAAGGATGATGAGTGACGGAAAAGCAAGCATGGCTCGGCTGTACCCGTTTCATTAGTGTTCTAGATGCCTTGATCAGCATGAGAACATTAATTTGATCTTAGAGGTTACATTTCCACTTAAGTCACTTAAGCCTGGCTGTTCCAAAACATCACACGCTAAAGGGAAAGATACCAGGTCAAATATAAAAGGAGTTACTTCATGCCCCCTTAGCATGTTGAGATATTTACAGTTAAGGGACCACAACGAACCAGAATTCCACTGTTTTCATTAAAGAGCCTATTTAGTGAAGTTGGAGTATGAGATGAAGTACGAAATTCCCGAGTGTGAGCCACAGTAAGACTTTCATGCAAGACAAGCTTGCCTCCCGTTCTAGAATCCATGTTTATTGCTAGAGTGTAACTCATGCTCACTGTTACAATGGAACAATCACAAGAATGAGTCAACATTCATAGAATAACATGCAGAAAACGGGCCCTGAGGGGTAACGTCAACAGCGTGATTAACAGGATAAGACCAGATGAGCCAAAGTCCAATTAAAATGTTGCTTGTATTTACTATGAAAGGTGAAATAAAATCGGTAATAAAATGTACTACACAAAGATGATGGGGTCAGGAGGCACATGACATAGAATTAGCAGATCATTCTCACCGGCTGCCATTCATGCTCTGGTTAAACATGGGAGTGTAGCTCTCCTCTCGCTCTTCACTCTCCTCCTCCGTGGGAAATCCATACTGTGGCTCGAAGTATGGGTTGTCGTACTCTCGCCTCCGAAGCTCCCCGCTCCCAGGAGATGCGTCACTCTCACGGCGCTCCATAAACAAGCGGCTGAAGGTGGGTGGCAGAGAAGGCAAGTGGTTCTGCAATACACCCAGAACCTTCTCATCTGGTTCTGCAGAGTCTGCAGACTCCTGTGGAATCGAAAATAGCAAAAACAAAGAAAAGAAAAGTTCAACATTCAAACACGAACTACATTCCCCTCTGGCCCTACATCCAATGAACTACAATATCCAAGTAACATTCATTGTCGTAGGCCGTAGCCCCCTTGGATGCAGTTCAACAGTTTCCGGAGCCAAAATGTGCTTAGCCCTGTCTCGTTTAAACCCACTCACTGTGTTTGCTCCGTGGATAACCGTGCTGGGGCTGCTGCTGGCCGTGGTACTAGAACCGGAACGCGGCTGATTGTTATCAGGAGAATTTTCACCGTCTTGGGTCATTTCTTCTAACTCTCTAGAGTACTCTTGGAAGTCATCAAATTCCACCTCGCTGGCATCGCCCAGGGCTGCGTGTGTCAAAGGGTCCACATCTTTCAAAGAAACAAAAAAGCATCACAAACTGGGTTTCCTCTCACAAATCAAAAAAAATAAAAACAAAAAAAAAAATAGTTTTCACCCAAAGTAACATGCTACTCACTTGGCGTGTCACCATTAATGTCGCATTTCATCATTTCATTGACAAAGTCTCCAAGCGAAGAGTAGGAAGAGCTTGAGTCGTCATATTCCACACTATCGCTACCACTGCAGCAGAGAAACATTTCAAAAGAAATAGTCAGAATAACATTTTGTAATATTTCTACTTGGTCTGAGCTGTGTGAGGTTTTGCTGCGAATTCAAAATGAAAATTTTAGCCATTTAAGATTTTTTGTACACATGCAATATTTTTTTTTGAGTCAGTTTAAAGATTCTGAAGATATTTAGTCGTTTGTCGGGGGTTTCGCCCATCTTGTGACAGCTGAGATGTTGTAGCTTGCAGCGAGTTGGGTTTTTAACACACATATTGTGTATTTTATTATGTTGAGACTATAACTGATTTATTTAACATATGGAATTGTAAAATGCATTATAAGATTGCGTGGATAGGCGATAGACCATTGACTACTGTTCGCCTATCTGAACACTAAAAGGAATACCGAGTCCACCCGTTATTATACGATTGCAGACAGATAAGGAGTTTTGCAAGAGTCCGTAAGAAGCATCTCAATCAGGAGAATAACGAATCTACATATAACTGAACCAAACGTGGATTGATTCACATGCTGAAGTGCGGACCCCAAAGACAGACAAACGGCTGATTGAAGGAATAAACCTCGGAAATAAAAAGAATCTAAGAAAGAAAATTATAAAACACACATAAATAGTATAAAGAGTGGGGATAGAACAATAGGAACAGAAGGTACCTGTCATCTGTAGGTTCAGAGTCGCTGTCCTGCTCAACAGGGACACTTAGGGCATCGGCAAGCTGGGAGTTAGCATCGTAGACGCGGTAGTGTATAGGCTGGAGCTGGTGAGCATACCACTTAGGTTTATCACCAATCAGCGCTGGGTCAAACATGTCTGCAGAAGAAAGGGCATGTAAAAAAGAAGGAGCCTACAAAGAACAGCAGCAGAAGAAGAGAGGCTTCACTTACTGTTGTGGATCCTCTGAAAAGCAAAGTTGTTGGGGTTTAGCGACCATTCCCCAAAAAACTCCACAGCCTGCGTTTTGGAAAGTTTCTCGGAAAAGCCCGAAGCCTTGGGACGGGACGCAAGGAAGGAAGAGGACTGGAAAGCCACCACAGGGCGCGGGAAGAGGCGCAAAATACGGGTGTGCTGCTGGAACCCGTGTAACATGTTCGGGGAGTTAAAGAAGCGTACCATGGCCACCCTGCAATGAGTGAGGGAGACGGATTTCACTTGCTAGTTAATGAAAAGATCCCTGTTATTTAGCCACAACAAACACTGTCTGCTTGCACTGCAGCTCCATCTCACCGTGTAGCTACGTCCACAGAATCCACATCGTTTCCATATATAAGAGGGTTGAATTCTGTAGAAGGAGTGCCCTGCGCGTCGGCTGAAGCTCTGAGGAGTGCAGAATCTGACCCTTCGTGGAATCGGTCCAGGTTAAGGATGGGCTGGGTATTCAGACTCATGCTGGCCAAGGCCTGGGTGAGGGATTTACAGAAGGTAATATTATCATTATTAATAATAATAATGGCTTATTAACAAAGCTCCATTTTTAAAGACCCTGTCAAATTATCTGATAACTTAATACACAATCACACAAATCTAAAGGAGTTAACAGGAAGGGGTAACTCAATGTTAAAAGATAGAAATAGTTTCTTATTGGTCAAAAACAACCTCTAGCCACTTTGGTTAGAAGAAGGGGTAGAAAAACTGCATGAATTAAGGCAGATTCAAGGAAATATATATATCTTAATTCACACACATATTCCATGGAATGGAATGCCCAAGCATGATGCATTCACACATAATATAATACTATACTATACATGGCTATGAATACATCCATCGTCCTGTGCAGAGACAGGCAACACAAAAATGCAACATGGCAGACACACGGAGAGGCCATTGTGCATGTTTGCGAACTGGAAACCGGAACCCGAGACTCCAGAAACAAGAAGGAATGGCAGGAACCTTGTTATCGGAGGCGAGAAGACGCTGCTGCGTGATCACGGACATGCTGTGCAGACACTGAGAGGACGTCACATGACAACATCAGCGGCCAATCAGAGACAAGACGGACACACGAGCACAAAGACAGATGGGGGGAGAATAATTACCAATCACAGAGCAGAAGATGAATAAAACGAGAAAAGGTGACAGAAGGAAAAAAAAAAACTTCAAAAGTTTAAATGACAGTAAAAGGCAATAAAGATAAAAAAAAGAAAATTTTAAGAATTGACAAATATAAAAATATATATATTTTTTTAGATGTGCGATTAGTTTCATGTATACATTGTATTTACGTCTTTTATATCATGAAAATAACGTTTTTAAAATAAAAAAGGTACAAAGTAGCAGAAAAGGTACAAGAATAAAATATATTGTGAAATAATAATGAATATACACAAACCGCCACAGAAAGAAAGTGTGAATGAAACACAGCGGAAGTAGAGAGTGTAGTAAGGCATCAAGGGGGAAAGAAAAGTGGAATAAAGGGGGTGCCCTGTTTGAACCCCCAAGAACATGCAATGATGAAGTGAAGGGTCATATACTGGCACCCCCCAAAATCATTCTCCAGTGACACCGGACACTCACCTGTTTAAGGTGCTTCTTGAGTTCCGACGCCTCGGGTTCTGGCAGTAAGGGTAGCAGATCTGCGTTAGTAGGAGCGACAACCTGCCAGACGACAATTAAAAATAAAAGACATGTCAGCAACCGAGAGTGGGACATCAAGGTGGAGATGCTGGGAGTTCTCACCTTATTGGTATCCAGGTCCACCAACCACACATCATCCGGCATTTTAAAGTCTGACTTGTAAAGGAAGAAGCTAGCGGGAACTCCGATGATGTACGGGGTGGGGGCCAAGAGCAGCTGCACAAGAGAAGAGTGAGACATTAATGTGTAGCTTTACAAGATCTAAAAGTGGAAATTATACGAAAGAAGACGCAACGAGTGGTCCTGCTTGACAAAAGTGAGAATATATAATAATCACAGCAGGTTAGACAAAGAGAAACCCAAAAGGCACAACCATACATTATTGGAAACCAGTCTCATGTAACCCGAACACCTTACCTGTTCAGCAGAAGCCATGCACGTGGGCAAGAGCGGAATGACGGGAAACATGTATTCTAACGGGTAAATCATGGATACAAATGCCATGACAGACATGGAGAGAGCATTGTAATCCCGGGACTGCATCACCACCTGTAACAAAATACCAACATAAACCAGGGAACTTCGATCTGTATCCTCTATGTACTTACTCTTCATGTATAGAGTGTCATGACATTAGGTGGAGAACTAGATTGGTGCTCAGACTGTACCTTATGTTCCAGGAGAATACAGGAGAGGACCTGGAGACAGGCATCGACACCCAGGAGCTCCAGGGGTAAGTGCAGCGGGAAATCCACCAAAGAGAAACGTGATGGATCAGGAAGGGCAAATGTCAAGGGTGGCTGAAGCTCCAGAGGCAGGACTTCTACATCAACCCGCTTCTGTCCCGGGACGGGAATAGGAGAGCGCAGAAGACGGTAGATCCAGGCTTCGATTTCCCGTAGGTCATGAAGAACAACGCCGGATTTCTCTTCAAGCTGCAGAGATCCGGTGAAAATCCTCCACATGGTATCCCTGGGACAAAGACAAAAGGGCTTTATTGACCAAACAAGGCTCGGATTGTTACAGCGGATGTTTCTTAGGGCCACCAGGTATCTGGACATTGACATTATCATCAACCACCTTCCCCGTTCCCACTACAAGTAGAAGAAGCGGACATAGGTAAAGAGATAAGATGAGCCTTGTTGGATCGAATTCAACATCGTTGAACAGGCCAACAAGACACATATGTGCTGAAGGTCCCATAAACTGCACTAAAAATTTCCCGCATGGAACAGGGGTGGCCGAAGGACACAATGGACAGCTGTTTACTTAGCGGCACGAGTAAATCTTTTTACTTACCTGATAAGTATTTTATAGACATATAAGTTTACTTTGCGGTATTAACATTATTCCATCCCCTCTCTACCCAATTTCTCAATCCTTGATAACCTTTTCCTCAACCTGCACCCATCAGTCCCGTAATAATAATAAAAAAAAAAAGTGCAATATTAAACGGGCACATTATTCTATTTAATTAAATCTCCTAAAACAAATATGACATCCAGTGTTGGTTTAACTTTTGGCCTGGCCCTTCTTAGATCGAAATTCTAGATTAAACAGTCAATCAGAAAGGTTAATATATAAATAATAGTCTTCTAAACAAATATTGAGACGATAAATAAAATTTTTCCACAAAGGAAAAATCAATATGTCAAAGAATAGCCGCAGAGCCACCAGGACTGCTTTAATATGGAACGAGCGCTGCCCGCCTCGGATGACAAAGACCTTTTTCAGTATACGTCTCAAACGCCGGGCATGAGGGGGCCCGTGTAAACCATGAGAATCGGTAAGTAACATACCTGGCATCTGCATGTATTAGCCGGGTACATATTGGCATTTTTGTGTTTTATTTTGCTTGTTGTGCCGGGGACACCGGAGAGTTTTGGTCACTTTTTGTCTCCATAGGCTGCAGAAAGGTTGTAAGTAAGAAACAGCTGGAGGACATGTGCTTTCTCCCCCTTTAAACTTCTGATCATGCTTTTTACCCAGACGCTCGCAGTTAGTAGTCATTTAGTACAATATGATGATACAGAGGCTAGTGATAAGCATGCTAAACTGGCACAGCAGTCTCTCTTTCCTAATCAGTGATCAAAACAGCTTTCATGGCACAAGAATGATCTCGCGCTCTCTCTCTCTGGGCGTCTTAAATCCAAAGACTAACAGGAACGCAGAATATTGTACGTTATCCGAGGATTAACCCTATTCTTTAATATAGTGAAGACTGGAATTCTTGGGTGGATTCCGATCTAAATGTATTTCAGCTCCTGGCACTAAAGAGACAATCATGCCCAATGACAATAAGAGGGCATTCACTGGCTCCCCCTAGTGGCTGGGCTCAGGGTTGAACAAAGTGGTAACCCCCCCCCCCAACATGCAAGCCAACTAGTCAGGCTAATTACCGTAGTTGGTCCATGGAAAGGGGCGGGGTTTAGTTGCCATTGCATCAAAAAAGTGAGGTCATAGTATCATACACTGTATAGGAAGAGATGAGCTCATATAGCTATAAAGCCTAATATTAATATTATTTATTGTTTTATGTAGCGCCATCATATTCCACCGCGCTGTACAATGAATATAATTAACCAATGGTTGGTTATTGGCAGCTTGAGCTAACGCTTTTTGGGGGTGTAGAATAAGTTGAAATTATAAGGGGGCTCTGGAGGACGGACGGAAGCCTAAAGGTTGCTGGAAGGGGGGGAGGGTGGTGGGGGGTGTTTAATACAGAGCGATGAAGGTGCTGGAACAATATGGCACCTTCTGCTCATTCGAAAAATGGGCAACTTGATTACTGTTCTGCTTCATGTCACCAGAATAGGTTTTATAAGGTAGGACAGCAACTGAAGAACAAGGAAGAACCTTGGAGAAGTGTTGGCCTTCAAGCAAAAAATCAATTGCGGAGGAGGAGGATTTGTATCGGCTGAGGGTTATAATGAGTTGCAAAGATGTTTACGTCCCGGCTAATGATAAATAAACCAAGACAGTTCTGTTAATAGTATTGACTGTTTCACTGGCTCTGAACCCTGGCCCACTGACGGGAGCATGGAAGGTCAAGCAGCATCTTCTCATCATTCAACACAGCAAGTCCACCTGTCGAGATGCTTATTGGATAGGAATGGGTCGTAAAATTCTGTAACAATGTTTTATTTACCACCTGGAAAACATGATTGTGGCCCTTGAGGGCCTTGTTGGGCATTCCCTTTCAAAGTAGCCAAGAAGGAGGGTGTAAAGGATAGAGGCTAGTAGGTGTCCCTCTACTATGTATCCCAAAAGTCCCTAATAAACAACATCACCAACCATGGGAAGCTACACACTGGAGACTTAATACATGGACAGCTTCATGTGGGTAGGGCTGGGAGACCAATATGATAATGGGTTAATATCCAGCCATTTGGGGAATAACTCTACCTACTAATAGTAGTAAAAGGAGATTGGATCCATACTTACATATAATGTCATAACTGATTTAATGTGACGTTTTAAAAAAAGGTGATAAACCAAGATGGGAGAAGAAATAGAAATAATGGTATTTGTTGAACTGGCATTCGGGGTTACGTTGCCTGTGGGGAGGGATAATTGAATGTTTAGATGCTAAGCAGACTATTATCCCAAACAGATGTACGCGTTGTTCTCTGTGCGGCTAAATAAAGTCTGGTCTCCACATAATCCCCCCATCCCCTCCAGGCCCCGTCACCAACAGGTGTTATCAGCCGGGGCAATTTCCGTGAATATAATGGGACGGAGCCTCCGTGACGCACTCGTACACATCCCACGACGGTTTAGAAAGTCACCCACGCGCTCCCTCGGAACACATAAGAGTGTTAAAGGTTTTGGTTTCCCCGTTGGATAGAGTTGACATCGGCCAAGGCAGCTGTCATCGTAGCACGCCATGCTGGCACGGAAAGCGCTAGTTATTTACCTATCTTGAGAGCAGATCACACTTTTGATCAGCAGAGATAATGACACAAGGATTTGGGGCAAATAAATACATTTTATTTTTATTAATTCTATAGTGGCTTGAAGAAGGACGTTCCACAACGAGCGTCCTGGGTACTCTCAGCAAGCGGCCGAAGCTTCAAGCAGACCGGCCGGACTGTTTAGCAGCGATAGGATAACAGCCAGACCCGAAGCAATGAACGACACGTTGATTTATTACCCGAGTGCCGGGTATTTCTCCATCGATTAAACCCAACATAGAACCCGCATCTCCAAAACACCAACAAACGACGCCGGGGGGGGGGGGGGGTAAAGTTAATGCAAAGATCGCTGCCGGTTGCCTGCCTCTGAATAGTAATTAATATGACTTAAATCTTTCTCTTCTCCGTGATGAATTATGGTTATCTCCCTAAACCCAGCGGCCATCGTTGGCTGGAAAGAGGTGAAGATTGAGATTGAGATTTGGCAGGTGACCCAATGGGTACAAAAGCCTTTATTTTGTTAAAAACGGCTCATATTAGCGATAGGACTGAGCGTGGCATTATGTGAGGCCGACTATACAATCAATAAAACAGTTATATACGACGCAATATTAAACATCTTTATGGAGGGGCAGACGCGATATGAGCTCTAAGGAACTTCGATACTCAGAAATAGGCTTTTTTTCCTATTTGATGCTAATATAAAACAATCAGAGAGCACGTCGTCGGGATGCGGCTGTAATATGATTCATCGCCTTTCTAAAGATAGATACAGACAGATGTACCGGCTGTCCGCAGCGCACCTACTCACTGAATGCACGCTTCCCTTGGCAACTACGGAATATCTTATTACGCTCTGCAAATAAAATAATAATGTCCTTGGACGTCATTCTCACGCTTTCCACGGCCCCGCCGAGCAGAATGACGGTGTTTCTTCTGACCTTATAGTCATCACGGCGGTGCGTGGGAAGAGTAAAAACAGCCAAAGTCCACCCGACGGTGGCCGACGGAACAGCTGGCAGCGCGGCCCACGGAAAGGGAAACGAATGCCGACAACTCCAAATGAACGCTATCATTCTCTGAACACGCGTGGCTCCCGTGGCCCCCAGTCACTAAGTTATTAACAGATTCAAACCCCGACAGTCCTGGCTCTTTGACCTCGAGCAAAACATTACAGTGATCTGTAGTCTTCTGAATCAGATGATCCCAGCAAAACCTTATAGATGCTGAACGGTCATCCCCCACCATGGGACTACAACTCCCATGGTCAGCTGACTACAACTCCCAAGGTCAGCTGGCTGCTCATTCTAGACCCCGACAATAACACTCTTTATTCCGAGAAGAGATAAAAAAAATCTACCGTCACACCCTCCCAAATTACGTCCAACTCAGCTTCCCAAATAACCCAATTCGAGTCACACGCCACAGCAGGCGGCCATAACTAAAAGAGAATCCGTTTCTGCTACAGCTGGGCTTCCCCCTGCCCAATGGAACCATCTGCTATAACAACACTGAAAAGGAAAGCTAAATGGCGTTGAAGGCACAGGGGCGTTAAAGGAAATTCTCGAGATTGTCTATGGGAAAGGTGAGGAGGTTAAACAACAATGTCACAGCTCATGAGTTTCCACCTTAAAACAGCCATCAACGTACCGAGCAGTTTTGTTTTCTCATCGAACAGAGATGTCGTATTCCCTCCATGGCTGGTCTTACCTTTGGACGCCTTTGGTGATCCCAGCTTTCTTACTAATCATCCTCTCGCTGCAGCAGTCAACCAGCCGTTTCAGGGTGTACAAGCACTCGCGGAACGTGGAGAAGAAGGGATAGTTGCTGATTATACACAGTGAGGTAAGTGTGCTGTTCCGGGAGCGCTGGACCCCTTTGGAAAGACGTTTCCCGCGGGGGGAATGATTGACATCAGGAGTAGACTTGGCACTCGGGGCCTGCAGCGAGTGTCCTCCATCAGAGCCTTCAGACCCGTTTTCTGGTGCCGGTTTGGGAAGCTTGCGGCTCTTGTCCTTCGGGGTGCGTTTCTGGAAGGAGCGGTAGAAGTTGACGCAGATTCCATAGCGGACAACTCCGCTGTCCTTATCTGTGAGCGTGAAGACAAACGAAGTGTCATCCCGGAGGCTCATCCGCTTCTGCCGAACGCTCAGGCATCCTTCCGGCTGGCAGAAAAACACAACATCCGGGGGCAAGGGAAACTCGGGGTGATCCTCAAGAGGGTAACGTCTCAAGAGCTCCGGTGTTTGAGCAACGCTGTCACTGCTTGGTTGCCTGGCAGAGAAGGAAGACAGCATTTGAACGTCGTTCACGAGAGAGAAAAGAGACAAGGCAAAGAGTGACACACGTTGCTTATGATACGGTTGACAGATGAGGGATGACACCACACATGACAGACAAACCAGGGGTGAAAGTGGGGTGCGTGTGATAGATTGGGGGGCATATGAAACCCACATTATACATGTCAGACCGGGGTTAAAATTATACACAGGAGGGAAGAAGGGGCAAAGGGAATCATCCATTAGCAAAGAAAGGCGAAGACAGGAGACACAGACTGTAGAGCGCCAGAAGAGCCAAGCCTCGCACAACAGACACGGACTGTAGTTTAACAAAAGGAGGAACACTCAGGGACCAGGGGTTCCGAAAAAGAAGTGGTTCACGCAAACAACTAAGGGGGGGTACCTGGCACCGACGATCACAAGGTAATCCAGCAAACGGGGACACGGCTTCTTCTTCTGCCCCATGATTCGCTTTTCTTATTTGATCATCTCAAGGAGCCGTTTACTTAATCGCCCGTTCCTGACCAATAAAAACACATCAGCAGAACGTAACCTAAAAAAAAAAGTAAAGTAAGTCAAGGTTTATACCAAACACCGAAAAGGGAGGGGGGTAGGGAGAAAGAGACAACGACATGAATCCATACTCCCCGAACAGCCCCCCCCCCCCAAGAAGTCACCAATTCAATGGATGAGGGGTCACATACACCGTGTCCCCCGATCCTTCCCACCTATGGGCACCTTATCCAGCTTCTCCTCCCCAGACGCAGCCATCATTACCTACGCACGGTCCTCTCCCCATCAGGCCCTCGCGCCAAGAAATCGGCCCTGAATTCCCGTCTTCCCCAGATGAGCAATCATCTCTATCGGCCTCTCTCCACCCTCACTTTTATCCCGCCCTCCTTTATATGTTCTGGTTATCGCTGTATCTTTGGCCAGCTTCCCGCACGCACAGCAGAGTCTCGCTGCAAGCAGCCCTCTCTTTCCTGCTCTGCTTTGACTTTCTGCATGCCTCTCCCTTCTCTCCACTACCGCACACGCAGCAGATCCCACACAAAAAAAAAACCAAACCCACGGAGTATATATCTTTTTTAAAGCTTGTAAACAAAATAATAAAAAATGCGTATTTTATAAAAGGTCCCCTGCGTTGATTACTCTGCTCGGAGCCAGCGCTCGGTCGCTGCTCACGTGCGCCGGCGGTGAATTTCCCTCCGGAGATTAAAAAGCACCTGCCCCCTCTTTACACACCTCCATTTACAAACAGACAGGAATGCTCTGTGTTTATTCACGACTCCTGAGGCAGGGTTAAGACGTCATCGCCTGCAAACGCGGTCGCAAGACCAAGGGGGTAGTAGGACCCACGGGGTGGCATGACATTTTGCGCCAGCGGGTGGCGGATTGCGGGTGGCGAATTGCCGACGCGCTTACTTTAATGCCCCTGACCTCCTGCGGAGGTCTGAAATCCTGAGTGGGGAGGGGCAGTAAAAGGAGACACGGGGATAAACAGGTCAGGCGGAGGAAGCATTGTAAAGAAAAGAATGCCGCGGTGACAGGCGGAAGGACCTGCAAAATGAAGAATGGTTTATACGGCCCCCGGGTTTAAAGGGATCCTAAAGACTCCGCGAGAGGATATGCTGTCCCTTAAAGTGCAGCACCAGGGTGGGGGAAGGGGGCAGATTAACATCTCGGTGTAGGGAAGGCCTGTGGAATGACTTACAGCACTGTTGTTTAATATATCGTTGAGCAGCACCCAGAGAGGGGGCAATAAATGCATGTGGGGTACATAGTAAGTGGTGTGAACCCCCCCCCCCCGCTCACATGCATGCGCACACAGCAAGGGGGTTACACACTCGCATGAAAAGACGTGCCGCTGGGAAAGTGTAAAGCAGCCGTCCAGTAATTATAAGACTGAGGACGCAGTGACCGTAAGGGGGACGCCGGTAACGATGGGCCGTTTGGTAGGAAGAGGTTCTGTTGTCACAAGAGGGTAGCAGTACAGGGGCAAAACGCAGTGACAGGGGGGAAGGGGGGGGGGGTCTGGAGGTGCAGTGACAGGAGGGAAGGGGGGGGTCTGGAGGTGCAGTGACAGGAGGGAAGGGGGGGTCTGGAGGTGCAGTGACAGGAGGGAAGGGGGGGGTCTGGAGGTGCAGTGACAGGAGGGAAGGGGGGGGGTCTGGAGGTGCAGTGACAGGAGGGAAGGGGGGGTCTGGAGGTGCAGTGACAGGAGGGAAGGGGGGGTCTGGAGGTGCAGTGACAGGAGGGAAGGGGGGGTCTGGAGGTGCAGTGACAGGAGGGAAGGGGGGGGTCTGGAGGTGCAGTGACAGGAGGGAAGGGGGGGTCTGGAGGTGCAGTGACAGGAGGGAAGGGGGCTGGAGGTGCAGTGACAGGAGGGAAGGGGGGGTCTGGAGGTGCAGTGACAGGAGGGAATGGGGGGTCTGGAGGTGCAGTGACAGGAGGGAAGGGGGGGTCTGGAGGTGCAGTGACAGGAGGTAGGGAGGATGGAGGTGCAGTGACAGGCAGTGGGGGGGCTGGAGGTGCAGTGACAGGAGGTAGGGGGGGGCTGGAGGTGCAGTGACAGGAGGTAGGGGGGGGCTGGAGGTGCAGTGACAGAAGGTGGGGGGGCATGAAGGTGCAGTGACAGGAGGTAGGGGGGCCTGGAGGTGCAGTGACAGAAGGTGGGGGGGGCTGAAGGTGCAGTGACAGGAGGTGGGGGGCTGGAGGTGCAGTGACAGGAGGGAAGGGGGCTGGAGGTGCAGTGACAGGAGGGAAGGGGGCTGGAGGTGCAGTGACAGGAGGGAAGGGGGCTGGAGGTGCAGTGACAGGAGGGAAGGGGGCTGGAGGTGCAGTGACAGGAGGGAAGGGGGCTGGAGGTGCAGTGACAGAAGGGAAGGGGGCTCGAGGTGCAGTGACAGGAGGTAGGGGGGGTCTGGAGGTGCAGTGACAGGAGGTGGGGGGGCTGGAGGTGCAGTGACAGGAGGTGGGGGGGCTGGAGGTGCAGTGACAGGAGGTGGGGGGGCTGGAGGTGCAGTGACAGGAGGTGGGGGGGGGCTGGAGGTGCAGTGACAGGAGGTGGGGGGGGCTGGAGGTGCAGTGACAGGAGGTGGGGGGGGGCTGGAGGTGCAGTGACAGGAGGTGGGGGGGGCTGGAGGTGCAGTGACAGGAGGTGGGGGGGGCTGGAGGTGCAGTGACAGGAGGTGGGGGGGGGGCTGGAGGTGCAGTGACAGGAGGTGGGGGGGCAGGAGGTGGGGGGGGCTGGAGGTGCAGTGACAGGAGGTGGGGGGGGGCTGGAGGTGCAGTGACAGGAGATGGGGGGGCAGGAGGTGGGGGGGGCTGGAGGTGCAGTGACAGGAGGTGCATAAAAATAATCCAGAGAATTTGTAACGGTAACAAAAGGACCCTGTGACAGGGAGCGACTAAACCATAATGGGGATGCTGCGATGCGGTCACTGTCTTAAAGTGACAGTATAAGGATGTCGGGGATGCAATGACAGGAGGCAGAGACGCAGGGGGTATGACAGTGTCTGGAGACACCGAGCCCGAGCTGCGGGGATGCCGCACTAAGCACTCACCTGCTGGCCGGATACGTCTCCGTGCCCCGCGGTGTCCGGGGTTTATCGCTGCCGCTCAGTGCCGCAGTCAGTCCAGGGCCTTACTCGTGTGAACCCGCGCAAGGCCACCCCCACCTCACGGAGACGCGCATCAGCTCATGCACGCGCCTGCACCTTCCACAGTTACGCAGCGAGCTTCGTGCGTCATGACGTCTCCAGGTTACTGCAAATGGATGCCCGAGGCAGCATATAGAGGGAGAGGGCTAAGCCTCCCCTGCCGAGGTCTAATGGATGGTTAGATGTTTGGGTGTGATCAGATAATGGCGGGCTACACTCACCTCACACCGAGAGGGACATAACCTGTCACTTAGCAACCTTCTTACCTCCCAACAGCTGCAGTGACCATAGAGGGGCACTTCTTCTGTTTTAGAGGGGTGTGATCGAAGGTGTGGCTGTGGGCGTGGCTCTGTCAAGATTATCTATGACTTTGTGCCCCATGGACAGCTGTTTATGTCATTTAGAAGAATAATGCGCGTTTCTTCTACCTATTAACCCTCTGCCTGCTGTGCCTAAACACATCAGTGTGACTTTTATGGCAGCAGCACACCTGGACATACCTTGCAAGTGTCCCTCTTCAGGAGACACATTCCCTCTAAGTCTTTACTAGGAGCTCAGAATATTTGCTGGGTATGAGGGTATCACAGACAGCCCTAAAATCCCCAATAATGTGCATAGAAACAGCAGGAAACTAAATTAAATTGTGTGAATAAAATACATTATTCTTCATCTAAGCGGCTCACTATCTAGAGGGCACAAAGTCACATAAAAAGACTTGTAAAGCCACACCCCCTAAAATAAAAGAGTCACATTGGCTGTTTGCAATATTGGCCAGTGAGTATGCTGCGATAGATTCTGAGATTCGAGAAAGAAAGTGACAACAGGGGAGGAAAAGGGACAGTTTTTGACAGATGAAAAGCACCATCAGCGAAGCTCGTGTATCATGACATTTGGTAATATGAAGGAGTAGAGCGAGTGTGTCGGCCATGATTTCTGGGATGTATGCAATCAGTTACCTCTCGTATGTGCGATCAGTAAGCAAGAGACGGCTGGCAACCACCAGGAAAACGAAGCAAACCATCCCATTGGATAAATCCGTAATATATTGTTCTATATTGCCACGGAACATATTGTATGATATAACGACATTGGTTATTAGAAATAAATTCAATAAAAAAATATATTGTTCTATATTGTTATGTTACGTAAAGTTGTGTTATTTGTGAATCCGGTTTGTGTTTTATGGTTTCCTTGTTGTGCGTCCACCGACTATGATTGGAATTATAGTAGGCATGCGGTAAATATATAATCACGCTGCCTTAATAGTTTTACGCTATGTTCCTAAACACAATTAAATATACGTACACAATAATGAAAAAACATATATATATCCGCACACAGACACATACACAAAATTTACATTCATGTATCCTGCATAAGTAGAACTACTTTGTAAGAATGATCCTTCACATATATAATTATGTTATGTACATTTCTCGGGTGTTTTGGGCGGATTATGTGTGTAGGAGTTACTCACATTAATGAATACTGTATAGCGCACTCTGTAATTTACTTTATGCCACCAACTGCCCTTTCTTTTCACGGTGGATTTGCAATCTGCTGTCTACGCATTTGTTGGGCGAGTGTGAAATCTCCCGGCCCGCGTATAATTATACGTTATCCAATTTTTTTAAACATTTTAAGCCAAATGGCTTGGGGGCCCAGCAGTAACCCTATGGAATCTGTTACGAGCTACCCTAAACATGTTTAACTGAATTGACAAAATTTAGAGATTTGTGGGATAAATGAGCTCCGTATATTTTTCGAGGAATTGGTCTTTTGGTAAAATGTAATACTTAATCCCCTTAGCTTCTGAAATACATATTATTATGGAGATTTAGCCAAAGCCAATATTCATGAATATCTACACAATAAATAATTTATTAAAACATGGTGGTTTTTAAGAGACTGAACCAGCCTCTAGGGACAGTGCGAGAAGTAAATGCCGCCATGTTTCTACACCCTACTGATGCCTGTGTCTGGCTTCTACTAGTTAGACGAAGCGGCCATGTTGGTACGCCCACAGCGAATCCTCCAATCACCAGTGACTTAGTAGCTTCCCTACCACCTTCTGCCTCCCTTTCTTGTGTAACAAGTAAATCATTCCCCACGGGACTCGGGAGGTGCGGATCAGCACAAGGAGTTCCGGGGCCGGGCAGTTGTTTTTAAATCATGGCGACCGGACGGTGCCCGAGCTCCGGCTCCTCGCTGAGGATAATACCAGTGCTGCTGGGAATGGTTCTTGTCACGGCTCCGCTCGCCCAGGCCAGGCAGCTCCGTTTCGTTACCTTGGTGAGTGAGCGCGTGCGTCCCCCTGTGCGTGACGTCATATTACTTGCTGGGGGAATGCCGCAGCCATCATTAGTCTTGTATGAGGGACCCGGAAGTGAGAGGGAAACACAGGTGCCAGGCAGGGTATTAAAGGGAAATGCATCATAATTATGTCTGAGTGATTAGGGAAAGGACATGCACGTAATGATTGGGTGGGAGAGACCCTCATTATGAGGCTGCAGGTGGCGTTTGCATTATTGTTAATATTACATTAGTTGCCAGTAATCATGGTTTAGTATTTTTTTGTCCGTGCTTTTTGTTATAAAAGCAACATAGTGTGTTTTTTCGCGAGCATCATCCGTGAAAATAACACCAGCCGTGCGTATTCAAGGCGTTGCACAAAGCAGAGCGATCAATGGTTGCCTTCGATGGTCATTAAAACAATACATCCTGCAGGGTTACGTTTAACTGCAGGGTTACGTTTGAGACAAAGGGACCGTATGATCGTGTATACATATACCACAAACCGCTCGATCATAACCTGCCTGCAGTATACTCTCGATCGTGTGAGACCAATGCCTATGAGCAGGGGCGAAACTAGAAGTCATGGGGCCTTGGTGCCAAAATTCCCCCCAGACCCCCCAACAGCTAGTCTGTGCCATCATTGCCCCCACACAACTGACCTGTGCCTTCTTTACCCCCCCTTCCAACATGCAACGTATGTAAATACACATACAAAAATTACACACACTCATACTCACTAACACATCCATGCTCACACGTACACCCGAGTACTCATCCATGCTCACACACACAGAGACAAGTACAAATCCATACTCAAACACGCACATATATATAAAGACATACATCCCTTCTCCCTCCCGCCCCCGCTTACCTTTCACCGCTCCTAAATTTTGCTGTCTGAGTTTCGCCGCGGGGTCATGTGGCCTCGCGTGACCCCGATACGCTCCGGTGCCGGTTCAAAATAGTTTAGAAAGGGCCCTTCTGAGTGAGAGATCTCCATTTATTTTGTGTTATCTGGCCATTGTCCAAAGGACCAAGTACGGTGGTTTTATCCGTAGAGCAACCAATGCAAGTGTCCAGTAAGCCGGGCCATTCCGCTGGTTGCTACGGCGATAAGACAACATTTCAAACTTTTTATACGAAACCCACAGAGCCAAAGTGGACAAACACCATAGATTGAAATATAGACTACATATAGACTGATTGCAACAAGATGTCGACATCGTTCTTCTACGGTGTCCTGCTAGTTCCTTTTTTCTCGTGCATACAAGCTCACATAACTGCAGCCTTTCCAAAGTGAAACAGATGACTTATTAAGTGTCCTCTTGCAGAGTGGCTATTTGATAATAATGACATCACCACTAGGTCATTTCCAGAGATGACCTATTAGGTGCATCACATGACATCGCATGGCTTTGCATTGAGAGTTCATAAGTCCGTCTTCATGCCGAATGGAGACCGGATCTGATTTACGTCATTAAAAAAGGGCCTGATATGTAGTATTTTTATGGTAACTGTTTATAATTTATTGTAACTTTATCACAAACGCACTTGAATCATTTATTTCTAACTATGTGCATCATAAGCCCGTCGAAAATGCTTCAAGAGTCCCGTCGGGATTGAACTAATCGCGTCTTTAATCGATGAGTGATCCGGTTCCTTGTCGAAGGGGCAGTATTGCTTCTAGTCCGACTTCTGAGAACTTTCTGTCTCTGCTCCAGGTTTATCGACATGGCGATCGATCTCCAGTGAAGACTTACCCCAACGATGCACATCGAGAGAGCGCCTGGCCCCAGGGCTTCGGTCAGCTCACACAGGTCAGATGTTCGTTCCAGTCGTAGTTTCTTCCCATGCCATATTTTTGACCCTTGTCCACAGTTTTGTTCTTTTTATCCCCAACTTCGTTTCTACTCTTTTCATCTCCGGTGTGAACTATGTTCCTCTGTTTTCAGATTGGGATGAGGCAGCACTGGGATCTGGGACAGGAGCTGAGGCATCGTTACAAAGGATTCCTTAATGAGTCTTACAACAGACATGAGGTGAGACGTCCCACGCAACCCTCCGTAATTATCATGCAGAGAGACCGTGCGGAAAACACGTTACTAGTTACATAGCTGATGAGTAGGACTTGATAGCAATTAACATATATATATATATATATATATATATATATCTATATATCTATATATACCGTATTGGCTCGAATATAGGCCGCACTTTTTTCCCCCACTTTAAGTTTTTAAAGTGGGGGTGCGGCCTATATTCGGGGTCTAGCGCCCGACAGCCGGGCAGGCAGCGGGGTTTGGATACAGATCCCCCGCAGCGGTGCAGGGGACCTGCAGCCTAATCCCCGATACGCTCAGACAGCCTCCCCTGCCAGCACTTCCCACGGGGGGGTGCCGGCACGGGAGGTTGTCTAAGTGCATCGTGCGGACTGTCCGCACGATGCGTTTTACCTCTGCCCCCCCCCCCCCTACTTACCGGAGCAGACTCCCGGGTGTCTTGCAGGGCCAGCGGGGGACATCTACGCAATACGCGTATACAACTGGATGTGCCGGCACCGGAAGTTATATACGCGTATTGCGTAGATGTCCCCCGCCGGCCCCGCAAGACACCCGGGAGTCTGCTCCGGTAAGTGAGGAGGACAGTGGTAGCATATCTCGGGCAGGGAGGACAGTGGTAGCATATCTCGGGCAGGGAGGACAGTGGCAGCATATCTCGGGCAGGGAGGACAGTGGTAGCATATCTCGGGGGGGGGGACAGTGGTAGCATATCTCGGGGGGGGGACAGTGGTAGCATATCTCGGGCAGGGAGGACAGTGGTAGCATATCTCGGGGGGGGGACAGTGGTAGCATATCTCGGACAGGGAGGACAGTGGTAGCATATCTCGGGGGGGGGGACAGTGGTAGCATATCTCGGGGGGGGGGACAGTGGTAGCATATCTCGGGGGGGGGACAGTGGCAGCATATCTCGGGGAGGGAGGAGGACAGTGGCAGCATATCTCGGGCAGGGAGGACAGTGGCAGCATATCTCGGGCAGGGAGGAGGACAGTGGCAGCATATCTCGGGGAGGGAGGAGGACAGTGGCAGCATATCTCGGGCAGGGAGGACAGTGGTAGCATATCTCGGGGGGGGGACAGTGGCAGCATATCTCGGGCAGGGAGGAGGACAGTGGCAGCATATCTCGGGGGGGGGACAGTGGCAGCATAGCTCGGGCAGGGAGGAGGACAGTGGCAGCATATCTCGGGCAGGGAGGAGGACAGTGGCAGCATATCTCGGGCAGGGAGGAGGACAGTGGCAGCATATCTCGGGCAGGAAGGAGGACAGTGGCAGCATATCTCGGGCAGGGAGGAGGACAGTGGTAGCATGTTTTTTTGGTGCTTTTTTAAAGAAAAAAACTTTTTCTTTAAAAAAGCACCAAACTTTTAGGGTGTGGCCTATATACGGGGGCGGCCTATATCCGAGCCAATACGGTATATATATATATATATATATATATATATATATATAAAACTATTATACTTTTGGAACAGATTCAGTGAATGGTCGGCTCGAAGCTATCACTGTCCCTTTAAACTTACTCCATTGTTGCACAAGATCCAACAAGGGCATTTTCAGTTGATCAGGATTGGGATTGCATTATTTCAGCTTCTATCACAGAAGCGCATGGTCTATTTAGTCTTCTTAACAGCCGACCAGACCCGGAGAAAAGCATAGAGGTTTATTTCTTTACAATAAATCTTAATTCTAATCTCAAATGGTTTAGTGTGTTTTGATTGGCTTCACATCAGCTTTTGTCAACCCGATCTCGAACTCTTTTTTATGTTTTATGACCATGGATCTTTATTCCCATCCCCCAACCAGCAATGATATCAGTCTGCGTATTAAGGTAGGGACATTAAATGGAGCCCGGTCCAGAAATCAGATTAATTCCCGTAGAGGCTTTGGAAATCACCAGTGTCTTGTGAGCTAACCCGTTACTCCGGTTATACCGGTAGTCCTGGGACTACTTTTGGAGCACCTAGTCTTGGGAAAGCATTCATCCATTGCGTACTATCGGGTGCTCAATCCAATAGTCGGTATTTTCGCTTTCAACAAAACCCTATAAAAAGACCAGGAACTCCCAGGGTGCTTCTTGCCAAGTCAACTCTTAAAATTTTTTGGGGGCTATTTTTAATGTTTTATGCAGACTTTTTCTATGAGGAATACTCTGCAGGGTCCCTGTGCCTCCCCTTTAGTTGCATTAGCGTGTAACAATGGTATGAAAGGGGCTCTGCCGGCCTAATTCCCTGCCTCCAGTTTGTGCGTGCCCCCACTGCCTGCGCATGTACGATACGATACGAATGATATGTTATTCACTGTTCCTTGAAAAAAGATGCAAATTGATCTTCACTGTCCCTTTAAATCTGAGCAAAACAGGCTTCATAGTCGGTTACTCTTTAGATGTTTGTGATACCATTTAGTGGACTGAAACACCTGATAAGGTGATTATTATTTATTGTTTTATATAGCGCCATCAAATTCCGTAGCGCTGTACAATGGGTAGACAGGACATAACAAGTAGTATATAACATGACAAATTGACTTACAGAGACAACAGGTGAGACGAGCTTACAATCTAGAGATGTTTAAACCTAATGTTGCTCTTCGGCTTGTTCTTTAAACATATCGACCGTCGAAAGGAATGGCAGCCTTCTGAAGTAACCCAAGACTTTGCGTTTCTCTTTCTGTGTATGTTGCTTGAATTTTGTCACTTTGTCAGCTACCACAATGTCAGATACGTTCCTTCAGATTTACGTACGGAGCACGGACATTGACCGTACCCTGATGAGCGCAGAAGCCAACCTTGCCGGTCTGTACCCTCCGGCGGGTTCCCAAGTGTTCAACCCCAACATATCGTGGCAGCCGATCCCTGTGCACACCGTGCCGGATTCTCGGGACCGGGTAAGTAGGAAGACACGATAAAGGAGTAATCATATTGGGAAATCAGCACCTGGTATTGTCCTAACGTCATTATGTGGTATTTGTTTTAGCTTCTGAAGTATCCTATTCTTCCCTGCCCCAAGTACCTACAGCTGCAAGAGGAAACCCGTCACTCCTCGGAGTACATCCAAAAAACCAAAGACAACTTAGTGAGTAATGCCTTAAATGCGGTCGTCCCCAAATAGCACTGATTTATCATTACAGATTTCACATTCCCCCTGCCGCTTTGCAGCCTCATTGACACCTCTCTTGTCTCACAGGAGTTTCTCCAGATGGTGGCGAACGAAACTGGATTATCTGACTGCTCCCTGGAATCCGTCTGGTCCATCTCCGACATCCTATTCTGCGAGGTGGGTGCAAAAAGAGGGCCCGAGCTGGTTTTATAATTAATGAGTACAAGCACGCATGGGTTAATGTCTGACATTTTACATCACATGTGATCATTAGTCAGTATAGTTCTGTAACGCTACAATTGAACATTTTTTTCCCTACCATCTTTGATTTAGAAAACGCACAACATGTCTCTCCCTTCCTGGGCGACCCCCGAGGTCCGGGCTCGGCTCAGCGACTTAAAGGATTTCAGCTTTAGATTTCTCTTTGGGATCCACAAGCAGGTCCAGAAGGCTCGTCTACAGGGAGGTAAGCAGGGAAACGGAGTTTATTATTGCTTTTCTGAGACGCGCATGATTGTGATGGACAGATGAAATGGCCCTCAACAGTTACATCACCCCTGCATTTCTGAGCATAAAACACCCCAAAGGTGCCCTTTTTGACCTTTGCACATAACCTCTGATAATTCTCTTTGACCTAGACATGTCTCCCACATGTATTCCAATAATAATCATCTCTTCCCATAGACCTTCTGAAACGCCAGAGATCAAACATCTTGTTTAAACCCATAAGGCCGCTCATTCCCATGGGGCTCCCTGTTGCTTTTGGCATGACCGTCCACCACTGTACCCTTTAGATCAGGGGTGGGCAATTAATTTTCCCATGGGGCCACATGAGAAATTGGAATGGTTTTAGAGGGCCAGACCTCTACAAACTACAAACTACAAACTCCGAAGCCTTGTCCATTTTGTTAACTTATGTGCTGTTTAATAAAGTTATTCAAGCCTACGTCATTGGTAGAGGTGCTTGAATAAGTAAGGCCTGAATAACTATTAGCACAGCACAGAAGTGAACAAAATGAACAAGGCTTCGGAGTGCATACCGTATTTTTCGCTCTATAAGACGCACCTGCTGATAAGACGCACCTAGATTTTAGAGGAGAAAAAAAAGGAAAAAATATTTTGAGCTAAAAAATGGGCTAAAATATTTATTACGATAACTGAATAAGCTATGAACACAGTAAGACACACGCAGTAAGACACACACAGACACAGTAAGACACACACAGACACAGTAAGACACACACAGACACAGTGAGACACACACAGACACAGTAAGACACACACAGACACAGTGAGACACACACAGACACAGTGAGACACACACAGACACAGTAAGACACACACAGACACAGTAAGACACACACAGACACAGTAAGACACACACAGACACAGTGAGACACACACAGACACAGTGAGACACACACAGACACAGTAAGACACACACAGACACAGTAAGACACACACAGACACAGTGAGACACACACAGACACAGTAAGATACACACACACACAGTAAGACACACACACACACAGTAAGACCTCCCTCCCTAACCCCCCTTCTCAGGATCTCCCCTCTAACTCCCTAACCCCCCCTTCTCAGGATCTCCCCCCCCGCCCCGGTCACTTACCTTAAACTCCTGTGTTGGAAGCGTGAGGCGTTTGTCTCGGGTGCCGGCGCTTCACTGCTGATCGCCGGCGTCTGACGTCATATGCCGGCGCCCAGCGTAAAGCGCCGGCACCCGAGACAAACGCTTCCAACACAGGAGTTTAAGGTAAGTGACCGGGGCGGGGGGGGACACCGGACTCATTGGTGAGTCACCAGGACACTCTTTGCGGGCCGGTCCGAGCTATTCAGCGGGCCGGATGTGGCCCGCGGGCCGTGCTTTGCCCAGGTCTGCTTTAGATTGTCGATCTGATTTCGGTATCGCACACCTGCAAGGTTTAAAATTAGAAGCATGGTATTAGGAGTACAGTGTAGGGGGTTGAGTTGGATTGTGTAGTAAACCGACGCCATGTCTCTCTCTCTCTCTCTGTAGGTGTTTTGGTGCATCAGATCCTGAAGAACATGGCGGCCGCACACAACACGTCCAACGAACTCAAACTCATCGCATACTCTGCAGTAGGTGTCCGCACAGGAGAGCTTAAATTTATCGAGCGTGGCAATTAGCATATAATCCTTTCTACTGGTCACGCTGCAACCCGTCAGATTAAACAATCACCCGTAAATGTATTTAATGAATACAGCTGGTCATGGTGTAAAAACACTGCTTAATTTGCAGATCTCAAGCTGTGTAATTGAGTTTATAGATAAGAATAAGCAGTATATATATATATATATATATATATATATTTTTTTTATAGTAAGTGATCATACTGAGCCTGGTACCTGTCGCTCTTTGTCGCAGCACGACACCACGCTGGGAGCCCTGCAGATGGCACTGGACGTATACAACGGCAAACAGGCCCCTTACGCCTCCTGCCATATCTTTGAACTGTTTGAGGAGGGTCCTGGGTACGTACCTTTCCTAATACCGCCTGCTGCTACAAGGCTTATGATTTTATGAAGCCAAATGAAACTGCAGCTCTCAAGCCAACTCTCTCTTTAATAAATAAACCCAATGTGTCTTTTTTGGTCTTTCTTCATCTCAGGAACTTCACGGTGGAGATGTATTTTAGGAACGAGAGTGGAAAGCCGCCGTACCCTTTGACCCTCCCTGGATGTAACCACACTTGCCCCTTCCAGGATTTCCAGCGTTTGCTGCAGCCTGTGATCGCAGAAGACTGGGAGAAAGAGTGTCAGATCGGTGATACCACCAGCGACACAAGTGAGTAGACAAATATACCAATACTGACATAATCCTTCACGCAACAAAACATCCAACTTTTATATACAGAATTAGAACACAATTTAGTTCTATTGTATTTGATAGTTGAAGGGCCAGTTACCCCTATGGCTGGAATTAGGAGTGAACCCAACACAAGCTGACAGTACCTTGGCACATTAGCTTTCTAGAAGCATTCTGTAGGACACAAGCCTTTGAATTAATTGTGCAGTAGTGTCAAAAAAATAAAAAACATGGTCCCTTTAATAGTTTCCATCTTCCATGTTTGGCCATCCCAGATGAATTCTTTGTCTCGTCCACACAGGGGTTATCATAGGCCTGGTCGCTTGTGGATGTATCCTGCTCCTCCTCGTGGTCCTGCTCCTCACCGTCCTTTTGCGTCAGAAGTCCCAGCCTGCTGGCTACCATCACGTCTCGGATGCCTTAGAAGAACAGACCTAAACGTTCACAAGGTTTCATCGTCCTAGGATCATCTCTCTGTGTTTTTAGATGTCGTCGATGCTGGTGGCGACCACCAACAGGAAACAAATGGAGGTTTTTTTAAACTATGATTTTAATGTCTTTTTATGTTCGGGATCAACCAGACACGTGGGAAATTTTAACGTTCATTCAGGAAACACATTGGCAACACAACAATGCAATATTTCCGAGATGGAATCAAACTTCAC